>VXBJ01001926.1:214637-420761 GCA_013400055.1 Nycticryphes semicollaris | reverse complement strand
AATTAATTCCTTTAAAAGGTCAGTCCTCTGGTTAAGAGGTTTCTTGAAACAAATAACATTTAGGGGGGACAGCTGGAGTCACAGCTGTAGCAATTGAATGAAAAACAACTTTCAACTTATGGCACTTTGGAAAAATCACAATCCTAGGAAGTCCTTTTTACGTACACACCTTTATTTTCTTATAAAGGTTTATGCTTTTGGCCTTTTCTTTTTTTTTTTTTTTTTCACTTAAGCTGGGCTCAGTTGTCATTTCTAGATGGCTCTAAAATCAGCAGATATTTCTGGTGACATTTCTTTGGTATTTGAAGTCCAGAAGCATCAGCCCTATTTGCTACCTGTCTTTGCACACAACCCTTGTGGCAGCTTTGTTTTGGGTAAGACATGAAATCCGTAGCTGTATCCAGTATGGAAAATATACTGCCCAGAGCTGAAAGAGGTTTGTAAGGGGTCTTTTATCTGTCTGCAAAAAAGAAAATTCATCAAGCCTGAAACACGTCATGCACAGTGTGCATGAGCCTGGGTGCACGTAGCTTCTGGAAAAGGCTCATGGCAAACTTTCACAAAGTTTGCAAAGTGAGATTGCCATTTCTGAGCAGGCTTAACAGGGATGTGGCCCTCACGGTGGGCATGCTGCTCGTTCCCATGTTGCCCAGCTCCTGGCTTTGTAGACCAGCCTTTAACTGTGCCACGTGCCTTCTCTTATCCCTCTGCCTCCTGCATAGCTCTGGGATGGTGACTGTGCAAGGGCTGGGGGACAGCCTGCCCCTCACACAAACTTCCAGCACAATTTATGAAGCAGTAACTGAACGTGCAAAGTAGCTTCCCTGTCCTTCCTCCAGATATTTTATGGCCCTCTGGCTAAATTGCCTGGCCCCACAAATTATTCCAGCTAAAACCTGTGTCTCACCTCCTTCCCCCCGGCTTCTCTCTCTTCCTTTAGGCTTGAAAATTAAATGTAACTATAAAAGATGTATACCCTAGCCTCTTAATTATATCAGCAAGGAAGCCAGCTAATTATTAGCAGCTTTCCTTTTCTGAAAGGAGATAATTAAGATACAATGCCAGGATAAGAAATGGTTATCCAAGGAAGACTTCTCTGTCTATCTTGGCACCCACAGTGCCCTGCTTGGGTCCACGTTCAGGAACTGTTGAAATGTTTGAAGGAGACACAGTGTGTTGTCTGCATATGTTTGCAGCTGGTTTACTGTTAGCGTGGCCAGAGCAGATAAATGATTATGTGTATCTGACCTATATTTGTTGATACTAGCCTTCCTTCTTGTAAGCTCTCTCTGTACTCTGTCCAACTCTTGTCTGGCTGCTCATAGCATCGCTTCTTGCATATTCCTAAAGTGCCACACCACAAACTTGCAGAGGACTTCCAGAAATGCTTCCAAGAAATCACTTTCTTCAGAGAGCTGATGGGACAGCTAGCACAAGTTATTTGGCCAGCTGTAATCCTCATTCATGCTAGAAAGTCAGCATCAACTTCAGGTGAGCAAGGGCTCCTGCATGGAGAGGAGGGGACAGCTGCTGTGCAGCCAGATACAATTCCTTCAGTACATCTGCCTTCAGCATAGCCAAAAACCACCCTCTGCAGCCTCTGCACTCTTCCTGCAGGTCACTTTGATTCCCTGCCATATCTCCCTGCTCACCAGGCCCAAATCCACAAAGGCTTTTTTGTATCTAATTTTAACTGAAGTGAAGAGGAGGTAGGTATCTAAATACTGCTAGCTTTTAGTCATTCCACAAGCCTTACCTCCCCCGGGCAGCCTTGCTCAAGGACAGCACGAAACAGCATTCAGGGTAGTAGGTAAGGTAAGAAGCTGTCAGCTCATCTTTTTTAAAAGCCCCATAAAAATATTCAGAGTATTCAGGCGCCCACGCTGGCTCAACTTATGAGTTTCTCCCACGCTGTGTAGTCTTCAAATGTGTTTAAATAGAGCTCCTTTTACCTGAGGATACTGTTGCTTCTCATTCTCTAGATAAAAAGCACTGGCATCTGAGCTTTGCATGCACAGCAAAGACTGTGGCAGGTAAAGATCTGGCCAGGTTAAAGAGAGCAGGTATAAAAGGTCTTAGGTCTGACTCTACCCTTCCACCAACTCTGTATCAATGGCATTTAGGTATGTTGAGTGGCATTACTACAGGTTTATAACCAGCTTTTGTATCCAGAGATTTTATTATTATTTTCCGTATCTAATTATCAAATAGCATCTGATATTTCTAAAATTCAAAGATAGTTAAACTACAATTTTAAGATTTGTGCCCATTACTCAGGCAAGCTGGTGAGAGCAGATTCCTCACCTCTGCATTTTATAGCAACCCACTTCTTGCCAGTTTCATATCTGGTATCAAATAGAGTGGCCTTTGTGTTGTTACACAAAGATACTGGTTATATATTTAAACAATTACATCCAGTCAAATTTAGAAAATAGAAATTGGTTTTATTTCCCTAATCGTGGCTTCTAATAAGTCTGTCCTTATGAAATCTAAATTCTGAGACAAATTTGACTTTACATCTTGAATGCCACAATCTCTTGTAAAAGGCAGAACCAAAGCAAAGACTTATACTAAAAAAATAAGTATTATCTTCAACTAATATGTATATGACATTCAGCAATATCTCTTTGTTTTGGAAAGCTGTGCTGTAATGATTAACACATCCACAGAAGCATCCACAGAACTCAAGCAGGGTACACTGCTCCACCAGTGCCAAGGTCTTTCACACTGCATGTTAGAAGGCTGGATGAGAAAGAATTTTCTGAGTAATTCAAGTGCTGTGCAAATGAATTTAGTGGTTTAGATACGTTTACTAAAACAAAGGCTGGTGATTTCAAAGCTAGAACGAAGTTGGACTGTGTTTATATCTGCTTACTGGAAGGTAAAATGCAATCAGAGGAAGAAAGAAAATTAGCTTTCAAGATTTTCTTTTTGTTCTTGGGTCTTGTCAGTGGTGGTTGTTTTCTTGTGGCAGGATAATATGGAAGATTTCTGTGCTCTTATTATGTGGTGTGATTTGATGAGACAGCTGGTGGTACCCCATGCTGGAACAACAGCTGGGAATGGTCATGTACTGTTTCTGGACAGTACAACACGAGCCAGCAATCTGCATCTATCAGCTATCAGTCACCTTCCTTTTAATTAGTTTCAGATGCGGTATCTAAATAAGTAGTGAAATGTCAGCAGTTCCACACTCTGAAATAAAGCTTCCTCAGACTCCAGGTAGAGATTGATTGGTTTTGTTGCTGCAGTCCACTGACATTTGAAGAGAGAAATTCCCAGTTGTGTTTAAGGATCTTTTTTCAGAGCACACATCTAACAAATGTTAGCCTTAACATAGTGTGCATTTGAAATCTTGTAGTAAAAGGCCTTAAACCTACTGCTAAGACCTGCTTTAATCAAGATAAGTTGCATTAAAATAAGATTAACTTAAGTTATAAAGAAAATATCCAACCCTAGACAGGTGACCAGACCACCTGGGAAAATTAGAATTAAAAGGTAGTTGGAGATGGTGATTAACCCATCTTTTTGGACACCTGTCTTAGGGTGGATGATGTGCCCTCTGTGCCCCCGATTACTGGGGGCACTAAGTGACTAGAGCTTTTGCTTTCTCATGGTTAAAGTGAGGTAAACTCTACCCTTAGTTTGTAAGATCAGAAGAAAATCTGTAAAATGTCAGATTGATGGTTTTTCTAGTCCCTTCCCTGCTTCCCGCCATTGCCAAGAGTGGATGCCTAGTGAACAGGTATATATGAAAACTCCCTGTAACACTCTCCCAGTTTCCAGCCATTTTCAGGATAGGAAATTCCTGATGAAGCTCTGGTTTCTATGTATTTAGTACTCTCAGGGGATTACTCTTCCATTAAATTCTCCAGTCTGTCCTTGAACCCGTATAAAATTTTAGCACCCACACCATCATTTGGCAAGGAAATCTGCAGGTCAGCTGCCTGCAAAGGTGTTTTGTTTGGAGCCCTACTATTTTATTACCTGCATATGATGCCTCCCATCTCTTGTACTGGAAAAGAGTAAAAAAAAATCCATCTATTCATATCCTCCATGCCACTCAAGATTTTTTTTGTAAATCTATCACCTCTTCTTCCACTATATTTTTTCCAAACAAAAAAGTCATCTTTGTTGCCCAACTCAAATCTTTTCCAGCTGCCATGTAAATTTCTGGTCATGAGGGGATCAGGACCATCTAAGTTCACTCTAGCAGACAAGCTCACACCTAAGATCCCAAATTTCTTGCAGTGCCACTTACTCAGGATCAAAATGCCTGTTAGCCTGGTGATAAGCCAGCTGCAGGCAGCAACTGAAAAGCCTGAGCAATGTTACAGAGACTGCACACTCTGAAATAACTTGAGGAAACTCAGTCAAGTCTTCCCATCTCATCCTCTTCTACTATAGCCAGCACATAGAAGTGGCAAGTCCCACCTCAGGGTCATTACAAGTCGAGGAACTGTAATGCAAGCACCTTTGGGGACACATCCTGAGTGTGGAACTTCCTGAGACACAGAGCAGGTGTGGCTTTTGCTGCATTCATCACGTTTCTCCTGGATCCCATCAGTGCCTTATATGTGGCATTAGGAGACTGGAGAAGGGGCTGGGTTTCCCAGTTCTGTCAAAAGGCAGCCCTCACTTGTCAAGCAGAAGAAATGAAAACAAAACTCTTTCCATAGGATCTCTGCCTATATGTGTTCATTCAGAGAGGGCAAATGTACCCAAAGGGTTTCATCACCTAACACTGGAAGCAAGCATGTCTTGTAAATAATCAACATGCAGAGCTTGTGGGGAGGCCTTTTTCCCTTTGATTTAATGGCAGACATGAATATGAGAGGTCTGGTGGACCCGTGCAAGTCCAGGGCGCTCTCATTGTATCCCTGCATGTGTGTGACAGTGTACTCTCCCTGTTTTTCCCCCTTCTCCCCTGCCCCAGCTCCTGTTCAAGCCCATGACAATGTGTGACATAAGGTCGGTCTGTATCTGCCTGCCTGCAGACCAGTAGCTGAAGAAGTGGGAGAGTAGGCTGTCACTCAAATAAAACAGCGAGCATCTTTAACCCAGACATCCTCAGAAGCTCTGTTCAAAGCCATGTGGGTTGAAGCAACACAAATCTTTAAATAATAGCCTTGAGAGGAGCACTCGGGGAGGCTTTGCTTTGTCCTTCTCCGTGCACTTCACTGATACGCTTACTTTGCGAATGTTTCTTCACCAGTGAACAGATGGCCCCTTGCTGCTCATCAGAAATGTATTATTATGACTTCAACCAAAATCTCCTTTGAAAGAAGGCAAGCCAGTGTTTGTTTTGCTTCCTGACAGATAAACTGGAAAAGCACAATAATGGGGAGAAAGAAGGAAGAAAAGCAGAAAGAATAAACAAAAAATAAAGAGGCAAAAGATGAAAAGAAAATAAGAATGAAAAGAAAATAAGAACAAGAAGAACAAAGAAAATAAAAGAGAGCAAAAAGACAGTAATCCAACAGGTTCAAAGCCACTGAATATGTACCTTGAGGTATCTGTCTGAAAAACATCCTAGAGTTACAAAGCTATGGCACCTTCATTCACGGCATTGCTCAGTAAAACAGCTCAGCCTCAATCATTTGGATTCTCAATAGTCAGATATTCAGTGGTAACACCTAATCTGCCTATATTATAATGGTCAAAATGGTGGTCTGAGGAAAACAAGACTGGTCATCAACCCAGTTAAACCCAAGGAATTCTGGATTGCATCGGCTGAGAATCCATTTTCCTTTGCATTATGGCTTTTCCTAAATCATAAGGGTAATACAAACCTTTTGAAACAATAGCAGACTCGATTGAAAGTATGTGATATACAGAGTTCAGAATCCAAGGTCAGAAAAACACATTTTAAAAGTACAGCAGTATTATTATTATTCTTATTTACTATTATAGAGTATCAGCCAAGGAAAATATTTTTTGTCTTCAGAAAAATCTGAAATTCCCAGTAGGGTGGGACGCAGCTGACATTCCTAGTGGCTTGCTGTCTTGCTTGGAGCACCATGTGGTTCACAGCTAAAGGGCAGAGATGCTTGCTACTGAAGAATTGCAGTCACCTCAGAAAAATACATGGCCTAGAGCATTTCATAGTTCACCTAGACCAGAAATACAAAGGCAAACAAAGGAAGGGAGAAGGGGTAATTTGCTTTGAATTATTGCTATTGGTGTGATGTCGTTGGTACTTGTTAAGATCACTTTGTACTGAAGCCTTTGCACAATATTGGTAACAAGGCAGTATTAAACATGGCAAGGCAGCTGCACCATTCTTTTATGTCGAAGAATCAAAATAATGGGATTTGCATTAACACCTATGGTGTCACATTTCTGCAATAAAAACTACTTTTTACTGCTCCGAAGCCAGGAGATTTTAATTTTGATCTTTCAGAAAAGCTACAGTGATAAGCAAGTGCCTGTACAAGGAAGGGAAAATAGAGCTGATTGCATAAAGCTTCCACCCTTTTCATCGCTCACATATGGTCCTTCTTCTTCCCTCATAGTCCGGTTATCTGCCAGGAACCATGAAATCTCTGAGCCTGGGTACAGGAGAATCTATGAATCATAAGGAAACAACCGAGAAAGGAAGCTACAGTGATTATTGTGTGCGTTAAGGAAGATACAACCGTGAACTTTCCAACAGGTCCTTTTCCTCCTACATTGCTGGCCATGCACTCTGTCACGCAGAGGACTGATCTTTTGAAATATGAAAATTGAATCTGTTTCCACTTTCACATCTTGGAGGCAGTTATGAAGCAAACACAAGGCCAGAGATTCATCAAGTGCATGAAATCCAGTAATGGGATTTTCTCCAGTAATGTGATTCGGCTCTTTTAAAATTAGGAGATTTCATACCCTCACCTCACCCTAAATGACAACCTGTTGTCAAGGTCTTAATTTCTAGCAATCTGTATCCAATGTAAGGCAGATATAGAGTTGATTCCAAGGCCACACAGTAGACTGTGCAAAAAATCGGTATCTGATATCTGCAAAATGCTAAGCAAAGAAACCATCCCATGCTGCAAATTTTCTGGCTATGATTATACTGGTGGAACTAGGATAGCAATAAGCAACTTCCAAAATTACCCTGTATGCTTTTCTTCTGTTGAGAAAAATACACACCAATCCATAAGATCATGGTTTAATCAGCATAAACCATAAACAAATGAGACACTTCTTGTCGTTCAAGTAACATGAAAGAGAGAGTCAGGGTTTATTTTTCCCCCTTTCTCATGTGCATAAAGTTAGTATTTAATGAATCAACCCATAGTCTGAACAGTCCAAAGCATGTTCTCTAAGGAACTCAGCACCTTAATCTTTAAAAAGCTTTTGGTGTTGCATTGAGGCATTTTCTGTTTCTGTTAAGGTCTGTCTGAAATTTGCAATTGACTTCAAACTGAAGCAAAAGTTGATCCATAGTGTACAATTCACAGAAATTTGGAGAAGATTGAGAAGTAGGTAGGGGAAGAGCATGAACACTAAGGAAACAAAGTGAATTATTACTTTAGGTCTTTTTATCACAAGCCCATTAAGCAAGCAAAGTAAAATGTCAGATACTGAAGCCAGAGCAAAGACAACCAATAAAATCACATGATACTGTAATCTTTCAATAGTTCAGATGATAAATGCTGACTATCATCACATTTACAGGTCCCTTCTGTATCTGCACACAGAAAGACAAAGTGCACAACTGATTCTCACTCATCCGCTACAAGGCTAGCTCTTCAAGATGGATGGAGAAACATAATCTTGTCAGTGCCACAATGACGAAACAACCTTTTCCTTTCTCAGTATTGGGCCTGTACAACACAGCTAATTGATGTCATCTGTTGCCTCACAGAGGGCTTGGCAACTGCACAGCTTCATGCAGTTTGCGAAGTAAACCCCACCATCAACATTTCACAGAAAGGGAAATAGTGGCAAAGACAGCAAGTGTCTGGTCCTAAATCACTCAGCGTGCCAGTGTCAAGTGCACAACTGGGGACATAGTAACGACCCCCCAAGGCCTGAGCCAGTCTCATGCTGCTCTTCCAGGAATCCCCTTTCCACACCAGCCAGCTGGCTGAGAGACTGAGGCGGCAGAGCTGCAAATAATAAACAAACCAGGAGGAATGGGATTGAGTTCCCAATGGCAAATACCTCAAAGATTTCGGCTCCTGTCAGCAAAGTTTATATCCCAACACAGGCGTTACTGTCAGCAATAATGTAATATTGTCTGGCTCCCACTGGAAAGAAGAGCGTACAGGAGAATTCAGTTAATGGGCAGTGATGATTAACTTTGTCATGCCTGATCCCCCTCTTCTGCATGTCCTGGTGCTACCCCTCCATCCTGTCCCACTGCTCCCTGGATAGTCATGCCCCGTCTGCAGCAGCAGTGGGGGAGACAGGAAGAGCTCAGGCCCTGACATGTTGTTACTTGTCACCAGCAAGCCAGAGGGCTGCTAGCACTGTTACTGGATCTGTATTACCAAGATGTAATTTAACAGATTATAGTTGGGTGAGATGAAAATAAAAATAGAGGAGGTTACTTAACTCCATCTAGCCTTTCTAACTCATTATTGCAGTTTTTTTATGTCCTGAAAGTGTACAAAAGTGTAAATAAAATGTGCTTCGTATTGATCACTGCCTGAGCTGTTGTTATTGCATAAGGAGTGTTTCTCACAGAAGGAAGTTTTAACCCTGAGCTGAAAAGAAGATGGCGCAGCCCTGGGGTCACCAAGGTAGTTCCTTGATTTGCATGGGATACATTTACTTCTGCAGTCTGGTTGGTTGGTTGGTTGGTCAGTCGATCAGGGTTTGTGTTGTTTTTTATTACAACAGTGGTCATGGTTCCTGAGCCCTGCTAGAACACTTAGTCTGATTTCTTACCAGCCAGTGATGCTGTCAGGCTGTACCACCCTTATAAAAGTACATAAATAATAAGTTAAGTAGTTGAATTTAAATCCACTATCATTAAAATTGTGAGTTCAGAGAAGACCTTCTGTTTGTTTTTTACTGCATTTGATGAACAAGAACCCATACACAGGGCTTACATAGATATGAATTAGATAAGAACAATAATTCCATTCCACCTCTTTCCAAAAAGTGACCTAAGTTATCTCTGTTTCCTCCTTTAAAAGGAAAACAAGCAATCCAAACTGGAAAAGTAGTTCAACAAATACTGACTCCACATGGAAAGACTAACCTGAGTTCCCCTATCCAAGGGCCAAGGAAATCTTCATATTCTGGAGCCTCAGTAACTTCAGACAAAGGTCAGAAAACAAAGGTTTGGGTCCATTCCCAGCCAAGCAGCACCACATCTCCTGGGCCAGGACATCTCTGGTTTGTGATCATGCCTGGCCACACGGGATAAAAGAGAGAGGTCAGGGTCTCAGAAATGTTTCCTAAGCTTTATTCACCTTTGGGGAAAAATCAGTGCCTAACATTGTCCTGAGTGGCTTAAGCTAAAGCTTTTTTAAGTGAGTGGAAAGATTGATGCTAACCTTAGTGCTTTTGGGCTGCTACTCCATATAAAGCGTGGAGCAATTTGGCCATGGCTGTTGCTTGGGAAGTGGGATGCAGTGTTTTGCATCAGCTTCTGGTTTAGGCTGCACCCCACACAGAACATACTGCAATAGTTAGCTAATATTTACTGGGGGTGGATCACAGCAGCTAGCGTTGCACGGGAAAGAACATGCCAAGATGTAAACCAGTTCTTCTATTACACAAGTGTCCCACAGCGACCAGGAGCCCAGTAAGACGCAAATGACACTGACAATCATTAAGGGCAGGTATAACTTTGCATCAGCCATCTGCACGTCCTTCTCTTCTTCTTGCTAGCTGATGGACTAGGCCAGGTCACCAGAAGACTGGATTTCCAGCATCCACCTACACATCATTATACCCCAACCACACTCAAATTCATAGTATCCTGCATGAAAAGAATAGGTTACCAGTTACCCAAACAACCTTGCCCCTCCAAATATCAAACAAACCTGACAGTGACATTTCCAAGTGTGCCTCATATAAGCAGCACCTTTCTCTTACTTTTGCCCTTCCTATTTATTATCCAGTGGTATTTTGGTCTCTTAAAAGTCTAATTGTATCTCCAGCTCTACAGACCAATAGCTTCCTCAAGCAAACAGGTCTGTGGCAACAATAGATTTTGCAGGTCTGCACACCTCCATAAATACTTGTGTGCTCAGACCCTTCTGCTTTGCATGTCTTGGGGTTGATTCATTAAGATTTATTCCATCCCCACCGATGTGTTCAGAAATTATGCCATCTGAATTAATACCTTCACATTAAAGCAGTGGTGGCATGACAGCAAATTGAGGCCTCTGACTCTTCAAAAGTATCTATGATGCTTTATGTCTGTGTGCAGAGTAACTAAAATGAAGAGACAGAATCCATATGAGCAATGAAGTAAGTTTCACAGAACTCTTTCCTCCTTCAGGTCCTTGAAAATCATTGTATGTCATTACTGGAGTTGTTCAACTAAGGCTAGCACAAGTGTTGGTGGAAACCATATTAAGAAACAGAAGACGTAGACATCAACTAACTGTCTCCTGAAGGAAAAAAAAATCAAGGAAACAAAACAAAACCTAAGTTGCAACATAAGCAAAAGTGGGGAACCAGCCTGAGGTTTCACAGGAAGAAAATCAGCCTGGAAGAGAAAGAGGGAGAACAAGTCTTGCCTGCTAGTGATAACAGTTTTAAAAGAGGTGCAGCATTAGATCTTCTGGGGAACCTCTTGGCCCATTTATTTTATTACTAAGTGTGTTTTGAAACAGCCATTTATAGAAGAGATCCACATTGCATGTTGTCAATTACTACCATATGTCCCACACTTGGCATACAAGGCAACTTGGGAATGACATTTTCTGAATAATCAACACCATCACCAAAAAGTGCCTGCATCTTTGCTTTGGGCTTAATAATACTTTTTTTCCCCAAACAAGATAGCTTTCTCATGACAATGCCAAATGGAACGTATTAAGCTTTAACAATGGCTGAGAACATCCTGCATCTGAAGCAGGAAAGAAGTGAGGAAACACATTTGAAATACCTGCTTAGCTTTTCTCTCAACTTATCTGCCCCAATATAGATGGACACCACACTGACAGAGCCAGGACACGGGCTGTGCAGCCCGGTGGCCCTCTGACTCCCTTCTCTGAAAGGCACAGACACATATAACTCTCACTGGTGCAAAGAAGAACACAAGTATGAAAAATATGGCCCAGCCATAATCAAACCACTGATTTCAGAGTGAGCTGGCAAACAGTCTGGGACAGCTGCTCTGGAGCAGGAAAGTAGCACACCTACTTTGTGTGGTTCCCTTTGGCCTTATCAGGCATTCTACTGCTATTTCATTCATCAAAATCCAACAGGACAGCCAATTATCTGTCATACCTTGCAGGTCCACTGTGAGAAAGCATGTAGCTTGGAGATAGTGTTAGCACCGCAGAAGCAGCACGTGAGAGGCTTCAATACTGTCACCCACGGGGAGGGGAAGCACAGATTTCAAGAGTTTGCCATCCCTCCTGCTGGGAATGAGGATCCTGGGGTGACTTTCCCACACAGACCTTGAGCCCATGATTTGTCAATGCAGGTGCTCTTCCTTGAAATCTACTGAGTACAAATTGCTGCTGTCCTTAAGTTAAAGCTCCTGAATCAGACATGCGCAGACTGGGTTGGGTGGCTGCTGAATAGCCAGACTGGTTTTGTAACTTATCTTGGGAAGATGCAGTATTACTCCCATCCATCACAAAGTACAGAAAGACAGGGATTAGCAGTAGGTAACTCCTAGGGCATCATTAGCTTTGTCTGGTAGTGGTTCGTTGTTTTCATTTTGAGGTTTTTTCTTGAAATGTATTGATTCTTAAGCCTTAAAAACATTCACTCTCATTGGAAATACCTTCTAGCTCTTCAGCACATGTGTGTATTGACCACCTTTTGCTTTCCCTTATTTTCAGTCAATTCCTCAAGCCAATGTATGAACCCTGAGGAGGCCTAAAAGCCTTAAAAGCTTAGGTCTGACAAGCAGTGAAAAGTTATTTAGTACCATGCCATATATATCAATCTAATGGACTGCAAGCTGGCATTGTTTCTCTGTATTTTCTTTCTCTGAAAATAATTTTCAAAGAGAAAAAGTATATCCTCCTGAAAAGTTTAGGATGTGCAAATGACCTCAATTCCCAAACATTTAAATGAAAACAACACTCCTTCCTTTATAAATTCTCAGATTAGGGCTCCACTTTGTACGAAATGAGGGCCCTCCACCCTTGCTCATGAGAAGATTGCCCACAGCTTCAAAAGGGTTGATCTGGTGGGAAGATGATGAGCCATGATGAAAGGACCACAGATTGAAGCACTGCTGTCATCTACTTAGCTAAAGTCTGTTGAGATCGTTTCCCCCAACAAGTCCTTTAAATCATTCACTTTCACATTTTATCAAGATTCCCAATAGTTCAAACTCAGAAAGACCTCTCTAAACATCAGATTTATTCTGCACTGGCTTTAGCTGTTTCCTCTCCATTTCCTGCTTTGTGCCTCCTCCTTTGAGCTTTTATTTCTCCTCTCTGAAATCATTTCCACCACTGCTGTAGGTACAGCTCTTTCCATTCCAATCTATTCCCTTCATTACACCATATAAAAATTGCAGATTAACTGCAGGAAAAAAAATGAGGAATGGAAAACCTGGTACTCTGCATGGCATCAAAGTGCTTTGAGAACAAAGCTCAAAGGACAACCCCTAATAATTCAACTGTGACCATTTTTTTGAATCCTTATACACTCTAGTGTGAAATGACTGTATTTTATTGTGTTACACTTAACACTTCAACTCTGGCCTTTGGTATTAATGGGAATGTCCTTCAACTATAGCTGCTTTTTGCTCCTTTGATTCATTAGTTGTTTACTGCAGGCTATTAACAACCCTAGAACTAACTTTAATCCACAGCCAGAGTCTTTAAGTATAATACATCATCAACAGGTAATTATTCCCTTTGAAGTCTTTCCTCCTTTTTTCTTACTCATGTGAGGTGAGATCTGGGGCTTTAAAGTTTGGTAACAGAGGGCTTCCATCAAAGCACCAAAATTGGTAATGCAAATGTCAAGAAGTTAATTTGCATACTTTAAACACAAGGATAGCCAATCTTTTTCTTTCTTTCGTTACTTCTTTCTTTTATACTTTCTTTTGTTCTTTCTTTCTCTTTCACTTTTGACTCCTGCTACAGCTTTGGAAAGCTTTTGATGCTTTTGCAACTGTGGTAACTTGACAGATTATACTTTAGAATTAGATAACTGTACTATAAATGGCCAACACTATAGATTCACTAGAAGCCTTGGCCCTTTTCGTAATGCTGAATAAGATTTTATTTCAGTAGTTCCCCAAGAAGTCAGCTCAGAAATTCAAACCTGTACGTTAAAAGTGTAGGCTAGTGCCTCTAAACATACACTTGGATAAGCATGAGTCTGTGGTGCTGCGTTGATTCCAAAGGTCTTTAAAACAGGTTCCTTGGCTTCATATAAGGAATGTCCTTAAGACCATGATTAAGTGCTTCTGTATTTAAGGCCTTAATAAGTGCTATCTGATACTAGTATATATTTCCTGAACTAGGATCTTTGTGTGCACACTTGCACATCTTTGTGTGCAGAAATGCCTGAGCCAATTCCACATGCACTGAGAAACACACAAGTACTGCATATATGACAACTAAGCTCCAAAGACTCACAGAAGATCAGCCTGTGGTCTTTGCAGTATGGTGTGCCTTGATCTGAGGCACTTCTCAGTCTTGAAAAGTCAAATACATATTATGATGGTGAACACTGAGATAATTTTTTCTTTTGGTCAGAGTATTTCTTTTTAATCTTTTTTGCAGCATTTTATTACTTTGGTCTGTAAACATCCTTGGAAATATTTTCTGAGGACCAGCAGACCCCTAAATGCAAGACAGATGCATTTACTGGGATAGAGAGTACAAACTCCTCTGGTTAACCATATGTCTCTCATTATGTCCTTTTGGGGTGCTCTGACACATGGCTTCTAGCAAAGGTAGCACTGGGCAAGGGGATTTTTTAAATTATTATTAGTTCCTTGCACATTTGCATTTCCTTCCATTCACAGGCAGCAGTAATCACACATGCAACACACAACAGGCAGACTGCTGCTCTACCAACTCCCAGTTACCAGCAGAATGAGTGGTGTGACTAAGGCAGGCAGCCTGTGGACCTAGCAGCTTCGATGATGACAGCATCCCTAGAAAGGTCTGAAAGCAGAGAGCGTCTTCTTGTACAGATGAAGAAGGTAAGAACCAAGTTTCAGCCTCATTTCAATCAGTCTTCCACTGTTCAGATGGTAAGTAAACGACCTAAGAACTGTTATGTTCCACAGGTCAGGCAACCAATATCCCCATTGAGTGACTCACCACCAGAGGAATAAGCCAGCAGATAAATGTGGAGTCCTAAGGCACTCTCTACAGCCTCAACTGCAGGAAAGCAAATGCAAGCACACTCCATCTTCTCCTGCCAAGTAATCTACCTCATCACAAGAGAAAATGCATGCACACTGAGGAGCTAAAATGATGAAAATTAAGCACACAATGAACAATATCCTTGCTTTTGGGGATGATCTAAAAGCTTCTCCAAAGGGAAAAGTAACAGCTAAAAAGCTTTATCTTTGCTAGCATCATAAAAAAGGTCGTAAGCTGTATACACTACAAAGGCACTGCCTTCACCCTCTATCTCTGTGATTTCTTTAGATTGAAGAAACCTGTTGGCTTGAGTTCTGAAACCCCAGATAAAAGCTTTGATTTGTTAATTAAATTTTTACTGCTATCTGCATTTGATATCTCAGTCAAATTGTATCCGCTTGCAACAACAGAAAAAGTCACATCAAAGGAGAGCTCCACCTCCGTGACCTGTAATTACAGAATTTACTGCTGGGTGACACTGGCTGTAAGATGCACCTGCCAGGCAGCCCCAACATACCTAAAACAAAGCCATTTCATTCAGCTGGGGTGAGCCAGCACATGCTGAACAAAAGGGCTATGTTTTGTCAGGAGCCAGTCTAGTGTATTGCTTGTCCTGAGACAGACAGGAGCTTCTGACAACAAGGGCTATCACACTAAATTGGGGATAAGGGTGAGCTCCCACAGAGAAAGACAGAACTAGGAGAAAATGGGAGAGAAATGGGAATGGGAAGATAAAAAGAATTAAAATGAAAAGGAAGAAAAAGGAAAGAAAATTAAAATCCATTCTAGTGGTTAAAACAAAAAAAAGAAAGAGTAAGAAAAAAGCTACTTGTGAACAAAATATTGACAAAAGATTAAGAAACATAGGGAAGGAGAAAGAGTAGCAAAGAAAAAAAAAAACAAAGAGGAAAATCAACTACAAATCATTAGTATATACTAGTGTATCTGCTGGAATCAAACTTTAGCATGCAGAATATTCTCCCATTTAAACACCCACACAGGTAATGCAGAAATCCCCAATTTGTGTCAACACATTCTTTGGCCCTCAGTTGTTTTCCACGATATTTTGAAACAAGCAGAAATGTATCATGATGAAGACTCACAACATAGTCTTTATTAAACTTGGGAGCCTCCCTGGGAGCCCCAGAAGTTGTTATTAGTATTTATGTTTGGGAAACAGAACACAAAAAGGGAAATAAAGTAGCACATTGAATAGGCTTGCTGGATAGGAATTTTCCCTGAAGTGATTAATGTATACAAAATATCCATACTACAGAACCAGTATTTTCTACAAAAGAATAATAATTTTGTTGAAAAAATTGAATTTTCTGTTGGGAAAACCAATACCACAAATCCATCCCCATCCATCCTTTCGTTAATACTGCTTCAGTGACATGGGAACTTCCAGGCAGGCAGTCAAAAACAGTCAAAAACAAAAAAAAAAAAGAACCCAGTTTGGTCCTCTCACATGGATTAATTCCCAAGGCAGCCCTTCCTACAAAAATAAATTTAGTAATTTTTTAAAATTTGATTCCTTGCACATATTTGTTCACCTCATCCTGATTTTTGATTTATAATATCCCAGGATTTGGGGTTTTTTTAAACAAAGGAGGCTCTGATTTTCTGATCACAATTAATTTTTCTTTTTTTTTTTTTAATGAGAAATAGAGAAACTAAAGTTGCTTTCTTTGACTTACTTCAGCATCAGACTGGCCTCCCTGTAACCATGGAAAAGTTTGGTGTTGATTTCAGGGGGCCCAAGATTTTGCACCTTGGGTCCCTTTGGCCTCAGTGAACACTGACTAAACAATGTTGCTGAAAAGCATGAGATGGAGATGTACACAGGATAAAGGCTCTGTAGACTTCAAAGCTTTTCTCTGTTTTCATTGGAACTTCCAAACACTGTTGAAATATTTACTAAACCCAACTGATGTGATGCCTCTGAAAGCTTAAATGAAAAGCACCCACGGTGACAACCTGGGTTTTCAAACCTGGAGCACTGCCAGGTTGTCCCTTATAGCAGCCATGCCCCAAAACTGGGCATCATCCTTTTCTCCAATAGTCTGTCCCTCTCTCGTGCTGTTGGAGTTACCTTCAGCAGCATTTCCACGGTTGGCAATAGCAGGAGCACAGTCCCAGCTGACAGCAGGACCTGCTCAGATCCTTCCATCAGCCTCAATCTTTTCAATACTGTCTCAGAAATGACAGCCCTGCCAGCCAAGACTGTAGCCCCTCAGGGTTTCATCACCACCTAATCAAACAAGGAGTAACCTGAGAAGACTATCAGGGATAAGAGTGGAAATAAGCACATGGGGCGGTTTGGGTCTCCCAGCATCACAGACCAGGTTGGGGCTAAGCTGGGGCTAGAAACTAGCACTAACTCACAGTTCCTGTTCACTGGCCAATTATTTTGGATGGTGCTCAATACTGTGTTTTAAACTTGGGAAGACCAGGAGGTAAGTCACAGGCAGACATCCAGTCTCCCCAGCCCCAACCTGGCTGCTCTAAAGTCCTTCCTGACTACCGGGCCTCCAGCTTCCCCCAGCCTGGAAAAAAACTTCCCCAAGAGCTGTTTCCCCCTCCTGAGAGCACAGAGGGTTTCTGGAAGCAGGCAGCTTTCAGAAGCACTCAGTTTGGCATTGCTCCTGTGGAAAAAGAGGTCAAAAACAGGTCCCTATGCCCTCCCTCTATGCCCCTTATGCTCCCTCCAGCCTGCTCCTGTGGTCCTGAGGTAGAGGGATTTTTGGCTTTGGCTGGGTGATGGTCATAACTTACTTTGTTCAGAGGAAGTTAACTCTGAAACTCGAAATGAACCCCAAAGGGTGCAAGAACAAAAGTTAACGTGAGACCAAAAGCAGAGGATGACCTCAGCTCGAAGTCTACAGGTCTTGTGTCCCAAATTGCTCTGGTTACAGCAAAGTCGTAGGCAGTAAGCAGCATGATACCCTGCTGCTGTGAATTCCTGCTGTCGGCAGCCTCCACACCCTGGGGGAGGGAGCCTTGGAGCCTGGAGGATTGACACTGCCTGGGTCCTGAGAATTTTTCCAAAATGGAAAGATTTGCACATAGGTGTGACCTGACCTACTACTCAAGCTGACAATTTACCATGACAATGAAGGCTCTGGGGCTGGATAGAGGAGTTGCTGCCCCAGCACAGGAGGGATCCCAGGTGGATTTGAGAGATGAAGGCAGATGTGATGCTCCCAGGGGAGGAAGGGAATCAAGCTGGCACACCCTTTGAATGGGAATGGGCAGGTGTAAGATTAGGGATGCAATGAAGCTGTCAAGGCATTTTGTTTTCAAGTGAAGCTGGAAGCACTTATGAAATATTTTCTAGAAATAAGTATGCACTTGCCTTAGCTGGATTCAGTCTAGGGTCTCGAAGTCAGTGCAAAATTAGCTTGATTAGTAAGCTTAAGAGCCCTGGAAATAGCAAGAGGCCTCACAAAACTCCTGCAAAATACTATGAAAGGACATCTGAAGTGTGTCGTTTTGCAAGAGATGTAAAACATTTTTTTCATTTCCACAAAGACCAAAGGAGCAGAAACACAAACGTTGACTTTGCAAATATCAAGAGTAACATGAAAGGGCAGCCAATAACAGAGAGCGTTAAAAGGCACTTTACCCAAATCGTGTGGAGGGTCCTAGGTCATGTTGAACTGGACAAATAAGAGCTGGTCTTATATTTCTAAAAGAGGCCATTGCATGGCCACCCCCATAGGTGTCTGGGGCTCTTGCATGTAGGTGAAACAATAGAGATCATGTCTCTCCTTTCTTCATAAACCATCCCCAAATGCAGATTTACTTTTGCTCTATGTATGAGTCAAGCTGTCCATAAGGAGCAGAGGCTAAGTCCATACTGGATTCCTGCCACCTGGCTACATTTCCATGCCAGGCAACCCAACCTTCTTGCACGTGGAGCAAGCCAACATGTGAGCAGCATCAATGGGCTGAGCACCTCAGAGTGATGCTGAGATCACAGCTAATGGATCAGAGCCAGGCAGAAACATCAGAAACTGGAGTAAAATACACAAACAGAGAGAGACAAACTCCCCAGCTGCTAGCTGGACATGGAAAAGAGCTATGGATTGCTCAAACTGAGGCAAGGGGAAAGTGACCCAAGACTACCTTCCAGGGCTGTTAATTGTCACACAACATGTAAAAAGCCACGTCTAAAAGAAATTTAAAGCAGTGAGAACTTTGCACACTTTTAAAGTCAGTTCAGTTAAGAAAATGTATCCACAGTCTATTTGCCTAAAACTGGATTGCTGTGATCCTTGTTTACCAAATAAAACAAACACCCCATACAGAAGGGGGAAATGACCCACGAATGCAAGTCTTTACAAGCCTCCTCATTACAGTGAGATCAGAGTGTGTCATATGTGCCTATCATTTTCTCAGGGCTTTTTCTTCTCCTTTTTCTGCTTTTTGTGAATGCTCCTGACTTCCTGTCTGCTTTCTATTTACATTTGTTAAAGGGAGGGACAAAACCACACACCATTAGTTTGGAGTGGGATAGAAACGGGGATTAAAATGCAAATAAAAACTAACTTGATGAATGGTTCTTTCCAATGCACATGTTTGCATGAAAAGAGCATAAAGAATAGACAGTTATGTTGTTACATCAATTATATGGAGTTTTCCAGAAACAACTTTACCATAGACCATAAATCCGACATATGGATGCTATATTCTCTTGGTTCTCTCTGCAAAGAAGGTTAAAAAGTTGATACAAGGGCACAGTTTCAGAATATTTTCTTCTTATCACAGAAAATGTGCTTTTTCTCAGTTGGGCTGATTCTGTCCCATCTCCTATAGGACACTTGCACCAGTCCTAGAGAAGTTCTTGGTTTGTAATTTTTCTTTCTCAGAAGTCTTTAGAAGTCTTTATCAGTAATGCTGCTCAAAACCTCCCAGCAAATTCCCCTTTGCACTAATTGTCTTCTTCCCAGTAACACATAGGTCACCATGTAGGTACTTCTCAGGTGTTGAATTACGCCACTGATGAGAGCTCAGACCATTTACTTCTCCCTATGGGCGATTTGAACAGTTTGAGCTTCCCTGATATGCTGTTCCTCCAAACAAGTCACCCCTCATCATTAATTTCTGACAGTTAGTGACCCTTCCTGAGCCTGTAGGATCTCACCAGCTCCCTTGACTGAACACTCACTGAGCACTACTATACATACACCTGCAAAGAGATAGCTCCCTCAGGATCTTTTTTTCCCTGGCAGAGCCTTAGCTTCATTTCCAACCTGTCTCCTAAAATTTAGTTGCCCTTCCAGCAGCATTGTACACCCAGTACCTATCCCCACTGATGCAACTGCTGTTTTCCACTGGCTGCATCCTTCACAGGCTCAGGGTAAGTTCATTCTCTCACCCTTGTGTCAACAGTGCTTTTTCTCCCTCAAAAGCCTCTTGCTCTGAGACCTCAAACACCAGCTCAGCATCTGTGTGCCTTCACTGTGGCAGCCAGCAGGGACCACAACTCTCCCCCCTGCACCTCCTCTCCCTCCACGGATGCTCACCTACCTTCAGCCTCCAAACTCCCCTGGGTACTCCCTCTTATCTACCCCAAATCTCCCCTGGTCACAACAGCAGACTCCTCTTTTCATCTGCTCTGTGGCATACTGTGATGAACAAAGCTCCACGCAGAGATTTGGAAAAACAGATATGAATAAACAGTTGAGATTTTCTGTCCAGCCCCAGTTCTACTATTTTAGCTTGAAAAGAAAAGCAACAGTTGGTACTAAAATAGTAATTTGGCATATGTGCTTCGTTGCTTATCAGCTCGTTCACTCAACAACAAAGACAGGAAAATGCCACGGGGAGCATTTCACCAGGAGAAGGCTCAGAAAACCTGGAAGTCTGTGATGAAAATCATTTAAATGACATAGTCAATGGTCAGAATGAGTGTCTGTGGCGGTAAATGGGAACATATTAAAATGGCATGGGAAGTTTAATCTGTGATTGATCTCCCTACAATTACCCTGCTTTCTAAATCTCTCCCTATCATTTAACGAGGTGATTTCAATGTTCTAATAAAATGTGGCAGGGGAATGTTTCCAGATGTCCAGTCTGTAGGCAAGTAAATGCTTCTCTGAAACCATAATCTGTGTATTAAACCAACCAACATCATCCTCTGATTGAAATACTCTTCTGTCTCAATTACAGAGAAAGGAGTCACTGAAAAGTCATGAGATTTTAAAAAATCCTTTCAAATAATGCCAGTTTTATACAAAACAGAAACCCTCCCTCTCTGTTGATTTCTTGGCTTAAAACACCACCATTTCAGAAGTGCTGAAATATCTGCTTTTACAACATTTCTCTAAAATTGGTTGCTTATTCCTCTATTAGAAATGGAAAACATTGTCACTTGTGCCCCATGATTGAGTTCTTTATCTGTGATCACTGCAAAAATGAGATCAGTGGGCATAAGCCCAGTTCTCAAACTACACTTGGAGAATGGAGGAAAAAGTTGTGGCGAAAAGTTCAGGACACTGGGAATCACACCAAGTCAGTCCACTGGTTAAACATGCCTTGTAGCCAACATTGGGAGGTCACTAGCATTCCCAGCTCGCTATGCAGCACTTCTTCAGCATTAAGATTGATTTTTATATTTTTTTAAATTATTTTTTCATTTACAAGGGTGCTTTCTGCAACTGCTGGAATGATTTCTGTACTTCAAAGAGCTCGCACCAAAGTGTTCACGTGACATATCACCACACCAGTGCCTGCCATTGCTCGTGTGTGATATACAGCAAACATTGCATGATGCTAGAGGATGATTGAGCAACCCTGGCTTCTCCTAAACTCCCTGGGTAGCTGTGTGGGGTGATCCATGGCTGAAGCACTTGCCCCAGGTTTACCAGACCTGCCCTCCACAAACCATCCTTCAGCCAAACATTTAGTGTCTACTACATGATTTTTAAAGTGTTTTCACACCAAATACCTTGGAGGAGTTTTGGTGTATACCTATGTGTCTTGTACAAAGCATCTGGACACCTTAAAAGTTGAGGCTGAAACTACCCCCTCTCATTACTTCTCCCTTCACTACCTGCGATTTTGGGCAGTGACATACAACTACTACAGTGTGCAGGACCCATGTCTCTATTTTCCATCCACTTGAGACTAGATGGTTTATCTTTGTCTGTATTCACCCATCAAAAACAAATAAAAACTCAACTAATCCCTGTCAGCTGAGGTCACACCATGTCTTGATTTCAGTGAGTGCAAACACAGCCCTCTTAGCAGAGAGAAAAGGGAAAAAGAGTGGCACACTTAAACCCCTCTGCTCTGTAAATAGTCTTGTTGGCTCTCAGCTATCACAAAAGCATATCCCACGTTGCACATGGCAAATATTAACCAGATACTGACTGCAGCTCTATTCACATGACAGCAAGTAATGCATTCTGTCCTTCAGGTTAGCTGTGTTTGGATGTAAAGGTCTATCTTGACCCTCGAAAGATTAGCCAGAAGGAAGGGAATACTTTGAATGGTCAATATTTTACAATGTGCAGTTAGGTGAGTGCTTAGTGCCATAGCTCAGAGCAGCAGCCCAAGGCAGGTACTTTGTTTCATGCCTTTGAATGTTATATCAGTTTAACAAGCTGAAATGTGCAAACAAATTTATTTTAGAAATGGTAAAAAACGGTGCTGAAAGCAAAATTTGTGCATGAAGTGTCTGTCATATCCACGGAGCTTGAAATTATAGAATATACTTACAGGGATTGTTCACTTTAATATGCTGCCAAAGAGCGTGAAGGCCAAGTTGTAGATTAAATTTCCCTTTCTCTTCCCTGCATATGACATCGTGATATGACCCAGATGATAATACACAAAGAAAAAATTACCTGGGTTTGCCTACACACAGGGTTCATTAGGTTAACCCTCTGATTATTAATTCCAGTAATTAGTGAGTGCTCAAGAAATGGGGATGTTGTGAAAGCTGATCTTCTGCAACTGAGGTCCCAGCATTCTCTTTCGACCTCTAAAAGGACTGCAGTCCTGCCTGGCCTTCATAGCAGCCACTTATTACAGTATGGTCTGCACATTTTGTGGTCAGAAAGCACAGAACTGGATATTTCTTGTCATTGCATGTGCTTGTTGGGAGCTGTGCATTCCCTATGAATGTGGAGCACAACACTCTTCCTGCAACACTACCTTCATTTCTAGAGCCAGCTGTAATTAATTTTTCTATTTCTCACTTGGGCACCACACTGGCATTCACGCCTAAGAATTCCTCTGAAGAGCTAAACTTCTCTCTGAAATTCCTCAAGAACATTTAGTGGAGGTAAATCCATGCACCATATTTTCATGGGTGTAACCCCAGGTTGTGTGCAACCCCCACTCCCACCAGTGTACCATATGCCCTCCAATACTCTTAATTCTTACTCTTCCTTTCGAATCTACCTTTCCAAATCTGAGGGCTGTCTGAAGATGTACACCATTTACAGTTTTATTCCAAAAAAAGAGGACTTGTAAAGAGGCTGAAGTTATTTCAGGCTGAGCTGAGCCATACCTTTGAATAAATAGCAGTCCTGCTTGCTGAAGTACTTGCTTCTTCCACTTTCTGTGCAAAGATCTCAAACTTACACCTTTGCCAGACCTGGAGGGGTAGCACAGCAGGCCCTATTTCTCCATTCTTAGATATGATGTCTATTCATGAGCTTGTCTAGGCACCAGCTGGTTCCATTACTGCTGCCGAGTTTCTTTCTGCTACACTTCCCTGCTATAAAAACAAGAAGACAAATATGTTAGAACAGCAGCGGATCTTAGGAAGCAAGAGGAAATGAAAAGAGGACAAAAATATATCAATTAAAGCAGGAATTAAAAACAACTCTGGAAAATAAAAAGGTAAAACCAGCTCAGTTTAAAGACATTTTTAATCTTAATTTGTAATTCAAAATGACAATACAAATTCAGTTAGCTATAAAGTACATGTGGAAGACATTTAATATTCAGGGAACAAAACAAGAAATACTGCTGTCAGAAGTGAGGCAAAACAAGTGACTGGAATCAATTAATCTGTAATTATTCATAAGATTACAGAGCAGTGTATAGCTGATATATTGGACAGTTTTCTCAACATTTCAGTCACAAGGGCGTACACATTTCAAGCTTGCCACTTCAGGAGACAACAGCTACATGGAACAGCCTAGCAGAAACCTTGATGTAAGAGGAAAAGTTCTATTAACATGAGACTGTCCAGAGTCCTCTCCTTATCATAACAAGTACAATTAAAAGTTCTTCCCCTAATGAATAGAATACTTCCTTCATTTACAAAACAACATACCGTAAGGGAAACTGCACACTGAGTCGATGTTCATCCTCAAAGACTTGCTTTATTAAAAGCTCAATGTGAAAAGCTCTAAAGAATTTTAACAAAACAGTTTGGAAATCTTCAGGGATATCTTTTGCCATGCCTCAAGACCTCAGGGCAAAAAAAATTAGAAAACATTAAGATTGATGAGATAAGAGTGATCCTGCAATTATACAACACCTCAGGAGAGGTGCACCTTTCACAGAGCACAGTTGCAAGATCTATCATCGGCATCAAAGAGAACTGCATATAATAGCAAGCCCAGAGAACTCCAAACAAAGCTGAGAGCCATACAGGAAAAGTGGTAGTGTGATAAATCAGAGGAAATCCAGCTGTACGCTGATAAGCATGAAAGGGTTTTGCGAGTCAACGTGAAGAGGCCCCAGTCTGGTGACTCCAGTCTAATAACAATGAGCAAATTGCTTGCAACCGTCAGTCCCACGTAGGACACCTTGAAGAAAAGGCTAGAAGACTCTTGTTTGCCACAGCCTGTGTTTGCATTGCCTATACCCAGCCAAGTTGCTAACTATTCACCTCAAAGTCTCTAACCGATTTCAGAGGGCTGTAAGAACTTTGATATTACTAGCTGTTTCAAGAAGATGAAAGTCATGTCCCAGGCTACCCCTGTTAAACTGCGAGAGCCTCTGGCATAACTGTTGATGGATAATCACAGTGGAAAGCCGAAAAAAACCCGATGTTACAAGGAGCCACCATCTTCAGACAGGCATTTCTCTCTTCAGCTCAAACACTTACTGTGGGTACAAGATAAAAGATCTGAGAATCTGTTTTACTGGTATTAAGGGAGATATATGGACTATTGTTCACTCTTTTTAAAAAATTTTTTGAGCTATTTTGTGTCTGTCACATATTCAAATTGCTATGAGTCTCAGGACTTCAAGCTAGCAGCAAAGTGCATTAATATTCAACGACTAGCAGATAAATCTAAAATCCCAAGTGGAAATAAGCGAAGGCAATTATGCATTGGAATAAGACATTGAGTGAAGTGGTAAATTTGTCATACCTTTAAGTCTTTAAATCATTATTTAATATCTTCCCCTAAGAGAGGTATTGTAATTTAACAAAAATTTGCTGGATTCAGTAATGGAATCATGTGGCAATGTCACTTGGTCTGTAAAAGCTTAAAAGAAAACAATCCATTGGTTAGTAAAATTGTTTCCAAACTGAAAATTAAATGTTTCCAGTGAGTGAAACCTGCTGCCCACCCACATCCCATGGAAGTATTCAAAACTGCACTGAAGTGGAGCTTAAATCGCATACTGGCATTCTGCTGGCCCTCTGTGTCTGTGAAAAATGCATTCTAGTCAATCAGGCAACTCAGAGGTCAGGACTTCCAGCTACTCATCACTAACATACATGTATGTAGCATATCTTTAATGTGTGCACATGGAAATCCACTTTATTCTGTCACTGACTGGAAGCCCAAAAGTGATATTCCTTTGACTGCAAGTCACCAAAGCGAGCAAAATCTCAACTTCATAAAATGATATGCCTTCAGGACAAGGGAATGTTTTCCATATGCTGTGGAATTAAAAATACAGCATCATATAACAGAGAGTCATTTGGATAGATACATTCTGAGGAAAGGCTTCATTCTATAAAGAGTTATAAAATAAAAGGAAATGAGAGAGAGAGATGTTTTGTGTACAGAGTTAACTATTGATACCCTGAAATAAAAGCCGAACTTCAGATTCAGATTTTGGCAACTTCAGATTGTTCTGATCAGTGATGGCAAAAAGTACTGATTTTTTAAGGAAACTTTTACAACTGAGGCCATGAAGAATCATTATGATAATTTCATTTAAGCATCTACTGATCAACAAAAACACACCCACATCATATCATGGAGTAATTCCGTTACAGGAGCTAAAGAAATTTGGTTGAATGACAATCCATGTCTTAAGATGTTATTTTTCCTTTGTTTAGAAATGTAAAGCTGGTAAGACAGCTAGTCTACACTTTGGATGCTTCTGCATCATCCTTTATCTCCTGAATGCTGTGCTCTTGTCTCACAAGTTAAAAAGGCCACTGTTAATGAATGCTTTCTTCATATGCAAATACTTACAAACTGTAACTCCATCATTCTAGAGGTTTTATACATAAGAAGACAGAAATGAGAGATAAGGCAGAAAGAGATCCCTGTCATAAAAATGCGAATACGATGCAAAGAAACCAACTCCTGTTTTCAGATTCCTGTCCTGCAGGCCACTGAAAAATATACTGGATACAAGACCCAAGGCTAAACTGAGCTTAGTTTGTTTTCAGATTCAAGTATCACTCAAACCTAGAGTATTTCAACTTTATATCACGGAGGTGGTAGACAAATGGAATTTTGCTACACAGACTAAAATGACCCTGTGTTCAAGGTCCTCTGATCCTGTTACTTGTTCAATAATATGTTATGTTTTGAAATATTATGCTCGCTTAAGCTTTTCTTAACAAAGAAAAAAAAATTAAACCAAGTATATTTAAAGTTAAAAACTGTCAAAAATTAAGGAGGGAATGCATGCTTGTCCAGAGAAAAGCTCATTCCTTGGCTGACTTTTGTTAATATTGATCATGGCACTTGCAAATTTGCCAACAGCTTGAAGTCTCCTAAGTGCCCTAGAACACTTCAAATATATTATCAGATACGAGGAAGCAAGTGGTTAAGAAGACTTTAGTAAAAAGGTGGGAAGAAGAACTAGAGGCTGCATCAGTTAGATGTTGTTTATATTGCCTCCTCAAGTCTCCTCTCTCTCAAGACTCATGGTGGAGGCTTTGGTTATGGGGTGAAAGAAGTATATATCTTATTTGGTTCGCCTCCTATAGGCTTCCTAGAAAGAGTGGGAAGAGAAACTTGAACAAGCAGAGTTCCAAGTCGGGTGGGCAACATGCAGGCAGCCTTGAGGTGGGTGCAGCTCTCCAAGTGGCCCATGACATGCATGATTAATGTAAGCAGGGAAACGAAAAGCTAATTATATTTATTCGACAGGATAATAAACTGAAGACTTCCTGACTCCTGAAGGGTCTTAATCCGCTCCTGTACTGTACCTTCTGGAGCATTCATTATGTAGCCTGGAAGAATGTGTCATGTCATTCCCAGTAGCATATGGTACATGGAGGGTCTGCATCTCCTGTGCAAGATGGGGCAAGCACAGCGTGCTGAGGAAATCAAAGGGATAGGAGGTAGAAATGAAAAGAGGACATGGCACATGACCTTTTGAGGACAGTTGTTTGCACAGTTTACACATTCTGAGAATACATTTCATAACTTAAAAGTAGTTTGTGCACAAGTTTTCCTCATCAGCATGCCCCAGGAGCATAGCAGTGCATCTAGAAACGTCACCTCAGTGTCAGTGTTTCTGTCGGAAGCATGTAGTCCCTAGCAAAGACCTGCTTGTTTATAAACCTCATGTAACATCTAGACTGGTTTTAGACTGAAGATAATGCCCAGCTAATGCACTGGCTCCTAACAGCCTTGAACTTTGGTTAGGTTTCAGTTCTATGACTGGAACCTTTTTCTACTTCTGCTGCTAAATCTATAATCTTGTTGGAAACTCTCAGGACTTTCATAGGTGTTTGGTGGCCCTGTAGTTGGCATAATTTCAGTGGTTACTGAAAATACAATGGAGGTAATAAGAAATGCTACTGACTAAAGACCACACAACTAATACCAGGCCATACATGCAGGTGAACTGTGCAACACAACAGGATCATCTCAGAGCAGAGAGCAGAAGCTTAATTTCAGTCTTTAGCACTGTGAGTTGAGAGGAGTTATGATGAGTACATATGCACTGGCCTTTGGGCTTTCAGTGCAAAGGCCAAAGAAGGGCAAATTATCAGCCAGCAACACCAAGCGCTTCTGTCTCTAGATCTCTGAGCTTCCCACTTTGAGTGCTTCATTCTGACCCAACTCACCATTCACCTCAGACCAACCCAAAAAGCAGATGCTTGAGTCTCACTGTAAAACCAGGGTGATGACATTTTCTGATGAAAAATAACTTTCTCAGAATAAAAAAATAAGCAAAAGAGGCAAATGCTTCTAATACAAATCCTGCAAGCAATCAGGTTGACTGGGCAGCTGCTTACAGAGTTGTAACAGTACAACCAAAGGGGCAGCAAACTGTCGTGGAGATGGGAACAAGTTGTCAAAACTCTACCAGCACTGTCAGCAAAGCCAACACAGTCCTAAATTCAAACCCTAAATCATCTAGGGCGTGATCTGACCGACACTTAGGAAAAATGGTTCATGCTTAAGTGCCTGAATGAAAAGGACCTTAATCTCTTTCTCTTTTAGTCATGACTTGGAGTAATGAAAACATTTTAGACAGAAGCATGATTGTTATGTTGATGATGTCCCTTCAATTATTTACAGAAGTAGTGCCAAGATACCACAAGAAAGGCTGAGCATAAAGAATTTCCAGCACATCAAAAAGCAGGAAATATGGGAAATCTTCCCACTAGAAAAGCCTGATCTCATGAGATTTCCAGCTCAAATGCTTAACTCTTGCTGTCCTGGCAGCTCAGAGAGCTAACATTGATTTACCTCAATTCTGCAATCTCAGTGATCCACAAGCAAGCTAATGGAGAAGTGGTGGAAATGACAGACCTGTCGTTGAATTAGAGTTTAAGTGAGTCTCTTCACTGACAGCTTGAAGAAAGCTCAAGGCATAGCTGTTTAATTCAACTCCCAATTTGGCCTTCTTTCTCTCAAACTGGGGCTTGTGGTAATTAAGTCTTTAGAGCTCAAAGAAGAGAATCCATTTTGCTGTGCTTTGCTGGACTGTGTGCCAGGGGAAGGGGGCAGCACAGACCTCGATGATAAGCATATATACCATACCATATAAACCATATATAAAGCACCTGTGTTTGGTCCAGCAAGCAGCAGCATCTCAGAACCACTTCAATGTCTGCTCCTGGAGCTTCTGGGAAAACTGTTAGCGTTGTAGTGCCATCAGCACAGTGCACTGCAACTGACACAGCCACCTGCAACAAACCCTGCAGCAGGGTGCAAGGAAAGAGATGGAGGGCAGTGATTATCCTTTTTGCAGGATTTGCATCAAGAAGCCTTAAAACTTCCTTTTAAACAGGATGTAATAGGCTATTATTAGTGCATGGAAACAATCAAATGACTGCTGTGAGGAATGATGCTTCTTAGCAGCTTAGCTGACAGGCTGGTATCTCAGCTGCAAGCTCCTGACAGCTCTGGAGGGTCAAAATCCCCATAGGATCTTCTCTTCCCCGACCTCCAACTACCTTGTATCTGATGGGGGAATCCTGCAGCTACTCCCTGATCCCCCCTGTGCCCTGCAATAAATAGAGGCTACGTTGACTAGTCCAAGAAGTCTCCAAACCCTGCAAATTCCCTCCAGAATCAGGGGTGGCAGTAAAAAGGGACAACAGCCTTTCTCTTGCAAAATACCATGTATCAAAACAAAAGCATACCAGATAAAATTAAGCAATGAAACAAGTTGTCTAGTTCACCAGTTGAGTGCTTGTCTTCTACAGAGGCTCCATAAAGGCTTTTCCATACTCTAAGCTTCAATTGCAGAGTGACCAAACCCCACGGGTCATTTCTCTCCATGCTTCAGGAGGAGCTGCCTTTGAAAACTGCCTGGTATTTCTGGTCTCAAAGTTCCTCAGTTGGCAAAGAAAAGAAGGATATTTTCACTACCTTGTATAGGTAACTAAGTGATCTGTCTTGTGAAATGAGACTCCTGTACAGCAGGAGTTTAAGTTCAGATGGTTTTTTAGGGCTGACTTAGAAGAGCGACTTCCACTTTTGCCACATCCCTTTTCTCCACCTCTTCCTCACTGCAGTGGGCTGAGCAACAGCATAGGGACCAGAAGCAGAGGCAGAGAAGCTAGAGCTTTTGAGCATCTCAAATGTAGGTATCTCTATCAGCAGACACCCATGGAATCTTGGACTGCTGGCACAGTTCAGGAGAGTATTCCTAGCATAAAGTACTGAGTACTAATAAGCATATGATGAAGGGAATGAGTTAAGATTTTCTTTTATTTTCTGAGTGACTTCAGCTAATGTAGACAGAAAGTAAAACTCAGGCTTGTGTCTGCCTCCTCTTTCTGAACTGCCTATCCACATGGCAAAGATACTGGGCTGTTTGAATTTTTCCAACTTGTTCCCATATATAAACAGAGGCCTTTCAGAATCTATTCAAGCTACTACTTCAGGTATCAAAATAATCCCTGGATAAGCTGAATCCTGACACCAAGATACTGGTTGCTTGGATATGGTAAAAAAGTAACCTTACAGCCTGGGTTTGACAGTTTAATAAGACTGCCTCTATTGAAATTAAGCACTGAGCTAGATAACCCACAACTGGCTGCATGAAACAGTGCCCAAGAGGTCTAGAGCAAGGGGTTAGTATAAGGCACCGGCTCCAGCTGCTGATGATTTGATGTGGATTAAAATTGTGTTTTGAGGGGAAAGCCATCACCAGATCACATCATTTTACAAGATCCACATAAGAGCAACGAGAGAACAGGTTACACAAACCGCAAGGTGAGGGGATGGACAGCAGAGGAGCAGGCTATAGGAATGCAGGGAACAGTTGCCTCTTAACCAAAGGCGTATTGCTGTGTTTTAAATGCACAGTCTTACCTCTCTCTTTCCCTTCAAGAAGCAAGCTGGTGTAACTATCAAAATGCATTTGTATACTCCAGAGCAAAGGCAGTTCTAATGCCCTTTCAGTTTGACTCAGCCTCACTGCAGACTCAGCCACTGAAGGACAGCTTATTGAATGACTCTAACGTGACCAAGTATCTCAGCCCCAAGGCAGAATGGGTTTAAAATAAACTGAAGCAAGCCACTCCTAAATCGAACCAAGTGTCCATGCCACATTAAAACTCCTTTGAAGTGAAATGTGCCAGAAAAGACCCATGTTTTCAGCCTGTCAGGATACTCTAAATTTTTTTATATGCTTTGAGTAGTATGTTACTCAAGACTTTGTTTGGGTTTATTGTATTAATGCTGATAGGCATGTACAAATGATTAGGTACTAACATTTTGATGTATTTTGTAATTGCCTTAATTTCTGCCTTGCTGAGGATTATTTTCATTAGTATGGAAATTGGCTTAATTAAAGCACAAGGATAACAAAACAGACTAAACCAAGAAAAAGCTCCTTCACTGCCTGGTACACAATGTCATTTCTATCACAGATGCTCTGACCAAAGAGGATGCATCCCAGCTGTTTTGCTGCAGCCAAACCACAGGCAAAGAAGAGCATAGTCATTAGAAAATCCCTCTAGAGGTACGTTGAAAATGACATGATCTTAAGTTTCACAGATATATAGCTGAACATATCCATCATACTTTCAGCAGAAAAATTCAAGCTATTCAAGACAAGTATTTGCTGAGTATCCAAGAGCACAACACAACCATTATTAGGTTTTTTGACCACTAATGCATGTTTCCAAGAATAAAAAGTGATCACAAGTTTTTGCAAGAAAGTATTGATGGTGGCAACATACAAGACATAGCACAGAATTGTCTTTGCAGTAAGAAACAGAAGGCTAAATCCATCTTGGAGCAGTTAGAGAAGTAGTAACAGGTACCAGAGGTGGGCAAATTAGAAATCTTAAGAAATCAAATCACAGGAGTGGTAGTTCTTACTTGATTCCTTTAAGAATCATTAGAATCTTTTTGAGCTTGTGAAGCATTATAACGTAATAGGCAGATCAGAAAGCTTGCTGATGTCTGCAGTTAAACAAGGATTGTGTTATACTCAGAAACAAAACAATTATTTTAAAGGTGAACTCAGTGGCACAAGAGCCACCTGAGTAAGAACAAAACCCTGTGACAACAAATCCCTCCATACTTTGTAGTTTATATATGTGTAAAATAGACTCCGTGTATGTGCATGGATGTGTGCACATTATGGTGGCAAAGAGATTTACTAGTTTTTTTCAGACATATGCAATAAAATAAAGGAAATTATGAAACTATCTCCTGGGAAAGAAGCAGCTATGGTCCATGCAGACAGTAATCCTTACCAAACTATTTAATTAGTACTTTTGCCCATCAATATCTGAAGACTATTTTAAGTATATGGACAATATTTAAAGACAATCTGAGTCTTTCTTGTTGTTTCAGTTCTCCTTTGTAATACAATAACAGTGAATAGGTGAGTCTTGCAAGAGATTTAACATACTGAGATTAATCACTGTTTTGCTTTAATTAATAACAAAATGGGCTAGTAGCAGATTTTCCCTTCCTATCTCTATTTTCATCTTCTTATTTTAATGAAAATATTGCTGTGCTATTGTAGCTCTTTCCTGCTGGAGCAGTTCTTGCTATTTAAACATTAACAGGACAGAACCTTCTGATTCCCAATTAAGCTGTCAGAACAGTTAAACTATACATCTTCTACATCTAGTAATACTATGTAATCCACAGAAATGTTTTCCCCAGCAAAAGATAAGGGGGGAAAAGTGTTTCAAATATATGGCCAGCATGTCAGTGGCTTTTATGAAGGCATTAGAGAGAGCAAAGATGCAGATGAAATAACGCCAATACGCTATTTCACAGCCAGAGAAATGCAGGAGTGGATTTAGAACACACAAAGAGGTTCAAGAGAATTTCTTGAAAGGAATCAGACCTCTGAGTGCCAGGTTCACAGGCCAGAGAACTGGGCCAGCTCCTTCTTTACAGGGGGGGCACAGCTGCAGAGGAGGGAGCACAGCAAAGGGTCTGTGCTTCTTAGACAGGCCAGGGCTACTTGGACTTGGCTGGTGTGTCAGACTGAACTGCTCTGTCCCTTGAGCTCAGAAATAATAATGGTCTGTTTTCCCTTTTTTAATGTCCTTTCAAGCATAGTGCTATTTTTATGCTTCACTTGCTGGCACACGGATCAATCACTGCATGACCTGATTTACAACCTGTATTCCAGACGTTGCTTCTAGCAAGGGGAGAAATAGGAACAAGTGTGTTCAAACACCCATTGTGTGGTGTCTTGATTTGGATCCAGAAGATACTTGGAGATATAAGGCTGAGGAAAGAGGCTGGTTCCTCTATCATTTACACCAATTATCTTCTGAGCAGGGAATCAGTCTGACTGTTTCCATAGAGTGAACCCATGACTTTCAGTTCTTGTCAGTGAATCCCTCTTTAAAGGGCTGTTTTGTTTCCCCGAGACATATGGCACAATCCTGCAACTCACTATGGATGGCTTTTCTAGTTTAAGAGGAAAAATTACTGTTTTATTGGAGAAAACTAAACAAATCTGACATCCCACACCTTGTATTGACCCCATCTGAGAAACCTTTAGCTTAAAGCCAACACATGACCTTCATATGCCCTGGCACATGGGGCACTGCAATAACCTCAGAGCAGAGTGTTTGTTTTGATCACTGGGGATGGGTTTTAGGTGTATACACATAAACCCCATTTTCCTCAGAGTCCATTCAAGAGAAGTTACAGAAGCCATATCCCCTTCCATAGCTACCTAAAACTCCTGGATGGAACAGCCTGCACAGAGGTGGTGTGGCCCAAAGGCTATTTAGATGATGGGGACCCCACTGATAGAAGATGCATGTCCCTTTGTGGCAATAGGTGGTGGTGCCAGGCTGGATGCCAGCATGCCCAGCACAGGAGGGAAACAAGGCTCAGAAGGATTTTACTGGGGGCCATAACAACCTGGTGGGGATGGATCCCACAGTCCCAGAGGTAAGATCCACTTTGACAATGATGTCAATGTAGACTCTACTCCCACACAGTCCTCTGAAAGTTACTTGGCGAGATGTCCAGAAAAACTGCCACATGCATCCCAACCCGAAGCCTGTTTAAATACACAGGAGTTTTAGGTTACATGCAGCACATTTTGAACCAGTTTAAAAACAGTGCTGAATGATGCAACCAACTGACTGCATATTGCTGATGTAACACACACCATCCTTCTAGTCTTCAAAAATGAGGGGCACTGCCAGCCATTACACAGATACATCAATCCCACCATATCTATACATAGAAGTTACTTTGCTTTCCAGTCATCTTTGTTATTGACAGTTTTATCTACAGAAACAGTCACAGAGTCAGTGACTATAATCCTAAACAATCTTAAGTAATCCTAAATGAAACCAAACCAACCCTTTCTTATGGTTTATTTCAGGGTTTGCAGTAACATTCAAAGTTATACACAAGTTGACAACCATTGCTTCGCACCTCATTCCGTAGGACTTCTTTTTTTTTTGCCACTGAATCACAGTATAAGCCACCAGATCTGCAAGGGGCCTTCAGGTACCTGGTTTCTACTCAGTGAGAGTTTAGCAGGGCTTTTGTGAGTGTGGTAATCACCACACTAGAGTTAGGAAATCACCTTTTCGCACATTAGCCAAATGGGGATTTGACTGGGCAATTCTAAACCTGGATTTATAGTGTTTACAAGAGTGGTCTGGCTCCCTATTGGAGCTGCTGCTGAAGACCCACCAGCTCACTGAACACCAGTGTCCTTATCAGCTCCCAGAGCTCCTGACATAGTCAGACCCAAGTGCACCACTGCAACAAGCCAGAGAAGCCTGGCTTTGTCCCTCAGAAAGGAGCTGTGGCTTGCCACAGACACCAAGGGCTGCTTTCCCATCCTAGGAAGCACAAAAGACAAAGTCATGTCACATGTCATTATCCCAGAACATAAAAAGGCTACCGTGCTGCTCAGTGGCTAGCAGTGTGATGGAAGAACCACCCCATATTGTATGCATCTCTTCATCAATTCTCCCTCCCTGGGTGGCCTCACCTATGACTCTCTCTGTCAAGGGCTAGGAAGGTGCTTCACGTGTCTGTGCCAACACCCATTGCACAGTGGAGAGACCACTCACAACATAAGCAGAGCACGAAAGAAATGAAACTTTGCTGCAGTCTGGAAAGTCTCTCACCAGCTGCACATCTTCCTAACTAAGCACCAAAGACAAATGTAATGGAAATTATTTTCAGACTGGGAACCAACCAGGCAGTAACACTGCACCTTCACACAGACTAAGCATTAGCTACCCACCCATGAGAACACCTCTACAAGGGGTCAAGCAACAAATACCTCTCTGCATACCCCCCTTGCCCTCTTGCAGAAACAGTCTGAGGAAAATGGTTTTACAAGGCTTTCATCTGGCTCTTCTGCTGCAGAGGCAGACAGAGCATGGAAGATAATATACTGAGAGGCAGATGGTTCATTCAGTCTCTTTGCCTTTACACCTACCAGGTGGTTATGGTCCCTTGAGACCATGCTAAGATGATGAAGCTTTTGGAAAGACCCCTCAAGATGAAGATGGTGAGATTTAGTTTGGGTCTAGTCCTTGCAGGAACAGAGAAAGCAAGCAAAAGACCTGCTCTGTCACAGAGAAGCACAAATCAGATGCCTTCCTATTGGGAAAACAGGTACTTCAGGGGAGGCAGTTATAAAGCTTCATTGACACTTAACCCCATACCCACACAAAATTTGGTTAGATACAGCAACATCTCCTTGAACCCTGAGTTATATTACAGATGTGTGAGAGACTTTTGGGGTAACTGGAAGCAGAAAAATTGCAAAGCAGAATGACTTGACCACATTTGTTGATGTGATTAGGCTAATTCCAGTAACAAAACTGCCCTCACACACTGCTTACATTGTGCTACTGTGGTCTACACATATCCTTGCCAAAATGCTGAGGCTCCTGCTGAGAACTCCAAGAGGAATTTTGTGTCTTTTGTTCTTGTTTTGATGAGCTCCTTGGAAAATAATGTAGCTGCAAGATATTTTCAGAACTGACCTGTATCTAGCAAGTGGTTTTAATCTCTGAGCATTTACAACTCTTAAGAACAGGTTTAAAAAGTAGTCTTGGCAGATGCCAACATTTCTGGAACAGAAAAGGAGCATTAGACGCATTGGCAAAATATTGAGATGTTCTCCGAAGGCACAAGTTTCATCTGATGAGTTCACATCTGGAGATGGATTATTTTAGATTTGAGGGTGAAGTCAGTTTTAATCTGGAAAGCAAGTATGGAAGCAAGGAAACTGAAAGAACAAAATCTAGGTGAAGAAAAATGTATCCGTTGCTCTCAAATTTCTGGGAATTCATGTTTCTAGGTGCCTAAAAAATCAGAAGGAAAAAACTTTATGTTTCTGCAAACAAAATCCAGGTTTATACCAGTACAATTCTGTCTGTAGTCCTTCTCATTCGGTGGTCCTTCTGCAGTAGCACCACTCCTCAGAACTGCAGGAGTCCGAGCAGGGTGTCCTGGCCATGACTGCCACCAGTCTGCCTCTGCCACACCTGCCTGCACCCACTGCTGCCCAAAATGGAGATGAACTTAGAGAAAGGGCGAAATCCAGTTCTCAGAGGAGAGAATCCATCCTAGAGCAATCCCAGCAAGCAAGGGCCCAGGCGAGAAGCCCTCTCCCTGCCAGGGAGACTGAGAGGCCACTGTCAGACCACAGAAAATCTCTGGCGGCACTTTCAGATGGGGGGAACATTTTTGCTGAAGTATGATTCTGGCCACAACTATTTGACTCTTGAGTGAGGTTATTATTTTTTATTATTATTGTTCTAGGAGGCTCCATTTCATTAAGAGAGGAAAGTCTCTGTGTATACAAACACTCATATAGTAGAGAAATCAATAAACAGCCTTCTCTATTATAATAACAAAAACAATGAAAAGGACTATTGAAATCTCAGCCTGTAAGAACAAGAATAAATAGTGCTCTGGGGAGCAAGCTTCTGTTTCTAATTAGACCTGGACAACGTGCCTTGTTGGGCAATGAGGCCATTGTCTTCTCCTCAGAGGTAGGAACACAATGTTTCTCGGGCAGTTTTGAGCTAATGTAGCAGTGATAAGGTTGAAATGGAAGCTTGTATGTCCCCAGCACTGCTGCCCTGAAGGCAGAAACTTTCTTCATAACATGCTTGCCCAGAAACAGCCCTGCAAATTTCACAGTCCTTGAGTACAAAAAGATATATGTTTTTTTGTTTGTTTGTTTCTTTTTCTGTTCAAGATAATTGGTGGTTGCCAGGAAGTTATGAGTCTCTGGTCAATAAAGATTTTGGTCATCAAAGTGGCAATTAGAGCAGGTCATGAGATTTCTGACGACATGTCATTTCACTGGAAAACTCTGAATCGTCAGAGGTAGAATGTTTCATGTTAAAATATATCTCTTTCAATGAACCAACATCAAACCACAGGTAGTTTTCCACTGGAAAACTGCCTGGCTTCCTACCAGCTAGCCTGGTGGGCTGCTTGGGACGCAGGGATCGTAGGCTCACTGCCACCGAATTGGGAGCCTGGTAGTGCTGAGAGACCTGCCTGAAGTCAGCAGTCCCTGTTTTTTAGCTCTCAGCCCCAGGCTTGGCTTGACATGCTGCTCTGTAAGAGGCAGCAGTGAGGCTGGAAAGAAGCACGCCCCGGGAAGTGTATTTTATTTTGGAAATACTATGCGTCATTGTTTCCTATTCCTATTTTTTTCCCTATAAAACTTCTCTTTTGTGGGTAGTTTTGAAATAACTGGTTTCATTCCAAATCAGAACAAAACCAAATGTCAGAATTTCCCATGAACCAGGAATTTGATAATTTGGCCAGTCTTTCTGGTAATAATCCAGCAAATCTTCAATTAAATTGGATGTGCTGCTTGATGGCAATGAGCAGTCTGATTTTCTATACCACTTCGAGTGCTTCTCAAAGCACTTTCCAACCAGAAATAAACTGTCGTTTTACTTTCAGGTGCTGGTAGGTGAAGACACAAGCAGTACCTGGACCAAGACTCTTCTACCAAGGGAATGTCCCCACTGCTCGGTGAGGCTACCACAGTGTGACCTGACAAGTCCTTGAAGAAGGGGACAGCCTTGTGGCTTAAACACAGTGAGGCACAAGGGGAGATGCCACAGGCCAGACTCCCAGTCTATGTCTTCTTAAAAAATATTATAAAATAACAAGCTTTAGGAATAACATGGGCAAGTTCACAGCACAGATTCAGCTGATGAGAAATACGATTTGCATGAAATGTCCTTCACTTACCTCTTTATTATTGACCTTGTGAAGTGATAGAGAGTTGGCTTGGGAGGGAGAATACAAATCACCAGCAGTTTCCCTCATGACTGGTGAGAAACCAGGATGGCAGCAGCTACCTCCCTATTGAAATTTATATAAAAAAAACATGTTTCAAAAACCATCCACAGCAGGGATAAAATCTCCAATGCTTTTTACATCCACACAGCACAGGGCAAGGTGTTACAAAGTGGATCTGAGCATGGCCCAAAACTCCCAGAGGAAGGGTCAAACTCCAGGACTGGAACCAGTTTTTCAGAGAGATTGTGATTTTCTAAGCTGCCACCCCAACTACCACCACAAAGGACTCCATCCTGTGCTGCCCAGCCTGGCCAAGATCCCAGTGACATAAACAGGGATGCTACACTGGCAACATGCACACAAATACTGCCAAAGCTACTGCTGGAGATTTCTCTGCAAAAGAGAGAGGCTCAGCCCTGGCTCTGTTTGGTGATTCCCAAAGAGTAGCTGAAGGCCAACAGAGGGAAGGTCAGTAGCTGAAGGGCTTTGTCTTGATGCCTGAAACTGTGAGGTCTGGACTCTTTAAGTTCCAAACAACCTAATTTAGATTATTTTTGGTATGTGAGAATTGTATAGTCATTATTTACTCACACATGTTTAGGTAGGAGTATTCCTGTATGTAGGCACTTGTCAGGATTAGCCACCTAAAAGTGGTACCAATTTCAGAGAAGAGAGAATGAGAAGAACAAAAAACAAATACCAGGAGAGAGTGCCCATCAATACCTTTCCAACAAGATAATATGCCTTTAAATGAATGTAGGGCTCAGTTAAAGTAAAAGTAGATTTTATAAAAAAAATTATTCAGATTTTGCTTACAACCACTTTACTCCAGCAACAAGTGAGGGTTACACAGGATTTCTGCTTCTGAAGCAACTGGATCCAGCTGAGCTGATACATAAACTTGCTTTGGTAGACAGCCTGCTAGTACCGGAAATCATTGGTGTGTATCCAAAACCCACTGTCATCAAACTAGAAGCATGGAGAAAGCATTATAACCTCTGTGTGACTATGCTGTAGCAACCACTTAAAGACTTCTACATGTTTGCTTAAAAATAGTCCTGGGCTTACCATGGATACTCCAATAGAAGGACACCTGCTACACTACTTTATTTCTTTCCCAGAGAAGCTGCTTGAAGCAGCAAGACCATCCCACAGAGCACTGTGCTTCTGGAGTTGGCCCCCAAGATTTGCCTTCTGGAACAAGGATGGCATGGCAGAATGTCATAGTTTTTTGGAGGCAGTAGGTCAGAGAGGAGACTTGCTTTTCCATCTCTGTCTTGAGGAGACAGGGAGACAGATGGGGCTACACTCCTCATCACATGCTCCCCCAGGGAACAGAAAGGAAAGCAGGTTGCGCTTCACAGCTCTCAGGAAAGATCCAAGCAAAAGAGAAGAGCTCTGTTTCCGAGTTAAACCTCTGCAAATCTATCATCCCACAATCTGGAATGCAAAACTGGACTTGGTCAACCTTCCTAGCCTATTAGCCTCTAAACTCTGGACTGAATACCAACTCATGGCCAGGATCCAGAAATAAAACAGAAACAGCATCAAGTCGATATCAAAAATATCAACTCTCCTCTCTAAGGACACAGTCCCCCACTCATAGTTCTGACACAATGGACAAACAAAAACAGATGCAACGTGGTTTAGTAAGTAAACAGCCTCTACAATTCAGTCTTGCTATTTGTATAAAACTTTCATTCACTTCCTGAGTTTTGGATGCAAAAAATGGTATAAATGAGTCCAAATTATACATCAAAATCTACCAAGCCACAATTTAAACTATAATTTGATCATCTCCACAGAATAAATCGGATTGGAGTTTCTATACAGGGGTTCTTCCAGCAAGATAGTTTCTAGATTGTGCATGTGACTTTCTGTTGCTATGCCAAAGTGTTATCCACAAAATAGATCATCTGCAATTTCAGGTACATTTTCAGAAATCTTTTCTATATGCCTTATTTTGAATAGTTGCTGCTGTTGATGGTGGGGATCCTTTGCTCCTCCAAAACGTGTGTCATGCTCTTTCATGACGTGCGGGTTCATCTTTTCAAAGGTTTTATGATTTCACAGTAAAAAAGATCTGACCAGATCAATGGGAGTGCCAGCAGTGTTACATAATGTTTCTTCCAACCACAGCTGTGGATGGTTATTTCACAGGTCATTTGGCAAAACCCGTGCAATTTAATAGGCTTTCAAAAACATTTTCAAGGAAAATAAAAAGTGGGGACCTTTTCTGGAGGTGTCTATCCAATAATCTCTGACCTCCTTGTTTCTGCCCCTGAGCTGCCATAGACATAATGACTTTCCACGGGTGAAGTTATTACTTCTAAAAAGGGGCAGCATTCCGGCGCTACCATGTGCAACCAGTTGATTACAGCCAATGGGATCCATAAATCAAAATGCCATGGGTTAGTGTTTGACTAGTTGCTCTAATGTCAAGTGCAGCTTCTCAGTAGCAAGAAAGTAATTCCTTATTAAGGAATTGTGCAATTTTATGTAACTTACTCAAACAGAGAAATATATTAGACAAACAGAAAATTCAACATTGACTAATAAGTCCTTAGTATCTTTTACCCAACTTGATTTGAGCAGGGACCATTTCAGGACAGTTTAATTATGTCTGTGAAAGTGTTTAGTTACAATTTTATCTCTGAGTTGTGACGGTGTTGATTTGGCAAGCAATGGGGCATTTTACTCCAGCTGAGTGGCTTTTAATGGGAATAGGAATCCATGCTATTTGTCAGATACTTGAATGGACTAGTACTTCTTATTTTAAGGTATCAAGGTTTAAAAAAAATTTGGAAATAGGATTTTACAGAATCAAGGCATGGAAGACAAAAAACTAACTGCAAACATTTTGTAAATGTATAGCTGGAAGAGGTTTCCATTATCTTTTTATTTTGCTATTTTAATGGAAAACAGTAAAAGCAAGCAGCTGAACTTAATGATTCTCTTCAATCCCTTTACTACAGCCCATCCAATTGCACAAATGACAATACGTTGGAGGTATGGCTATTTTTTCATCATTTTTCTTTTTTACAGACAGAAATTGCATTGTTTAAATCTCTGCCCAAAACAGTAGCCCTAGCCTACATCAAGACGCTTCCTGTAGTTCACAGAGCTTTCAATATTTTTTTTCCTGTGGAAAGGGTAGGTTTTAATTTCTTATGTCGAAACAGATTATGCCATTTATCTATTCTAAAATGGTTACAGAGGGCTGATATTTTGCGATTATTTGAGAGGGGAATCCACCGTTTCAACAATGCTGGTTCCAGAGTCGTTCTCAGTTTAGGGCAGTCACAGGCAAGGAAAGGAGTTTCTGGGTCATTTACTGTAAGTTTTGGGTTAAGCAATCTGAGAAGTACAAGAACTAAAGCCTGTGCCCTTGGGTAAACTCTAGATTAATCTGCCAGGGAAACCTCCACTTTGAAGAGATTTGGCTTCATTGTCTTCCCAAAAGCAACACCATCAGGTAGAACGTTAGATCGCTACAAGCAGCAGAAAGCAGCTATTGTAAATCTTGTTTTAAAACACTCTCTCAAACACACTTTGTTTCATTTATGTTTTTAGACATATGTTGTTAACTTTCTGGGGAATATTCCAATGGATAAGTTTGAAGTCAGCAATATTTTTTTGGAAAAGGATATTTTAAGAAGTAATCTCAGTTACTGATGTGATAATTCCCCATTCCAAACTCATCTGAGGGAATTACATCTGTCCTATTAGGAAACACTATGCAACTTCTGAGTTTAAGAAAATCTGCCAAGCATAGTTTGAAAGTCAGACAGCACATGAGGAGCTGCTCATGAATAAAACTGCATGGAGGACTCTTATTTCCTGAATCTTTTAACCAAAATAACACCCACAAAAAAATCACAGATGTTTTTGAGCTTATGGATGGATCACATAAAGATGGCTGAGACTTATTAGACTCTCATTAGTCTTATCCTTCTATTCCTAGCCTGTGCATTTTACTCTCATACTTCTATTTGTAGTGCTTTAAATTCAATCTGTTGTTTTACTACTTCTTTATTCAGGTGTGCACAGGAAAGGAATAGCCCAGCTACAAAATGTCCTGAATATCAATGAGGAAAAATCTAATTCCATTAATGAAAGTTATGTCCAGTCCTTTCATGTTGTCAAAAGCGTACAGTACCATGGCCCTGCCAACACAAGTTTCTTCTGGTTGTTGTAGCAACAAGTTAGACCTCAATTAAATGACAACTTTATCATTTTGGACATGCTATTTCCCTGGTTTTCAAAAAGACTTCTCTGAATCTGAAAATGATTAATTCAGTCAGATACTGTAAATCCACGGTAATGTTCTCAATAAAAACTGTAGAATAAAATTTCTAGCAATAGAACTTCATAAGCTTAGGCTTAATTCACATGAATTGAAGAATAAATTGGTAAGAGGAGCTCACAAGCCAGAGCTAGTCCTAAAATTACGGATTCAATATTCCAAGGGCTTTCTCCATAAAGAATAAAACAAAGACACTTTGTCTTCCATCCCCAGAGGGTTCACTAAGAGGAATCCAGAGTTATGTTGACCCAGCCATGGGTCTCCAAAGTAGATTTTCTAGCACTTCTCTGGTCTGATACCTGATTAAAAATTATGCCAGTATCCCATAACCATTAATAGGTGTTAACGCTAAAGACGCACTCAGAGGGCTAAAGAGCAGATGCAAGGCATTTACAGTCTAGGGGAAATGGCTGAGAGGCGTATTTTCCCCCTTGGATGTGGTGTCTCACTTAATCATGACAGGGGGGATATTTGAATCTTTTTATGCTGAGTTCGCTTTGGCTCCTTCCAATGTGAGTTCACAGGAGGTGCTAAGAAGCAGAGGTTTTTTTCAGGAAGTTCAGGGTAGGCAGAATTATTTTTCTTCTGCATCTGAATGAAAGTCTGCCAGAAATGTGCAAGAGCTGGAATATTCTCTTTATTTTCATAGCACAGTAATTATTTTCCTCACAATGTGGTTCCAAAAGCCTTTAGGGTCTTTCAGCCCCTCCAGTCACTGGCTAATGGCTGGCACAGTTTAGACTGATATTTGCTTATTCTCCATGGTGCCTCTCCAAAAACTTCCCATTAGAGGAGCTTTTGCTATGACCTCACCTCAACCATCCTTGGCCACAGTTCAAAAAGGTCAGCAAAGAAACAGTAAAAGTCTGATGTGCTACTTCACCTTAGTCTCTTTTAGTAGAACAGCACGTGCCCCTGCAGTGATCAATAAAGCACCTTGGAGGGGTTGGCCGTGGGACATGGTGTTTCTGGGGACCTCGTGGAGTGGAAAGGGCTTATTTTCTGTAGCTGTGGCCACACAGACACTTCCCATGGGAGACAGAAGAAGTATGTGGCCTAGACTTAGAGGTCAGCAGCAATATCCCATGTTAAAAAGAGTAAGTTTTGCTTTCCCTGGAGCCTGGATCATTGTCTACAACTATCATTTCGGTGACTTTTACAGGGGAATGTCTCTTACAAAGCAGCCTTGGCTGGGTGTTGCACTCCCAAATCATTGGGTAGTACCATCGATCAACCAAGAGGTCCCGAGGGACAGGGTAAGGAAAACAGGTAGTAGCTGTACTAAGACACAGTAGTGTCAATGCCTTAAACTAACAAGAGTTACAGTCCTTTTCAATAGCGACTCAGAGGTAGCTCTGTAAAAAAGAGGACTGAGACAGTTCTGCTTTAACACTCTCATAACAAATTAAAGGGTGCTTGAAAATGACCCTAAAAGAAAAAATTAGTGAATATTTAAATGGATGTTGCAGTTTAGGCATCATTGGCAAGTCCATTTCCCATGCTTTGGGGTCTGTGTTGGGGAACAAGAAAGACAGAACGAACTGGAGAACTTAACTACAAAGAAAAGCAGGTCCCAGCTGGAGATACAGTCCTTGATGTCCAGGGTTTTCAGTTCCGATGAGAAATTTTTACCTCAAAGGATTTTAGTCTCTTAAAAATCACCTGATTAGATCCCCTTACAGCACAACCACTTCCAGCAAAACTCATATGTATATTTGGGATAATTCATTTGATACATGGAATCTACTCCGCCCTGGTGAGGCCCCATCTGGAGTACTGTGTCCAGTTCAGGGCCCCCCAGTTCAGGAAGGACAGGGAACTGCTGAACAGGGTAAAACAGAGGACCACAAAGATGATTACAGACCTGGAGCATCCCTCTTACGAGGAAAGATTGAGAGACTTGGGTCTTTTTAGTCTGGAGAAGAGAAGGCTGAGGGGGGATCTGATCAACACCTACAAAGACTTAAAGGGTGGGTATCAAGAAGGAGCCAGTCTTTTGTCAGTGATTCCCAGCGAGAGAACAAGAAGAAACGGGCACAAACTTGTACATAAGAAGTTCCATCTAAACATGAGAAGGAACTTCTTCACTTTGAGGGTGGCAGAGCACTGGAACAGGCTGCCCAGAGAGGTGATCAAGTATCCATTTCTGGAGACATTCAAAACCCACCTGGACAGTTCCTGTGCAACCTGCTTTAGGAGGACCTGCTTTGGCAGGGGGGTTGAACTAGATCTCCAGAGGTACCTCCCAACCTCATATCATTCTGTGATTCTGTGAATTGAAATCAATCATTTTGAACCTGTTTTGTAACTGTTTTGAAATCGGCCAATTGACCCTAAATTTGCAGGGAGGAACAGAGAGAGGAGAGTGCCTTGCACACACCCACTCACACACACACTCCAAGTATGTCTTACTTTGTTGTAATAAAAGAATGACATTTTATCTGTTATTATAAATCAATCATTAGGTTTTATCTTCAAAGTCTCATCTTTTCTCACGTACCTGTTTTGCTCTCCGCACACATAGCTAGAACTAGCAATTGTGCACATGAGTGACTGATTTTCCATAAACAAACAAAAAAAAAATTGTTTAATTGCGCTTTTGTCAGTAAAAGGTTTAGCCCCTACAGGCAGTTGTAATAAGACTGTTGTCTACAGAAGTAGTACTGGAACTGGGCCTGTCTCACCAGAAGAAGGCATTCAGTAGTTAGCCGTTGTGGCTTAACCCCAGCCAGCAGCTAGGCCCTACACAGCCACTCACTCATTCCCCCATGGTGGGATGGGGGAGAGAAGCAGAAGAGTAGAGGTGAGTTGAGAGAAAGACAGTTTAGTATGTAAAGCAAAAGCTGTGCATGCAAGCAAAGCAAACCAAGGAATTCATTCACTGCTTCCCACGGGCAGGCAGGTGTTCAGCCATCTCCAGGAAAGCAGGGCCCCATCCACCTGTAATGGTTCCTTGGGAAGACAAAGGCCATCACTCCAAACATCCCCCGCTTCCTCCTTCTTCCTCCAGATTTATATACTGAGCATGACATTATATGGCATAGAGTATACGTTTGGTCAGTTGGGGTCAGCTGTCCCAGCTGTGTCCCCTCCCAACTTCTTATGCACCCCCAGTCTACTCACTGGTGGGGTACTGTGAGAAGCAGAAATGGCCTTGACTCTGTAAGCACTGCTCAGTAGTAATGAAAACGCTCCTGTGTCACCAACGCTGTTTTCATCACAAATCCTAAACATAGCCACGTACTAGCTTCTGAGAAGAAAATTAACTCTACCTCAGCCTAAACCTGCACATTAGCAAACACACTCAGTCCCAGCTGGAAAATCACATTTTCTTTAATCAAGACAAATCTTGTCCTGTTATAAATAATACCTAGATTTAACCCTGGTGCTTGAAAAATCAGCAGAACTCCTATGGAACTTTTAGGTGATTTGTCTAAGCATGGTTGCAAGTTTCTACATCCTGCCCACAATAATATATCTTCACTATTCATACCCGATCCATTGATAATGCTATTTAAATAAAGCATAACTAATGCAAATATCAGTATCAAAATCCAAGAGGTTAACCATGAGTTTATCTCTAACCACAAGTCACCTTATTGATTTTACCAGGGTATTTTGAGTGGCAGTGGTCAAAGTGTGTAGCACATATGCATATTGTAATGTTTGCCTATGAGTATCTGTCTCAAGTGATTCAGATTCATCTTGCATATTTTCTAACAAATAAAAGCTCATATTTCTAAAAAATCTGCTGGTCTGAAACTGCTAGTAAGAAATTATCTGAAAGAGAGAAAGAAAAAAAGTGTTTGTATGTTTGTTGTTTCACTCACTAAAGCACTTCTGAAAAGCATTACAAGGTCATGAATAGAGCAACACAGAAATCTGCTAATGAATCAACCTTTAGAAATTATAAATGATAGCAGAAAAAATAAAATAGTGATAGAATTTGGTTTTGTTGAGATTTTTTCTTGACGATTTCTTTACTTGACTAAGACTTTTGGCTCAGCCTTCTGGAGAACACATACATTACATGATATAAAATTCTTATATAGAAAGTGAAACTGAAAAATATTGACTAAGATAACTGACAGGAGAATGATAGTTGTATGCAAAAAACCAGACAAAAGTGTAGGTTTTGATTCACATTCAGGTAAGTTTGGTCATATGTGTAGACCACACAATGACTGCATTTGTTCTATGCATAGAGAAACTGGACCACCGGGGAATTTTAAGCTTTCACAAAATGCAGAAATATACTGTGTGCAGAGGTACTTTGCACTGAGTTCACTGAAAAGCACATTGCTTTAGCCACAGAAATAGAACTACTCTTTGTAACTTTATCTCATTTGCAGATCTGGCTTTTGGACCATGTTTCTGCTAAGCAACCAGTCATCCATACATCATTTTAAGAATAGTGTTATTAACTCATAAATAACCAACACAGCGCTTCTAATGCCCACTCACAAATCCCATCATTTCACCTCATGATACTCCAGCTCACATTCTTGTACCAACTGCTGGAGATACAATCAAGGCTGTGGGCACAAGAAGACAAGGTCTTTCTAGGTGAAAGCACATTTTTCACACTTGGTGACAGAGCACATGCAATTCCAAGTATAAGACTGACTGGCAGGACAAAAGGCTGAGAAACCCGAAAGGAATTGCCCTCATACCCTAAAAAACACAAGTACCTCTCAGTAAACACACGGGCACATTTCCTTTGAACAGGGAACAGAGGCTTCTGAAGGAGCCTGCAGAGCAATGGCATAACCATGAATTTGGGAAGAGAGCACTGAGCCTTCACCGCAGTGATTAGGGCAATTCCACCGCTGTCTACACCAAGCCCACATTGCTGCTTCCTACAAAGCCAGGCTGCAAGTGACAAGTAGGTCATTTGACCAAACCAAGATTTCTCTTTTAAGGTGCACCCTAAAGTCATCCCAGCTCGGAACCAGATGGAAGGAAGCAGCTCCTGCCAGTAGCAAAGTTTCCTGGGAGGGAAACTAGGGCAGAAGATATGGAGGAAAGCCTTAGGACCCACCTGGCCACGAGGTGCTGCAGTACCCGGGCTATATCTCTGAGGAAACACAAACAGCTCCGTGATGGTTACAGTTGTGAAGACGGCTCTTTCTTTTACTGTTTAGACTGGGTCTGTGATCCTTTCCACCCCACAGCTGGGCACGGGTCAAGTCACTGGCAAAGCAGATCCTTGTGCAACACATTCTTTCTTTGGCCGTCTCCCCTTCCGGCCCCTCCAAGCAGTAGCAGACGGGAAATGTCTGTTATCCAAGCTCAAAAGTTTGAGACAAAAATGAGGATTTAATTACTATCTCCCCATTATTGACTTATGCTTTACATATTCCAATGAGAGTGGGTCAAGTTGGGCGGGGGGGGGGAGAAAAAAAAAGAGAGATATAAATTTGTGAAAACTTGCTCTGTATATAGCAATCTTAATTACCAGAAATTGAGGGTTTTGTCAAAGCACCCTACAGTTCTGAAAGCATTTGCTTTTATCTAGGTTTTAAGTTTGAGTAAAAGAAATGTTATGCTCAAGTCACCTTTTTTTCCTTAAAGAGCACAGCATTTATACCAATTTCAGTGTTCTTGGAATTAGTAAAAAAATCTAAGTGGTTATGATTGACCACCTTTCCGATAGAACATAAAGGGGAAAGTGGCAGTTTTCCAATGTGCTTTTTTAAAGCATGTGGTTGTTTAAACTGCTCAATATGCTTTGACATAGCTATGAGATGTTTAGAAAAGCATTCTGCAATGACACTGGCTGATTCTCCTCAGCCATTGTATGCATAACAGATAAATTTACTCTTGCTTACACAGTGTAAACATGTTTCAGTGAAAAAATAATAAGGTGGAAGATTAGATTTTGAAGAATAAGTTTTACCCTACATCTAGGAGCCCTATCATCATTTCTTTTCATGCGTTTGTATTAACTGGGGATTTTGTTTGTTTAATCACATTTTGTCATCTATAGCTCAAGATGCTGCCAATCTATTAAAAATAATAGCAGAATAAGGTTTTAACTAGTTAATTTTATTAAATGACATATCAAATTTACTTTTAGCCTCCTGTGCCAGAAGATCCTGGCTGTTTATTCTGGTTGGAGAACATGACAGTCAGTGCTATTTAAAAGGGATCATTTTTTTTGTCTGTCCAAAAGATAAACGTTTTAAAACTTTTAAGCACTCTAATTTTTCTTCTTTAGAACACATGGCTCTATGTTGGTACTGCTGGGAGTTATTATTGTATTTAATGGCATACTATTATCCAGCCTCCAGCTGTCTGGGAACACAACTGAGGAAAAAACAACTAGATATTTTTACCATGTATGATGCATGGCCCACAACATATAAGGTTGAAGTAAGGGCTACGGATAGTATCCAGCAGAAATTGAGTTGTGGGATTGCTCTTGTTTTGGTTTTAAATGGCCATTTCAAAACTTCAGCTACCAGGTCATTGCCATGTTTTCTTTTTATCACAAAAGCAGCATAATCTATATTCTTCTTCAGACTGTAGTAAGGAAATAAAATGTAAATGAAGAATTCTCCTCAGTTCTGCTGCTTGTCCTGGCTTGGCTTTATCTGCCCACACTAAATATGCACTGGGAAAAAAAAAGCTACCAGTGTTTTTGTAACTGAGGCATTAGCAAACCATAAGAGCTTCTAGTTCAATACTGGTGCAGTAAAATGAATGAGAAGGTCTTGTTTTCAAAGAGAAAGGATTCCTGAACACAAGCAAACCGCTCCTAGACACAGCTACAAGAGAAACACCTCCAGACCTCATGTTTTGATCTGAATCTAAGAGCTTGCCAGCACAAGCTGTGTTTCCTAGAATATTTTTGCACTTCTGCATCCTAACCACAAATCTCTCTCCTGCAATAAATTGAAAAATCAACTCTTTTTCTCAGCTTCATTTTTCCTGCATTCATTGCAGAGCAGCTGAGAAACTCAGCAATCTACTTGGTCAGCTGTTGCCTCCTGTTAGTTTTCTCCATGCCACCCTCACTGGACACATCCCAATAACACTGGCTTCTTGTTAAGGGTTTTTGCTGGCGAGAGGAAGCCCGATCTTGCAACTCCACCGGTACTGGCAAAATTGCACTTGCATACAATTGGTGTGAAATTGGAATGGCTAGATAAGTCTTTTCTCCTTCAAAAATCATTGTGAAATCTACACACCACATTCCCCCACTGGTCACTTACACCAAGCAGAAATGCTCACATAAGGAAGCTACAGCAATTCAATGCAGAGTTCACAAATTCCAAAAAGGAGAAAGAAGGAAGGGGGCAACAAACAAAAACAAATTTAAAAAAAAAAAAAAGACAACCAAAAACACAAGGGAAAGGAAATCTCCCCTGAAGCTACATCTAGACTGTGGGATCCAAGAGTACTTCCCACTCTCAGATCCTAGTGTTCACCCTTGCTGAGTCCTGACTCCTTGTCTGAATGAGGTCTGGGCATGGCATCGCAGAAAGTCACAAGAGACTGAAAGTCTTCTGGGAAGGCGGAGCAAAGATCAAACTGAAATTATTGATCTTGATGCAAGATTTTACTTACTGTTTTTCTTTTAGAATGCCTTGCTACATGATTATAAAGTTCCTCCTGCCTTCACTCTTGAGAACTTCTTTTTTTGCATCATTTTAGTCACAGTTCACCAGCAGCCTCCCTAATTAAATAATTTGCTCCTCAGTAGCAGGCAACGCTGTTCACTGCAATCCCTCTTCAAAAGCCAAATCCTACTGTGAGAAAGAGAGCACAGTCTGGGTGTTAAAGAGTCCAGAGTTGTGATTTTTTGTTCTTCTCCTCTGTCTCGGCTTAGTCAGTTTGCTACATCAGTTACCAACACCAGAGCCTGGATCTAGTAGTGAAGACAGTAATCCAGGGGGTTGTCTATATATATCTGCCTCAAGACAGACTCCTCTTAAATGATGAACAAGGATAACATCTCTCTCACACACAGATCTATTCAGACAAAATTTACTGCTTAGTTTGAAAACAAAAGGAATGAACCACTGTATCATTATTTTCAATGAAGAAAATAGTCCAGTCTTATCCAAAGAAACTGAATATATTCCCACTGCAGTTATCAGATTCAGGGTTATACCATCTGGACCAGCATGATTCCTTATTACTTTGGGATCCCACACACAGGCGCTGATAGCTTCTGCTTATATATTTACACTTTCCACTGGGGGAGACTGGATGGTCTGGAAATGCCTGAGGTGTCAGGGTATGGAAGAATGAGAGGAACATCCAACAGCAAGTAGATGGAGAGCAAAGTGAGAAGATGCACTGTCCCCAATTCCTCTGTGCAAGCAGCTCTGCAAGGGGAGCTTTGTTTTGGCAAGAGGGAGGCAGCATGCATGATGTGTGTTTGGAATATGTTGGAGTCAGCAGTGGAAAGGGTGGGATTCATCAGGCCCTGTGTAGGCAGTTGACTTATGAGTCATTTCACTCTAAGAGGGACATATGAAAAAAGCAGGCTGTGCTCTAGAAAGTGCCTATTTCCAGAAGTGGCTCTAAAGCATGGATGACTCATTTCTGCCATAGATGTCCAAAAGGTAAACATTTGCTCTTCAGCAGACTAATCCCATTGCCAGCTTCTCATTAGTAATCTCTGAAGCTGTGATACATCTTTATACCCTGCATCACTTCTTCCAAGATTCACAGGAGATCTGTCTGTTTCAGGGGAAAACTGTGCTTGCAAAAGGAGATTGCTATCTCCAAAGACAGTAGAAAAAAAAAGATAGGGCAGGGAAATTCACTGCTACTAAGATTCATCACTGCTCACTTTACCTGTTAACTGGGAAGGCTTTGCTCCTTTGTCAACATACAAACAGCTGTCTATGAAGAGTGCTCCGAGTGTGCCTGTGTTATCCAATAATCTTTGATCCAACATCCAGCCACGCAGTTTCTTGACTTTGAAGGAACTGGCCCAGCCAATTACACCATGCCTGGTGTAATTATGCACTTTCATTTAAAATCCATCACATTATTTGCCCATCGCACAAGACACAGACTTTGCTACTCAGGGGCACCAAAATAAAAATCCCACTTCTTTCTTGTAAAAAGATGCTGTTGACAGAGTTTGTAGTACTTCTGCCCTGTATCATACAGACCAACACACACTAAAAATAGCCAACAATGACATGATTCATATCTTCTGTTCTCATGTTCAGGAATCAAAAACACTCTAGTTAGTAGATTTTAAGGTGTGAAAGCTAGTTAAGCCTTTCTCCTCAAAAAATTCTGTGTTTTTAAATTTTTTTTTAAGCTCTCTTATCATTTGGGAAGTAAATTGAGAAGGTTTCTGGAGTGGAATGTTGAAAAAAATCACTCCACATTCACCTGACTCATGAGAAATTCACCTTTGGCTCCAGCATCAGGGAAGCACTGATCATTTTGGAAAACTCTAAACCTAAAGGCTTTTTCAGAAATGTCGTATAAAATGATCCTTTGAGCTGAAGCTTATATTTCAGTGTATTGTTTTACATTAATAATAAAATAAAACAAGCTTATGTGGTTTTAAGTGATTATTTTTCTGAATGATGACACTTTGCATTTCTAAAGTTCCTTTCATCAAATAATGCCAACAATATTACTGTGATTTTGCAAATACATTAGAAATTGCTAATTATTGTTACATGCCTGGATGCAGTAAAAGGGAAGGATCTACTCGAGTCAAATGGATGATCAGTAATAAAACTGTTCCTTTTTCCTTCTCCGTCCATCTCCCTCTCCACACTTCTGGAAATCAACATCATGAACTCTTAAACAATCTTGAAAGCGTATGAAAAAAAGAAGATATTGTTAAAATAAGGGCTGTATTTTCTGCACAGTTTCTTCATTGGAGAATAACTGATGCCTATTACTTGTGTGAAAATATTGAATATATGTCCTCCTCCAGCAATGCACGGACTGAAGTTTAGTATCATGGGCTAGAAGTGACAAGGTTAAATCTCAGAGCTGGATAGTCCCCAACCCATTATAAATTATATTCTGTGTCCCTTTTTCTCAATTGTATAGGTACACGTGGATTTACCAGTGTGGCTGAGATGCTTCCATTAGCACCACCTGGTGGGAAATGCACACTCCAGATACCTGGTGAAGTTGCAATTCCTTCCATGTGCATGTGGGCACATGCACACCAGCACACAAACATTATGCACAGCTAGATTTGGGGAACAGAGAGCCCAGGGGAAAGTAAAAAAAAAAAAAAAGACTGGCAGACTGCATTCTGCTGTTCCTATGTTTTCAGCACAACAGCCAAAAGAATGCCTGCTGCAACATGTTTTTACTTCTCCGTTGAAAAACAACAAAGTTAATGGAAAGAAAAAAAAGATAAAACATTTTATTCAAAGGTTTTTCAGTAGCAGAGAGCAGCTGGTCAAAAAAGGCTGTGCTTGCCTCTTGCATTTCTAAGTGGCATCTGTCCCTGAAAACAAGCCCTTCCCAATTGCATTTACCCAAATATTTTCAAAACGTTTGCTTTCAAAGTGAGGCATTGTGAAAAATACATCGATTCCAGTGAGAAAACTGTTTAAAGAGAAACATCATGACTTTCTTGTTTCAAAAATTTTTCTGATTGTAAGGCAATGTTGTTTTGGGAGGGCTTTTTCATACAACTCATACATTATGTCATTGACATCTCAGACAACTCTTCATTATGGAAAAAATATCAAAAGAAACTCTCAAAACACTCTGCAATCTGTTTTGAAATGCCTACGTTTCAAAACAAATGATCACTTATTTATACATCCTCATTTTCTGAAGCAATTTGTTTTGCATGAAATCTTAAAACAATGTGTTTTCATTTTAAGTCAAACCAAAACGTATTTCCAAATATTGATGTGTCTAAGAACATAAAAACGCCTAATTTCAACCAGATCTTATTACCAGCTAAGCTCCTCCAGGAAGCATAACGCAGTGAGTCTTTACCCCAACTGGCAAATCCAGGGCAACATCTGATCGTGCAAGTTCCAGCACAGCGCATAATTAATATTGGCCAAGGATTTCAGACTCTGAGGCAGGAGAAACATTTTAAACTCTTATGTTACAGCTGAGACTCCAACAGAGATAAAAATTACGCTTTCACATACAGGAAAGAGAAATGCTCAGAAGTTAATTAAGTGTGTAGTCCTTACTGCTCACTACAGACTATGGCCTTCAGAGACCCTGATAATGAGCACAGCAGTAGGACGGCACAGAACAAAAGTCCCATTTTAGGTAAACAGATTCTATTGGCTCACAACCATCTCAAAAAAAAGGCAAAAAGCAGATTTTTCTATACATTTCAGCCACTCGTCCACCAAAAGAGAGAAAGTTTTATTCTAGTTGTTTTAGATATTCCTCATATTGCTCTAATCTCTATGATGCTATCATTACAGTGCTCTGTGAAATAAATCCTATCCATTGAGTAAAATCAAAGAAAAAACAAAAGAACATTAAATAGGTAAAATATGAACTATCTCTCAGTTCCAAACAACAATAACTTCTTATCATCGCTTATTTTTTCCTACAACTATTGCCATCATTTGTTTATTTTGTTACTTACAATGGTGTTTATTCTAAGCAGGAGAGGGGGGGGTTTGTTTTAAAGTGTTTTAGACGTCACTGGAAAATTGCGAACTTGTATGGTTAAAATACACCAGAATTTATATCCCAGTGAGAATAGTGCATTCAAAACCCTGAATATGAACGGTAATGGGGGGAAGAGTATTTCATCACCAGCTCACATGACTGCACTTTGGCCAGGATTATCCTGTGATTTGCAATATTTTTGCTGCAAAAACAGAGTGAAATAACAGGTTTATAGCTACCCTTTTCAAATTTATATTATTCTTATGTTGGTGTCAAACTAGAGGAAGATCTCAGATGTACACTGTTGGTTTTTGCATTATTTTCTTTGAGTCACTACAATTTTCTAAGCACTGTTGAACTTCCTGGCTATAGAATAGGAAGTACAAGTATGCTGTAAAAGAAATGATGCACCATGGGCTGTTCTCCAGATAAATGGGCAACTGAAATCATTAGCTAGGCACAAACAACTGTACCAAGCACATGCATGGCATAGGCTGCCAAGAAGTTCAGCTGTAAGTGAGCTGCCTTGGTTCCTCCTACAACACTATACAGAGACCTCAAGGTCTCCCCATTTGGCCTGCCTCCCTTCAAATGGGATGAGGTGGCACTTGATGTTGTCCTACTCTCTTCACTGAAAATAAAAGAAGCCTTTGAGAATCAGGCTTACCTAGATCCACACTTTTTAGGTGGCCAGACCACAATTCGGGAGGTTGTGCAACTCCTGTCTCCAAAGCAAATAAAGCAAAAAGCTCAGAGGCAGAAGTGAAGAATCCCATTTCTAACTCTGATGGTAACCTGCTAGAATAATCTTGTAAAAACAATTTTTACTCATTGGTACTATGGGTAGATTCAATAAGGAACATGTCACAGGCTTATTATGACACTTCTTTAACAGTTATCTGATCTGTGGATGAAGTCTACAAGTAAAGCACCAATAGCCACATGGATAAGTTTGCTTAGAGAAATCTAACACTTGGCCCAGCTTAAGCCTCTTGTTGTCAGTCTTTGGACACTTACAATATTCCATTACGTAAAGCTTCAAGTTTTTTTAAAAAAGAAAAAGCATTAAAAAAGCAAAAGCTATATTCACTACATAGGACAGCATTTGAAACAAAGATGCACATTGTGTTTGGTATATGTGAGTCACCAGGATGCAGACAGCATGGCTTTACGAATATATTTTCATTCTTGTTTGAATCAACCCAGAGGCAGAGAGCTAAGAAGCTTCCCTATTCTTGGTTACACACATTAACATATACCACATACACCAGATTGCAGCACGTGCTGGTTGAAAAGCCACTCTAAGCAAGGAGAAAAAAAAAAGAATACGGAGAAGAGTATTATCAAGGCTCTTAAAATAAAACTTCTAAAGCACCTTTGAATTGTAACATCTTGAGCAAAGAAAAGCTTGAATTATGTAAAAGTGGGCAGGAAGCCAACATCTGGCAATAATAAGATTGTTTTGTAAGCAAGCAGTTTTCTACACAGCACGCAGCTCTTGGTCCACATTAGAGCAAATAGCAAATCTGTGAAGATGTGCATGGTCTCTGGCTGCCAGAAGGATACCCTAAGCTTTGAGTGAAAATTTTTGTGTCATTTGATCTCCTAAAACAGCCAGCTGAGATGAGTTATATTCCCCCTGCCAGGAACCTCGAAAGAATTGTTCAAACCATACGCTCATTCCCGCTGAATTGGAAACAAATGCCATCGCTGCATTGTTGGACTTTGAAATCGAACTCTCCCCAGCTCTTCCCAGCATTCCTGGTAGGAAACAAAACTCCTTCCTGTGTCTGCCACTTCTGTCTCTGCAAAGGGACCTCCTTCCCTCTGCTCCCCATAACTCCTTCTCATCCTTTCTGTCCTCCTCCCCCGACTGCAATCTCTCATTCCAGAAAGCCACATCACAGGCCTGCCCCATGTGTTAACGATCTTCTGTTTGCTGCCATTAGACTTCACCATTGCCTGTAGAAATGGGAGTCACTTAATTAGGTCCAGAGAGCTGGAGAACAACGAAGCCATTCAAGGGTGGCACCCAGCCAGCAGCTTCTTCCCCTCTCTTTTTGTTTTATTTTGGTTTTCCTCTTTTCTTAGAAGGGAAAAATTCTTGAGCCCTTCCCTGCCTCTTCCCACCTGTAAAATCCACAGCACAACTGGGTGGGTTAGAGTCCTCAACCAGTCCCTGCACCACAAAGAGACTGTCTTTCAAAGACAGCCCCATCACCACTCAAAAAGGAAAAAAAAAAAACCAAGAAAAACACAAAAAACCCTAAGTTTACCAAGCTGCAGGACCCTAGGGCTCCAAAAGCCTAGAGTGTGCTCCAGAAAGAGTAGGCAAATCCTGATGATCACTCTCCATGCCATGAAGGGCATTGAGAGTCACAGCCACTCATCAGGATACTAGGCAAAGAGGTCTTGGAGGCCATCCCCTAAGTACTCAGAGCTGCATCTGGCTCTGGTTTAGATTTTGTTCCAGCCTTCATAAGAAGCACAGTTGCCTCCTGTTAGAATTCAACTGTTGTTGTCTTATCTCAGATATTTAACTCTCAGAGTATCTTTGCATGTGTGCTTCGTTTCACACTGCCTGCTGCCCTCTTTCTTCCCCGCCTCCCCCACAGGGCATCAGGGAGCGTTCCCAGATTTATCATTTCAAAGATATTTCATGGCAAATCTAATACTCACCTGCTGAATAATTTAATTGTCATATTCAAGACATTTTCTTGATTTTCTTCCTTGACTTCTAGTTTTCATTTCATAGAGACATCACACAAGAGATCAAAACTAGAGCTGTAAATCACCACTGCTGTATATCAGCAGCAGTTCAGACCAGATAGTGTACAGTAGCAATTAGCTGGCATCTCTTAGGCTTTCATAGGTTTGCTCAGTAATTTATAATAATTTGACACACAAACATAGAAGTGAGGGGTTTACTCTATAAAAGAGATAATGACACTTTTTCCAGGTACTATTTTAATAATCAATGTGTTCTTCATGGCTCTAAAAAACAAAAACACACAAAAAAAAATCCCAAACCATGATCTACGTAACTCAGCTGAGACTCAACTAGACTTGTTTGCAAAATGTATTTCAGGCAACCCCCATGAAGCAATGCCATCAGGTTCTCCTTGGAAATTTAGAGCAAAAAGGAAAGGAAAGAAAATATCTAATTCTTAATTTGCTCTTCTTTTTGTACCTGGAAGCAAATACATTTCTTCTGAAATGACAAGATATGTCACAGTCCTTTGTGTTTCAGAGGTCATGCACTTTGAAGTATACAGACTGAAGTGTTGCTAACACTGGGTGAAAATTAGCAGGCTATGGGTACAAATGGGAGTACCATAACCTTGGAAAGTTTCCTATACAAAGTATGGGAATATTTTCCTTTTAGACGGTGAAATTAAGTCCAGAAGAAGTATGTGGAAGCATGAAATACCCAAGTCTGGAGATTAGTTTCTCACTTTATCTCACGGCTTTATAACAATACTCTATGTATCCCTCTCATCAGCAAATGAATACAAAGCAGAGTATCTCAAGTTTGCATGCTGCTGGCCCTTGCAGCAAGGGCTCGATGCGTGCTCCACAGAAGCACCTGGCTCTCGGGAAGGATCTCCAGAGGAAGCAACAGAAAAGGCCTTCCTCTCCCACTTCAAAACAAAGCTTCACCAAAAAGAAAATTCCTGGAAGCTACATTTTTACATCCAAGGACAGATTTTTTTTTCAAAGGAAGTTAAAGTAAGGGGAAGATCAAAGACCAGATAGGAAGAAGCAGGTTGTAGCAGTAGAAGATTCAGTCATCAGACAAATAAACAAAAGGGTGTGTGACCCTGGAGAGAACTGCGGGGGAGCTTGCCTTACAAGAAGAAAGGTGGTGGATTTCACCGGAAACCTGGGCAGGGCCTGAGGAAGCCTGGGAAAAGAGTGTGTGATGGTGATCTGCCTGGGCATCGGTGACACCAGCAACAGATGGACATGCTGGAGGTAACATTTAGGTTCAAGGAAGGGAAGGTACAGACTGAGATTTCTGAGGTTTCTTAACTAGGGGTGGCAGATGAAGCTAAGTGACTACCGGATAAGGAGAGTCCTTGCATGAATACCTTAAAGATAGGAAATGCCATATGATTAAGTGGTCAGTTCTCACAACAGAGGGAGGTCAACATTTTGGTTTTACTGGCACTGTTGCTGAGAAATGAGTTATTTAATATATGCAGGCATTGTTAGAAAAAAAGGATGAGGCATGAGGTAAAGACTGATGATGACACTAAGTTATTCAAAAGAATAGGGTTGTGAGCAGACTGCGAAGAATTACAGAAGGGTCCAATGAGACTGAATGGCTGGGCAATAAAAAAGCAGCTGAAATTCATTGTGGATAACTGTAAAGTGATGCACGTGGGGAAATAAGATCCTAGATCTGCACAGACAGCAGTGGTTTCTGAAATAAGTTAGCATTCTGGAGCAAGACCTTGGTGTTATGATAGATGGTTCCATAAAAACAAAGTGAAAATGTCAGGAATAATCAGAAAATGAAGAGAGAAAAAAGCAAAATCCTTTCAGTGCTGTTGGATCAACCCTTGGTTCACCCCTAACTTTCAAAAGTCATGCAGTCTTGCCGGAGAGGAGGGGAGCAGCATTTAAATTGCAGAAAGTTCAGAGGTGCAGGGAGGCTTCCATTTGATGAACAAGGAAGGAGCCTCTTCATTCTGGAAGAGGGGGAATTTGGAGCACCTAGAACCACAACCTACAGAGTCACAAACTGCATGGAGAGGGTGGAGGGAGAACAACGGTCCACCCTCACCATAGCCACAGGCAAAGCACGCACTCAGATGAAGCTACTAGAAACCAAGTTCAAAATAGACAGAAGGAGATGGCTTTCCATGCAACCACAGTAAGGCTGTCCTTGTCAAGGACACTGCAAATGCAAGAAGTTTGCACAAGCTGATGATAAGAAGACGCCACAAAGACCCATACAGAGCTACTGAATAAGACAAACCATGACAGGATCGGTAGGGCCCTGAGCTCAAAATAGAGGCTGGGATTGCATTTTGGAGGGGAGAGGTAACGTTAAAGATATTTACCCAGTGCCTACTCATCCTTGCATGCCTGCTTATCATCACTGATAGAGACAACACTGGGCAAGATGGACCTTAGGTCCACTCTGGAATTGCCATTCTTCATAACATTACAGTAGTCTCAGACCCAGGAAGACTGATTTCCCAACTGAAATTTATTATTTCTCTTCTTAACAAGAAAAACAAATTAATGGCAGGAAGGGAGCGTGACCAGCAAAAGATGTCAATAGTCATCTTACCCCAATCACCATCACTCACCACTTGAAGTAACCTAACATTTTCAATAGCAGATTCAAACAGTAATCCAATTTATTCTCCTCAGTGGCATTCCTGTACTTTCTGAGCTCATTTTATACACATATTTTGAGTGAAATAGCAGGACAACAGAGTGCAGCCAGAAAATTAAACTCAGATTTGTAATAGCAATTGTTCATACCACTAGTTGATTTCATGAGTAAAATAAGGATGATCACAGAAGGAAAGTGTACATTCAATTCACAACAGAATAAAAATGTCTTGGATTTCATATTTTACATATTCTCTTAAGAATTATTCATGTACTTTTTTGCATGATTAACATATAATAGCAAACACATTTTTAAAGGGAAAAATAAGTAGCAGTGACAACATTGAGGAAAAAGAAAAGTGGGGAGCTGAAGGGGTAGAACTCATTAAAAAAAATTTCCTGCATACTGTTCACCCATGTTAACCCTCCTAATAGCTTTTTTTTAAAAAAAATAATATTACTGAAAATTGGAAGACCCATTCCATTCAGAAGGGTGACTCCTAGAGTCTGCCACTGCTTATACTACTGACTTCAGGAGTCTGGCTGTCCATGAAGATGGTGACCTGCTTCATAGCTTTGAGAGTTGAAGAGCTTATTTTAAAACACAAGTTTATCACAAACAGAATCAGGGAGCAAAGATTATGTCAGACCGATGTCCAGAAATAGCATATGCCATGAAAACATAAACCTTACTTTTTGCATGGTGCTGAAACAGAAAATATGGTCCTTTATGAGAGGAGAACAGAGGCCTACACTCACTAAAAAGATTCAAGTATTCCTTTTAAAACATTTTTATAAATGGATTTTTTAATACGAAATCATTAATTTTATCACTATAATTTTTAAAACACCTTTATCATCTACCATTGTTCCTGTCTGACCAAAACATCACTTTTAATACCTCTGAAATGAAGTCTCCACTGCTCAAAACCAATGTGTTTTACTTTAAAAGTACTGAAAGTATCTGACACACACCCAAGAAAAACCCCATGAGAACAAAAAGCACCTTTAAAATACACATTTAATTCAAGTTTCTGTTAACCTTCTCAGATCTCACTTAATATCAAAGGGAAAACAGATCCAAGACAGTGTAAAACCATCACATACACCTTGACTTTATTATATTAATATTTCTCATAGAAATAGCTCAAATTCCAAAATATTAGGAAGTGTTATTCTACCCAGTGTAAACCCTTCTATGAGTTTATTGCTATCATTGGAAATTATGGACTTGTAAAATCAGAGAAAGGTAGGAAGTAAGATTAAATTATGAGAAAACTGTGTGCATTGAATGCACTTTTTTGCAAAAACCATTTTTCTCAGTCTGTTAACACTTCCTGTCAGACTGGCAGATTTTGGAGATAAGACACAAAAGCACATGTTCAACCAAGCCCATTTACAAATCACAGCTAAATCTTGGTCTCAAGAATTCTGCCTACTCCTAAAACTACCAAAGTTGGCAGAGATAGTGGGTTTTTTTTTTTTAAACCCTAGATATATATACACACTCACATACATAGTTTCTTTTTTTTTTTCCATGTATAGAAAGCCTACATCCAGAACAGATGGAGAAAGCATCTGATTTAACTGAAGAAAGAGCAACAACATAGTGTTGTCAAATAAACACAATGTTGTAAACTGCCTAAAAGAACAAACATCAATTTCTTCCCCAAACATTTCCAATCATAAGAGCTTCAGGGGTTATTTCTAACACAAATTATTGTGCAATCACTGACTGAAGCATCAATTCAAATTCATTGTCCCTTCATTTTTCCATATGCATTCCCATGCCATGTTTACCTGACTACCAAATAAAAGGAAAAAACCCAAGTATACACAGAAAATAAAATGAGATTTTCCATACTCATGAAAGCTTTTGCTTCATTGTGTCAATATTTTTCCCATATCAGCACATTTCAGTTAAGTAAAGATTATTACTACTACATCCACTGTGATGAAGAGATATTAGCACTGATTTCTAATGATGCTAGTCTGGCAATTTAATAAAAACACCCATACCTTTAAAAGTCCAGTTTATAGTAATTTTTCGATCAATTAATATGCTTTGTAATCATGGGATAACTGTGTGGGTCCATGGAATAAAACAGTCTCTTTTAAATTGCTCTCTGCAGCTTGTGTAGGTACTGGGGCAAGGGAGAGACTGCTCGAGGCAGATGGCCATACTTTCTCAAACAGATGAAAAGATAATGGAAAAGAATCTCTTTTTCTTTTCTTCTTTTAGTCATGTAGAATATATTCGCCTGTGATGGACAGATCTTTATCTCCAGATGAAAAGGGTAGTACTAACACAGAGCCCTCAGCCTTTCCCAGTTTAGGCCATACCAGTGTCCTGTCATAGTGATCCATAGCAACAGCAGTGGCACATGTATGCACTTGGTAAGCCTGCACTATACTGATTTCAGATGCAATGCTTCTACCCACATCCTAGAAGACTTCCACATATGCCAGCCAGTATGTTTTATTCTTGAATCCTCAGCAGAATTGGCTGTAAGAGGTGCCGGACCCCAAAATTCCTATACAATGGGAAATTTAAAAAACGTTCTTGGAGATTTGGCTTGACAATGAGCTGGAAAATGAAATGTTGAAGCTCCCCAGGGAAGGGGAATGCCATGTCAGTTTTCTGAAGCCATCCAAGTTTTCTTGAGCTGCCAGAGGGGGGTTAATGAGCAAGACACCTTGGGAAACCCAAGATCATCCACAGCAGACCGGGGAGCAGCAGGTATATGGGAGCAATTTCACCATTAAAATGCCAAAGCGTGGAAACTGAAGCTCAGGCTTCTCTGAAGCTCTTTGGTTTCCTATCATCAGCTAGGTCACTGATTAAGAAAGAGGTCAAGCTGTCAAGAAGCAACCTAGAGAGCCCATCAGAACTTTACATACTGGTGGATCATGTGTATTTCAGTGAATAAATACACAGTAACAATAAAATATGCCATAAATATATATATATAATCTATATGAGAAGTTCTACTGAGTCAGAAACAATTGCCTTATTTGATCCTTGAATTAAAAACAAACAAATGATCATGTTTTTAGGAATAGGTTGTTATTAGTGGCTTTCTCGGGCTGCTGTGCCCTCTCATGGCTGCAATCCCTGCTGAGGCATTCAGATTTTCTCACTCCCTAAACACGTAGGCAAACCAGTCCCTGGAGCCCTTTATCCTTTTAGAGTATGGGATTAAAACCACATCAAACCATTAAGCAAGCAACTCGTTTCAAGTCAGACTATTCCCAGTTCTCTCTTCTCTTATAATTTTTGCAGACCTCTTCTGCTCTCCGAGTTCTGGGAATTCACTTCATCATTGATGGATGACTGGAGAAGATGGGAGGAAAGCTGCTAAACTTCTTCCCCTTCTCTTCTTCACAAGCAGGACCTCTCTCCTCTTCTTCCCTTCTCAAGATAGCGGCAGAGTCTTATCTGGTTAACTAGGTATGCAATTCCTATAATAATTCAGGATCTCTATAATCCTTCTGCCAAAGCACACTGCAAAAAGGTACAGGATAAAGGCAATGAAAGTCACGGAGGAAACCATCAAAAAGAGTCTAAGTAAATAAAGGCAGACTCATTTATACTTAATATATGCAGTCAGGCAATCAGACCAGGACTAAAATCAATTCCAGATCATCTCTGAATTTTGAGAGAAGTAAAATCAGTGGGATAAGAATACAAATCACCCAGATGTGACAAATGCCATCATACTGATGGAAAAATGAAATATAGTAAGTTTGGAATCAGTCTATAAGCAAATGAAGAAGTGGATGCCTCAAGCCGCAGAATTCCCCTGTATTGAAAGGTGCCCAGGATATTTTAAGGCTGATTACAAAAGCAATGAAGGCAAACACATGGCAATTATCATAGGAGACTTCAGCTACTCTCATACAAACCAGAAAAGTGACACAGTGAGTTGTGAGGCAAAAAGCTGACTTGTTTATTTTTCACATGGTATAAATGACTGCCTCATGGAGCAACCAGTCAGAGACCTGACAGGAGGAGAAGCGTTTCTTGACTTAGTTCCAACCAATCCACAGGATTCAGCTCAAAATTTGTTGCAAAGGGTCTCCATGATTGCTGATGATCATAACAAACAAATTCAAGATCCTTGTAGGAAAAAGGGGGAAAACCCTACTCCAGTATCAGTTAAGAAACTATATTTACAGTATGAGAGGAAAAGGAAAACAAAGTAAGTTGCTAAAAGGACAAAGCACCTAAAATCAGCTAGGAGACTACCTAAAAGTATACTAGGGTTTCAGAGCAAATGTGTACCTCCTCTTCAAAAGTTTCAAAGAGGAACAAACAAGTCTAATATTGTTAAAATGTCAGCCTAAAGGAGACTCTTACAAGTAGAAAGACATTATTCAGAAGTGGAGGTCATGTCCAAGTGAAGAAAATAAAAAAGGTAAGGAAGTTTATATGATAAATGGGAAACAATAATAAATCAGAAAAAAAAAATTGAAGAGAACTTGCTACAGGCATCCCAATTAATCACAAAAGTCTTGCAATCAAAGAAGCAGCAAGACCTTTGTCAGAGTTCATATGACTAACACATGACAGAAGCGTAAAAAGAGTTCAAGGCTGTATCAGAAGAGCTAAATGAATTATCTGAGTTGATGTTTATAAGGGAAAAGCTCAGAGAGTTTTTGTGTGTGAAGCAAGTTTGAAAACTCCAACTGAAGTGCCAGCAGTGGGGGATTAGAGTAGGTCAATAAAACAGTAGCAGATTTCTAAGACCAGATGCCATTGAGGCAGCAGTCCTAGAGGAACTAATATAGAAAATCCTAAGTGACATATCACTTCAACGGCTTTGAAGGGCTCACAGCCCAGAAAAATGGAAGGCTGCACAGATGACAAAACTTATTAAACAGGTCTCAGGAGCAAGAAAATATGGGATACTATAGACCATTAGTTAGGTTTCTATGTCAGGCAGATAAGTTGTAACTTTAATAGTAGATACAGGCATAAATATCTCATAACAGAGAAGAAACAAGTACTTTTTATAGAGGGCTGTCATTCCTCCTAGACACATTGCAGCTCTTTGAAGACCTCAATAACGTGGATAGGATGAGTCATTTGATATATTATATTTAGATTCCCAAAAAGCCTTTAACAGATTGAAAGACATATAAAGAAGCTAAGTTGTCATGGAAAAAGGAGAAAGATTCTCTCAGGAGTTAATATATAATTAGTAGCTTTAAAAGGAAAAAAAAAAAAAAAAAGCTGAAACAGCCTTAAGGAGTAGGAACTGAGCTGTGTTCTCTACTTCTTATCCATAACAGATCTATAGCAGATGCTGAATAGCAAGGTTATTCACAATGTAACATCTCATACAAACTGAAATGTACTACACAGTTATAGAAACGTGTCTGCATGACTGAACAGTATGTCAGACAGTAGTCCATATCATTAAACCAATCAAGGTATATTAGTAAGAACAAACTTAATTACATAGGCAGAACGATGGGCAATTATCATTCAAGAAAAATCTAGGAAAGAAACTGAGAATATGTAACAGAAGTAGACTTTTAAGAATATTAACTTCTTAGAAGCTACCAAACTTATTTTTCTAATTTCTCTTATTTTCCTATAAAATATCACTATCAATATGTTTATAGTGGTATAAACTTGTGGTGGGTTCATGGCTTGACTGATACAGACAGAGCTGGTCGCTGAAAGCAGATATATTAGGACAGAAGAGGTACAGAAAAAAAGCAATAGGATAGGCAGAAGTATAGAATAATTCCTCCATGAGGGAAAAATAGAGCAAGCCATGTCTCTTCATCCTGAAAATGAGACAGTAAATAACAGAGATGAAGAATCTACATTTTCTGAAGGGCACAGAGAATGTGAACAGAGAAATGTTAAACTTCACATGATGCCATCAAGCAACAGATTTAACACAAGCTGCTGAAGCCCTTGTTCACAGGGCAAGATGACACAACTGCAGAACTCTTTGCCATGTAGTATTATGGGGACTAAAAGCACAAGGGTCCCAAAAGCAATCAGACCAAGATGCAGAGGAGAAGTCCATAAAAGATGCTTAAACACAACAGTAAAGGAACCTTCAGCTCAAGGACTTCAGCCACAGATTGCCAGAAGCTATGAAAATAAAATACAGGAATGTGCTGCTGGTCTCCTAGCACTATATCTTCTCTGGGCACCTGACACTGGCCATCATCAGGGAGAGGACATTAGTCTCACTAAATCTTTCCACTGGCCCAGAATTACAATACTTATGCTGAAGAATTAGTTTTCATTAAGATTTGTGTGTAAGGGCTTTTTTTCCACTGATGTAGTCCCTGCACATGATCCAGATCAGTTACACAGTTGGTCAGTGCAGTGACATGGCACATTTTCAGGTCTCTGCTTGGTGGTTGTGGTCAAGTGCAAGTAAAAGCCCTTTTTCAAACAACCACATGGAGTGAACAGGACCACACAAAGTATCCCTGAAGGAGAAGGAGCTACTGAAACAGGAAAATCAGAAAGGTTGAGAAGAAATTAAAACAGGCTATAACCAAATAGCAACCAAGCCCTTCCAAGGATATTTTCATCCACTATCTTTCCAATTCCCACATTTGGCAGACAGCATTTATCATGGTTTAGGACAGGTTGGCCAATCACAAGACAAATGCTCTCCCTCACCTCTTGGTCCAAGGAGAACAAGAAGAGAGATAAAGAGATTTATGAGCTTAGGGGGAAAAAAACCCCGAAACCTGAACTACTTCAGTCAAATATTATTAATAAAAAGGAAATAATGAAATAGGTACACTATAAATGAATATATACAAAACCATATCAAGCTCCTAGGATGACGTCACTGTGAAAGTTCCAGACTGGACTCAGCAACAGATAGGACCTGGATTCCCAATCTTGATTCAGGAGCCTATGGATTGGGATCAAAGGTAGACCAATGGACAGGGTCTTCCTTGGACATCTGCCATTGAACAGAGACACACTAAAGCAGCCAACCCATCAAAGAAGAGCCAAGTGCACCCCTTTGATCCCTCAGCTTTTATACTGGTCATAGAAGATGGTTGGAACACCCTATTGGTCAGTTTGGATCACCTGACCTATCCACGCCTCCCCACAGGTACAAACCCTCTGCCAGGGGACACAATCCAGTCAGCTGACCCTGGTTGTCACAGCAACCAGTGTAAGCAAGGGCCTCTCTCATTGGACAGAGTTGGCTCCTCTCCACCCCAAACCGGGACAGCATTTGACATGGCTTAAAGCCACGTTGAGCAGGCACCAGGAAAACATCAAGCTGAATTAGGGCCCATGTGTACATAAAATTACCAATGCTCTTATGAATTGAGTACAGGCTTCCCAAATATCACATACCCTCACTTTCAGGAGTATGATTAAACCAGTTTTCTTCAGTACTTCTATAGCTTTTTTTTTTTTCCTTTTATTCTCAGCTGCTCCATTAACTACCAGATAACTTGTTCTGCACCTCCTTTTTTACAGTTTTACAAATGCAGTTTCACAAAAGAGACCACAGTAGTAATAGTCTCTCCTTGCAATGCATCACATTGCACACGGTATATTAAAAAAACCAAACAAACACTGCTACAAAAAATATTGTCAGTATTAATACAAGCAGTGTATTGACACTGGTTTAGTGATAAACTGAATACTAATGTTGAAAATACGAGCCACAAGTTATCACTTAAACATCATCCCTTTAAGTTAAATTACAGCACAGGAAAGGCTCAAAGTCAGTGACAATAGATTTGTATTTGCAGGCGCCACAAATAGCATCAACTTTTCAGCAAAATGTCCACCAGAGCAACATCCTACAAAACCCAATTAATTTTAATCAACAACAATTAATTTTGTTTTAGAAGGAGCAGAATTTCTACTGCATGGGTTGCAGGGCTTCTTGGCTTGGAAAAAAGTGATCACAGATCATGGCATCTCTAGTTTTGCACCTCTAATAAAATGTTGCAAGAGGGGTTTCTACAGTCCTAATTTGAAACCTAATATGTATTTTTAATGTCTTTCAGAGCTGTTAGAAAAGCACAATCTAAATGCAAATTATTCTGATGGTACGTTTTGGACTGTTCCAGAGTACTGTCCATGTAAACAACTGGATTTTTTATAGAGTTTTGAAGCTGCTTGTGAAGATAAAAATCTCTGAAGATGAACAGACCCCACCACAGATAAATTTTACTAAGGGAAAATTTGCAGCCGCTTTTTTGGAAACATTCCTAAGGGAGTATGTCATGCACTAGGAAATCCATTCTGGATAATGCTATAAAATTGCTCACCTGAATTCATATGCCAAATTCTTCTCTATTGAATAACAATTTATGGTATACTCCAGTGTCTGCCAGAAACTGCTGAATGAAAGCCACAGCTGTGTCTGTTATTGGGCAGAAACTACAATGTTGTCAATGCATTCATTCAGTGTATGAACAAATACCCAGTAAGTTGGGGGGTTTTTTTCTGGACACTGCTGAAGGTTTTTTGAGTGGTCTGCCAGGGCTATACCTGGGGACAGACATACTTACTATCCAGACAACAAATGTAGAGGTGAAATTAAATGCTTGATCAGAAGGGGTTTTTTCTGGAACTGTGAAGGGACCATGCGCTGGAGGACATCTAGAGAGCCAGTACGTTGCTAGTAGCCTCTTTGGCAGCTCAATACATGACTGAACACACCAGGTGGGCTGTCCTCAGCTTTCCCGTACAGCATTTTGTGGAGCTTATTGCATTCTGGGCCATTCTTAAAACTTTTCAGAGTGGATTATGGATTATGTGCGCTATGGATGCTATAGATATAACTCAAGAGCAGTATCTTGCCACTCTCACTTTAAGTAGTACCCTACCTGATCACAGAGCCAGATTCCTCCTCTGTAAAATTCCAATACTGACTAAACAACAAAATGTCAACAGAACAATCAAAACCATGAAAAGTTTTCAGATTCGTATCTGCCAGAAAAATCTCAAATGATTCAGTTCAGGCTGGCAATAAGAGACCACAAAAATTCAAATTATACTAAAAGCAGAATGTCTAAGAAATATATTTTATTTTTCAGATTATTTACTGCCCTGTTTAAATATTAGCCTAAAAAGCTATCTGTCACCTTTGCATTTGCTCACTCCCTAGATCACATATATCCCAAGCTGCATAAGCAGTAGATCAAACAGTTAAAAGTAGCTTCAGCTAGCTTATTTTAAAGAAAAAAGTGAAAGTAAAATTTGGCTTATTTATAGAGACAAGGCATTCACGTTGGTGTCTGAATCTGAAAGCATTAAGTCTTTAGTCCTGAATAAAGTGGGAATATGTTAAGTCACCTTGGAAATAAGTTATCACGTTTTTCAAGAAAGACGCTTTTCTTTTTAAGCAAAAGCTGAAGCTGATGTGATCATATGATCTGGATTTCACAGCAATTACCAACATATGAATCCAGCTTTGATTAAAGAAGAAATCAAACACGTCCCAGAGAAGATTTCAAACACTTCATTGTATGTCCCTGACTAATCACTTTAACATTCCCTGCACTTGGAGAAACAGCGAGGAGCTCCAAACACTTACAGGAACAGCAGATAAAAATGTTCAGTCTCTAATGAAGGGAGACCAGAAGTACCTGGTGAGATGCTGCAGCCTTTGGGACTGGTCCCTCTCCTCATGTGCTACACCTGACTGGCACCACCCCTCCTGGGTGGCTCAGATGTGTCTGTACTCATGCGTACCCTTCTCCCCCACACTTATCACAGCATTTGAAGACAGGATTCCTAGGCTTCATTTCCTGAGCAGTTTTTTCTTAGGCACACTACACACAATACAGGCCTGACCAGAGGAAAATAAAGAAGAGTCATAATAATAAACCTAAAAATGGTAATGCTACTGTGTGCCACCCCACTGATTTCAAGGAGATGCACTGCTCAAGAGTATGGCTCAGTCCGGTGGATGGCCCCAAAGCTGCAGTCATGGAGCCTTCAAGACCCAAGAGCTACGGTCAGCTCCCCTCCTCCTCTCTCCACCTTGGGAGCTGGGAATCTGGACCGTTTCCAGTTCTTTATCCATCACACTTGGCAGTTCTCTTAGGCACACTTGAAGGCAATGTACCTGCTCAGCAGGTTAAAAAACCACCATCCCCCAAAAATAACACTGTTACATGCAGTCTCCATCCTTGAAAGTATTCAAGACTATTCCAGAGCAGCTCAGACTGATCTAAGAGCTGACCTGGCTTCAAGCAGGAGGTTGGAGCTGAGACCAACCTGAGTTATCACAGGACTTTAGGGTTAATGGCAGACAGTTTCTATCATCAGTTTTACTCACTTCTATGAAAAGAAAACTAAGAGGAACCTTACAAAAACTTCCATCAGACTGCCTTCAGGTTTGTTTTGTTAATGAATGAGATTTTGCAAAGCAGGAGTGGCAATTCAATATTGTTCACCTCTTTTTGAGGTTAACTATTGCAGCTTAATACCTGAAAGTTGAAGTAATTGCATAGGATTATCCAGGCTTCTTCAGGGGAATGTTACCAGGATCAATTATAAGCTACGTTAAGTTTCCAGTTTCCTAACAAAATATGGGAAGAGACTCCCTGAAGCCAGAGTAATTTTTTTAAAGGGTTTTATTGAAGCCAGGATTTCAATTGTCTTCTCAAGTGTTGCATGATCATTTTGCAGGCGTCAGTTCCTTATTCCTCTCTCCCATCCCCCAGCAGAGAAAAATTAGTGAAGAAGATTTTCTGTTTCACATACCAAACTTCTCATAAGTTTTCCATTATGTTTTCAGCTCAGACCTCAAAATTCAAAACTCATTCTTTCAGGGTGAAACTGGATAGATACAAAGCCTGCAGTCACTTGGAATATTTTCAGCACAGAACTGGTGAGAACCTCCAGTTATCCCATACTCATGTGTATGCTCCCTTTCTTGAAACTTACAGGTCTGAATCAAAACTCACACCCAGTTTGTCCCAAAATGTTAGGAAAGGGTAAGATCTGTTTTATTACTTGTGAAATCTCTATTCGTGAGCACCCAGTTTCGTAATCCTTGTTCACAGAAAGATCAGAATGGCTGAGATTACAGGAATTGAAGCAAAAAGTATAGTCATACAGGAAAAAAAAAATAATAATGTGAGGCATAAACAGCAAGGCATGTGCTTTTCCAAATTCACATCAAACACAACTGTAAAGCTTCCCAATGGAATTGAGAACAATATAGCTATAGCTAACAAAAATAAGTAGTTATGCCTATTTTATAGTAGATGCTGCATAACATGAACTTAGTGAAAGTCATTAAAATATTTTTTTTTAAAAAAAAAATGAACAAACTCAATAAATTACACTCCTATCCAACTAGAAAGAGTAAATTCAAACTATATATTAGACAGGACATTTCAGCTAAACACCAAGCTTCTTGGTGTATAAGCCACCCCTAGCTCTTACAAAGTTGGAGGTTCTACCTACATAAGACTGATTGATCATTTGCTGTTGACTACATGTTGCCTGTAACTTTTCTTTCAGGAAAAAAGGTGCCTCAGCATCACTAGTCATCCACAGTGCGGGGCTATTAAACCAGGAGAACGCAGCTTGTGAAGGATGCTAATCACAGTTTCCCGACATTCTCAAATCTGCATTGGCATCAAAGACACCACCACTGGAAAAAACAGGGTAAAGCCTCAATATGGAAGGGCTTTGCTGTGCGTGGAAGCATGTAAGAGACAGCACACCACCAGTCATTTCCTCAACACAGCTTATCAAAATATGTTTAGCTCCCAGACTCATATATGATCAAGTTTCCTTCCAGTGGTGTTCGGGGAGGAGGACGAATGAGCTGGGTGATACTGATAAAGGTCTAGATTTTGGTTGAAGCAAAATAAGGGTTCAGGTTGGGTGTGCACCTGCACTCCAAGGTCTCACTACTTCAGCCAAGAAAACAAGAGACATGAAAGAAATGAAAGGTCTGTTGGTATTTTAATTAGGCTGATGAGTCAGGCATTTTCTCCTGTAATCGTAGGCTGCCCAGAACTGTTTGTGAGAGGCTCTCCAGCTGTTTCAGTCTGCCTAATGTGCTTGTAGCATTTATAATGATTTCTGTCCATTCAAAAGAAACCCCAAAACCCCACACAGAAATCTGGCTTGCCGAGGTAAATCTCAAGGAACACTTCATAAAAGGAAACGCATCAGTTTTAGTAGTTTGTGGTTTTGATAGAGTATATTACCGTATTGCCATTATGTTCTACATTTTTTCTTGCTGTTCACCACCAAAAACTGGTATGTTGCATACTAAAAGAAAAAAAAAAAAAACCTGCTCTGATGAGTGCCCTCAAATATCCTCAGATTTTCAAAAGCCAATTCCAAAATTATTAAAATTATTCTCAAAATGTCTCAAAAGCTTGAACATTTGCGTTCTCTTTGTATTCCATCTAAGGTTTTCATGACTTTTTATTTCCCTTTCCTGAAATGTCTCAGGATCCTATAAAATAGATAGCATTTCCAAAGTACTTGCATGTCATTGGACCAAACCCTAAAGTTCTTGCTGCTCTTCCTTGGCCAAAACAGACTGTTTTAAAAAGGAGCTTTGCTCCAAAGAGGAGCCTGTAAATTCAGCACATCCAGCAGCCCCTCTGCTCTGCGTGGATAGACAGCACAGCTGTCAACTTGTCAGATCTACTGTCTCAACTTGAGAGATGTAGTTCCCAGGCAACATACCTCAACACTTTAGTCCACATTCGTAGAAGAAATGAGAGAGCCTGGGAGATAACATCGCTTGATAAATGCCTAAAATTATTCCTCCACCCAGAGGATTTATTTGAACAGATAATGATATGTTTTCTTTCTACAATGTTGTGCTAATATGCTTCTGCAAATGAAGTAATCTCCGCTTTAGAGTGCTCTCAGAGCAACAGCAGTCCAGCTTCAAACTGTTTATCCTTATCGGCATACCATTTTGTCAATTCATCTCCATTATCACATGCATCTCGACTTTGGTTTTCCTGACAAATCAAACACGTTTTATTCTCAGGCAGAATAAGGATTTCTTAATGTTTCTTTTGCTCAGAGCACAGCTTGTAATGTTACTGCATCTTGAGCATGCCGTAAACGTGAAATCTCTCTCATACCATGGAGCAGAGCCGAGCAGAGATCAGAGCCGCAGCAGCAGCCAATTCCTTATGCTCCAATTACCAGCTACTCAACGTTTTCACTCTGGTAAATCTCTAACTCAAGAGCTTATGACATGAAAAGTTTGTTACAGCACAGACATTAATGAGCCCTCATTTTAAGGAATACATTTGTTAGTATCACAAGGAAGCTTAATTAACAACATCCTTGTCTAGTCTTTTTTCAAATAGCCCCTCTAATTTAAATTTTATGTTAAAGAATATCTTCATTTTAATGGTTCTATTAGCAAATTAGGGAAAGATGCCTGATTGCTTGGTAATTCAAGAGACAGTGACATTTTAATGTACCTTGTAATATGGTACTGGTGTATATAATTTGTAAAGTTCCATAAGATTTTCCATAGATTAAAAAATCTGTTTAAAAAAGGAATGTAAGCAAAGATTTTAATCAAAGATGAGTGATACTGAAGTTCTGTTGCATGACCCTCTCTGTTTATGCTTTCAGCAGATGAAGACACTCAGAGAAGTGTAAAGTGACATCTAAGCCATATATATTTTTTGTCTGTATACCAGTGAAGCTATATATAATGTTTCTAACCAATGAACATAATAAACACATTTGTGACACTTCATGAAAATTCTTAACATTAGAAAACCTATGTATCGGCAATTATACCTGCCTTTCCCAAGTTCTAGCTGATTTGTTGGTAAGCTTCACCTCCACTTTCTACATTGCTCAACGACAGAGATCAGGAGTAGGGACTGAGGTGGGAGAAAATGGATATTAAGCCTCTATGTCTAACAGTGAGATCATGCTCCAGAAGGTGAGATTAACAACAGGGGCTTATTTTAGACATTTCAAGTCAACTTCTCGGGCAATCTCATTTTCCACCAAGGACAGGAGAAACCAGATTTCCCTCCCTGGACCAAAGCCATTTTCTGTAAATGCCCATCAAGGTACTTACACAGATGATAGCTCAACAGACCTGAGTGTGTGACCAACATTTCTGTTGAACTTAGCACTACAATACCTCAACATTTTCCAGCTACACAAGAGAAGGTAGTTTTACTTTAATATCCTACAAATCCAGGGAAATCTTGGCAGTGTCATCAGTGCAAGGAAAAATGGACATATCAGACAATGACAATATAACTTAGGTTATTTCCCATATAAGGGAGAAACCTCAGAGTAAACTATATAGGTGCACAGGTATATTTAAGCTATTATACCTGTAGGGTCTTATTAACAAAACTTTAAAGAAAAGGTATGCAATTTTACTGCAATTTCCTTTTTATCCAACACTCATTACCAAACCCTTTTGAAATACATTATGTTCAATTAAATTCTTTACCATCTTGTTCCTTAAAATTAACCAATACTGAATTTTCACTGTGTTATGCCTGGCCCTACATTTAATTACCCACACTTAGAATATTAGACACCATGCTGATTTCTGTCTAGAGGAAATGACCTAGGATCATTGGAAGCATATGAAGTTCATTTTAAGATGAAGCAATAACTTATATTAGAGGACGTAAAAGGTCTTAACCTCTAGCCCCTCAACATACTGCATCAAAAAGCTCCTCTTTATTTTTTTTTTTAATTAAAAAAACATCTGCAATGCATTTTCCCCCCCAAAGTCATTTAATAGTCTTTAAAACAAAATTCTCCCTGGCAAAACGGCTGTTCATGAGCATACATGTAAGAAGCATCACCCAACTTGGATGGATGGCTGTGCTGGTTGTTTCAGGCAAAAGGTTTCCCTTTGGTTACAGTTATTCAGTATGCTTCTGAAGCACTTTCTTTATTCCTGTTAATGTTTCTTTGAAAAAAAAAATCACAATTAAAAAGCGATCAGCCACACACACACACCCCTTCCCTAGTGAGAAGCCTTTCTCACTTGAAATTCACTGCTAAAATTTTCTGATGGTTTACCAAAGCTCAGCTAGAGACTTGGTTGGCAGTTAATAGTTCATAGAAATATGGTACATTAAAAAAAAAAAGAAAAGAAAGAAATGGGTGCAGCTGTCCTAGTAATTCTTTAGCACTTGACAGAGACTGTTTTTGTTGATTTCAGGGAAATAGCATAAGTTGGTTACCCAGAATAGGAATTTTAAAAGTGCTTCAGGAAATGAATGTCCAACTCACATATCAATCTTGTCTAACTAAAAGCTGAGTTAATTAGGCTTTCCGTTAAGTGCACTCTTTCTGGAATTTACACAACGCAAGGGCTGATTCTGACAGTGCTATAACCTTTCCTAAAATAACAAACTGAACTTTAAAGGCAGAGACAAATGCATTTTGCCTTTACCAGGCATTTTTCAATTGCATTTGAATTACCAGGCCAGGACGTTATAGCATGGATGATTACTGTAGGCAGCCTAAAGCAGAGGGAGTGAAACTTTACCTTGCAGACAATGTTCGCCTCCACTGAGAACGCCTGCTGCCAACTCTGCAACAAGGAAATCTGAAGCAAGTTAGCATTGGAAGTACAGTAAAAAGACTCCAGTAATACCAGATCTCAAATAACATAAACCTTAAGAGATTAACATTTGTACCTTAATTTGGCCTTGCAAACATCTAAAGGAATAAGTTGTCACAAGGGCCACTGTGAAAGATGTTATCACAGAAGAAAAATTTTAATTTGACCTGAACAGTTGCAACATTTCCAGTATTTCCTGGTTTTACTTGGTTAGAAAAACTAAAATACAGGGATCTGCAACTACATTGGACATCAGCTACTAAAGACTTGCAGTTTGTCAACATCAAGGTCTCTCGCCCTTCTCAATATCCAAAATTCATGGCCCCATATCATCTTTCTCTTTAATCTTGTAATCTAGCTGCCCGTCCTCAGACCAGTGTTCCTCCATTGCTCTCATCTTCTCATCACAGCCACACATTCTCCAGCCTAAGGCTGAGGAATATGGTGGCTGCATCTTAAAAAAATAAAGATTACAAATCACCAGCTGATTCCCTCTGCCCACAATACCCCAACCTGGCAGTGGTATTCCCATTGCAAAGCAAATTTTCTTCTGACCCCAAAAAGACTGTGTCTGGAGCTACAAAGAGGAGTTTTTAGCCATGTTGGGTTTTTCCTGCTGCTCAGCATATGGAAGGAGATGGCCAAATGGCTGGGGCTACTTCCACTTCTCAAGGGCTTCATTGGCTTCTGCTGGGCCCCTTTGTACGCTGACCCAGGGACCACAGCTGCTCATGGTGGCTCCTCACTGTGCAAGTACATGACAGCATATCAAGCATAGCCCAACATCAAGTTGAACAGGCCAAACACACTACTTCACCCATAAAATGTGATGGACCAAAATAATTAGGAACAACTTGCAATTCAGTTATAGACTAACCATAACACAGTATCTCACGATGGCCATTTCCACTTATGACAGAAGTATGTGAAACATGGTGGTTTATTTTTGAAGGAGTCCATGCTTAGTTTCTTGGAATTTGTCCCACATTCAGAGTTTTGAAGAAGAGCCCAGCAGGTACCACTGACAACTTCTTTGAATTCTTTCTCATCACTGCTAAACAAACTAATCTGACATTGTTTCTACCAAAAGTCACCTGTCATCTCCAAACACAATTTAGGCTATTCTCCAAACTTTCTCTCCAAGTCTGCTGCAAGTGTCAGCCTTCACCACATTTCTTGCGGTCTTGGCTGAGAAAGATTATACAAACAAGCACAAGAGATTTACAGCTTCAAAAGAACAATTTATGTCCAGTCCATGGTTTGGGCAAAGTTTCAGGTCAGTTCTTTATTTTACGTCTGCCAGTTTCCACATTGCAGTTTACGATGGAAACCTGAACCAAGGAATGCTCTCAGAATGGCTACAGCCGGTCTGGACACACAACGCTAAAAACCAGGCTCAGATTGTTTGTTCAAGAGCACCGACCAAGCACCTTTACCATGTGTTTAATACAGGTTATTTGAAAGGCATTTGAAGGCTAAATTGGGCTTAGTATTACCTTTTATGTTTTATGGGTTGTGGAAATTTTCCCTGCTTAATTATCAAAGCATTTTATGGCCTTCTACAATCCCCAGGGAAAAAGGACAGAAGAAAAAGGTGGGGGAGGCAGTCTGATCCATCAAGGCATCCGGATGAAAGCCTGACCTCTGGAGTTCCCAGAGAATGGTAGAGTTTGTTAGCCTCCCAAAGCAAAAGAGTGTCTGCCCTTTCCAGGAGGGCTGGAGGCTTTGAAATTGGAAGCCGAGAGGATGCTTGGAGAGGGCAGCCAAGGCTTGATGTGAGCCCCAGCTCCTGCAACATGCAGCTTCTCTGCTGGGTGATGGTCATGGAGGGCAGGAAAACAAGCACAGTGACTGTAGATCACCATGGTGGCTGCCTGCCTGGTATAAACCAAGAAAACAAAGCAGGCTGGCTTTTTTTTTTAATTTTTATTTTTTTTAAATCAATCTGACTGAACTGCTAAGCACTGAAGAGGAAAAAGCAGTTTACAAGATTTTTTTTTCCTTTAACCACAGAAAATAATTACAAAAGGGGTCTTTTCTTCACAGCCCCAACAAGCTTGGCTGAGGTTGCAGAGGGTCTGTAGAGCCTCTAGACCCACCAGTGGGCAATGTCTTGGTGGTGGTAAAGTGAACCAGGCTTTACTAGAGCATCAGACTCTACCTAGGCAACCTGCTTCCATTTTTGTGCCTTCTTTCACCTTATTCCCTGCCTCTCCTGACTACTGCAACAGTAAAAGGAAGACTTTCCTCTCGTGTTTGCACTGAGTTCAGCACCATAAAGCTAACAAGCTCTGCACTTTCTAATACCACAGAATCAAATAAAGAAGAAATTATTGTAAAACTAGTCCAGATCCCTCCTCTCTCAGTGCACTCCTTGGGGAATTTGGTACCTAAGCTTCTTAGAAACCCTGCAAGGAGTTTTAACTGGATGTCATAATTAAAGCCCCTTAAAAACAATATGACCCTACTAGGCTGTCCTTTAAAACCTTTGGCCTTCAACAGCAGGGAGTATGAAAGCTTTTGGAGTGAACCATAAATTAATTTCCTAGTTACAGTAATAAGGGAGTATCACATTTACTCAGACTGCTTCCTTCCTTTTTCTATCAAATGAATTTAAAAACTGAGCACCATAAATAATCTAGGCACACTTGCCAGCACCCAAGGCTGGCCAGGATTTTCAAAGGCTACCACAACCTACTCAATGAACTTCCTAATGCAGGTAGACAACTGCCAACTCAGCAGTTTGAAAAGCAAAAGTTCACCTAAGCACACTTATTTCTTCCACAACATCTCTGAGCAGTGACCCTGATGCATGCATACAGTGCCATTGTCCATTCATGTATGAGAATGATACAGCAGTTGTATTTCAGCCAGTTCACCCTCCAATGTACATCATACAAGAATTTTGCACAGAAGGCATAGGGTTTTACACATTAGAATGAAGCCACAGAGAAGTTCAATTTTAGACACGAGGTAGGTACTAGACATGGTTGCATATCATCAAGAACAAAAAAAAAAAAAAAAAAAAAATCAAGAGCTTAGTTCACATCCTCTGTACTTACATTGCCCCATATATGCCCAGCTTATGTCAGTGGTCTGTAATTTAAACCATCATCAGATAGCTCAAAATAACTGTGGTATATACACTGCATCCTCTCCTATCCCGGTCCAGCACTCCAAGTCAAGAAATCAAACTGGCAGCTCGAACATGTTTCACATTTTGGCTTTACAAAAAAAAGATAGCCCTGTGAGATCTCTGTGAGATAAAAACAAATGACCAAAAGGAATTATCAAGGTGGTTGAGAGCCACAGAGAATGTGGCGAGGAAGAAACACTAGAGAGGGAAGCAATTGTAAAGATCAATCTGAAGATGAGGAAGGGTGCTTCTAATAAATTGTGCAGGTGACAATCAGGCAGAATTTTGGGGATGGCATTTTCAAAACATGCTTTTAATTTTCACAAGCTATTTATACTCCCTGAAGACACTGCCGCTCATGCAAAGGGATATATAATTTTTTTTCACCTTTTCCCATCACTTTCCTCCCACCTGCCTTTATTCAGGAATGAGGGACATTTTCTAACAGAGCAAGGACGTAAAGAGATGGTAGGAAACGAAGGGGAAGAGTCAAATCCTTCAGGGTCTTTACTCCAGCCCTCACAACCCTCAGGTTAATGCACAGCCCAGCTGAACCCAGGGAGACTTTTTAAAAGGCAATGATTAAGTATTAAACCCTATATCCAGCATCACATCAGAGGACAGAAATAATCCCCCTCAAGACTCAGACATGACAGCAAAGAGACTCAAACTGCCTCATGAACACCTCACTTGGATATAGACAGTTAGATAACATTTAAATTGAAAATACCAAAAAGATTTAGCCTGCCAATTACAGGTCCTCCACCGAAACACCCCAGCTCTGTGTTCCTACTGACAACCTGTAGAACCAGGGTCTGGCCTTGATGAAACAAGTCAGCCTGTGCTGTGTACCTCGCAGTGATGTGCCTTAGTAAATTGGATTTACCAGCTTGCACCCATCTCAGAAAAAAATTGTGGTTACACCTATTAAAAAGCAGGCCCAGAAAGCTTCCCTCTTCCCTTCCTGAGGAAAAGCAAAACATTGGCAGCTAAAAATAAATACAAATAAGTTAAAACCTGGAGAAAATAGAAATTACAATAGAACAAAAATATGAGGTAAAATTATGTTTCTGAAGATCAAGAACGGAATAGACATGTCAGGTATGGAGGCTACCTCAAAGAGCAGTCCCTGGGAGATGGAGACTATAGGTCTAGACAGGGGAACTCAGCCTGCAGCCCAGATTTATTTAAGCAGATCCTAAGGTGCCGAAGTCCCAGATCAGAATTTCTAGCTAATAAATCAGAGCCACACACCAGCTTCAGGTTAAACATAAACAAGCATTTTTGCTATATAGTGGCAAAAATGTACTGGAATAAATTAACAGAAACTACCACCAGGTTTGGCTACAGCTACATAGAAAAAAAAACTCCACAAGTAATTTTCCTTCTCCGCTCAAGAACTTTGCAGTCCTGATTTGCCTGCTAGAGATGGGAAAAAAAGTCTTTTAAAAGTTAGTTAATAATTTTCTCACACATTTATGCTGCAGTCTGCTTGTATTGAAATTTATGGCTAATCTTATTACAGTCTTCACAAAGAGTATCTTAAGTTTTGGAGATACACTGCCGTGAATAATTTCTTAACTTGGTTCATTTTTTGTGCAATTTAAACACCTGAATTATAGGCATCAAGAACAAACCATTATATTGTCCTTTTGCTTCAGTGTTTGTATTAGTTATTGATAGATTTGTGTACCACAAACAAATATTTGCTTTTGACTTCTAGATTTGATTTTATTTTTTTAATCAGAGATGGTTTTGGTTGAATATAGCAAATTCCTGTTCTGCAAGATATGATAACCATCACCTGTTAATACCATACTGCTGTCCAGCTAAGGGCAGGATAATTAACTTTGGGGGTTTTTCCACTCTAAAAATCTCATTGAGATCTCTATTATTGTTGTGAAAGTCTTTTCACACCAGCTAAAACTCTACAACCACTTCCAAATCTTTGACTACAGGTAACCAACTACATGCAGTGTATTTTAATTTGTGAGGTATGTTCAGAGAGTATTTATTTTTTGGTTTACCTCCAGGCTGTTTACGTGGTTTTCAGTCCCAGTGCACCTCTCCACTAACTGATTAGAAGGAAGCACAGGACAATGACATAGTCATTCATGACAGCCAGCCAGGCAGATCACATAGCAGTAACAAAACACCTTGTTCTGCGAGCCACATCAATGAGGGGAAATAAAGTTTGCTGACTGCAGTGGTGCTGCTTCCTTAGTCCTTTAAAGACCCGGGTCATCGGTGTCTTTGTAAGGGTTCCAGATTCAATGTTCAAGCATGGACTACAGTAGATAACGGAGACACAAGCCACAGTGAAAGGATGAAGAGATGGAAAAGAGCACCCACACAGAAGCTCTACAGTAGCAGTTATGGCATCGCACACAGCAATATCATACACACATATATACATGTATATATACTCACAGCAGTAAACCCCTACAAGTGTAGAACATACATATGTGTACACATAGCAATAGATACTTTGAGCTCCTGTATATCCACAAAAAAAAAAATAAACAAACAGCACCAGTGGAAAGCCATAAGATTGTCACCTAAATAAGTTATATAAATCTAGTATTTCAGATCTCTGAAAATAGTCTTTGGCTGTTTGATTCAACCATAAATCAGGATCCCCGTTAATCTGGTTTTAGAGTGGCTTTCCTGTGCAGGTTTGAGAGTCTCAAAGGAATATACTGTTCGTTGATTTATACTCTAGTCTTGCTGAAAAGTTGATTTACCATTGCTTTCTGAAAACAGTGAATTGCAGCTAGCTGGTTTCTCTGAATATGCAAAGCCTGTACTGTACATAGAGGTGGGAGAGTTTGACAGTTTGCAGCCAAGTAAATCACACTGATCCCAGTGTTTACCTTGAGATTTACAGTGCATGCTATGATTTGGTCCCCAGTGCCAACCCACAAAATACAAATAGGAAAGTGTTTTGTCATATTTTTATGCATCGGAACTTCTTTCATTTATCCATTATTTCAAAGTCAATCTACCTAACAAAATTCACCATGAAAAGGATTACCCCTTTGATGATAACCATTTATTCTAGATCTTATTCTAGATGTCATCTAGAAATATTTCCAAACTTAATTTGACAACTATCTCAAACAGTACATTCTAGCTCTCCAAGCAACCCTTTGGGTGTGAGAAGTTTTCTTTAGATTTCCAGCAATGCTTATTTGTTTTAATACAAGTTACTGCATATAGTCATAATTAGAAGAGTCAGAGCAATAAGCATAATTTCCAGAAGATTTCAGAAACCCAGAAGATGAAAAGAAAAAACCAAAAAAACCAAAAACCCCAAACAAGCAGCAGAGAACACCAGACCCGTGTTATTAATTGTTCAGTCACTATTCTCCATACCCACTGCTCCTGCACATTTGATAAGAATACTGTAATATTTATTTCTATGCACGTGATAAAACACAAAACTTTAGTCAACTACAACTTTTTAACAGGTATTTCAGGAGAAGATATATTCTCAAGGTCATTTAGCCAACCCATTCACCACATTCAATATCTTTGAATCTAGATTCTTTGCCTACAGAGGTGACCCAGCTGTCATCATACTGCAGATACCAAGATAGCACATATTTTTTTTTTGCTTTGTTTAATTTGGCAAACTATAACTTGACACATTCTTCATAGTGACTTCTCCTGCTTCTAGCAAAAATTGTGCACTTCATTGGCCAGCTAAATAATGAGGAAATATTATCTCCTTTGTAGAAAATTATGCTGCCAGTGTCACAATATGAAGACAGCATAATTTATAGCTACTTCTCTCCCTCCCCCTTTCATTTTGGCCTGGACACTGGGTCTTTTATATCAGATTTCAAGCCATTTTTCATTTTAGGAGCTAATCTGTTTGGTTACTGAAGTGGAATGACAGAACACACCTGTGATCAAAGGGGAAGGTAGATGGAAAAAACATCTCCCGAGTTCATGTACATACTACACCCATTACCCTGACCTTGTAACACAGTGCTGCATATAGGTTTGGTCAATTATTAGACATTTTACAGTTATTTTCAGAACAAAGAAACTATTGAGCAAGTCTGGAATGCACTTTGTTCTTTATTAATTTAAACTGTCCCAAGTAATGACTTGAGAGGTCAAATATCTCTTAATAAATAAAAAAAAAAAATCCTCCTCTATCAATGAGCATATTCACAGAGGCAAAATCCAGAAACTATCATTCTTCAAGAGGGAGCAAGACCACCTCCTGCTACTCAAACCAACTGAGGCATCATGACCCTCCTTTGAATGAGAAAATCCTAGATTCACAACCTGGCTTAAACTTACTGAGGGCAAGTCAGGCTAATCCAGGGTTTTCCTCCAGGAGCAGTTTTAAGTATCTGTTTTGTTCCAGCAGGGAACAAAGAAAACCAAATTCTGAGTGCTGCAGTTTTTCCACAGAGAACTTTTCTCACCCAGTCACTTTCAATTAACTTCACTTGCATCCTGAGAGCATTGACACACGATGGGATTGTAAAGCTTAAGAGACAAAGCTAAGGGCCACAATCCCAGCACTGCAAGTAGGGATAAGAGTGTTAATATGATTGTTTCTCTTAAGGATCATGGATTTTTAAACCAATCCTACTATTTCTTTTTTTCTTTTTCCCCCCTTTTCTCCAAACTCAGTCCTCCATCTTGCCCAGGGAGCATGCTCAAACTGGGAAAGGCAGGGAAAAAGATGCATAGAAGGAGGAATCACCTCCGAGTAGATCATTAAGAACCTGGTTATCAGCTCAACTCTGATATGTGTTGCTGCTTCTGTCCTTTAATACTCAGGTCATGTTCCCCTTAACCTTTTACTGAATCAGAAGAAAATAACAGATGATGAAGAAAAGGCTTTGTCTGTTCACTTATTTCCTTCTTTCACTTGAAATAACAAATTATTTGTGATATCATCTTCCATTACTACTGAGGAAACTATGGTGGAGCAGAGGGTTACGTGAATTTAGTAAATGACAGGAGCTCAGTAAATTGTATTAAGGGAGACAAAAGAGCAGCCTGCTTATGCGGCCCACTACAACAAAAACAACACAACAGCAATTTTAAAAAAAAGTCACAGAAAAAAAAAAACTGAGGAAAAGCATCCTTTCCCCCCATCACCCTTCCATTCACCCCTATGAAACTATTTCCCATGGCTGAGTAACGTAAAAATCACATGGAAAACAATTTAGAAAAATGCCTCTAGATTAAAAAAAAAAAAAAAAAATTAATTTCAACACCATTTTTCCATCAGCTTTAATGAAGCACATTCAAAATATGAGATATCTGTCCAGAAGGAGCAGAAAAGTAGAAACATGTTGTTCTGTAAATGTTGATTTGTCTGGAAAGCATAACCTTGCATTCTTACAAGTCACATTTTTGTTGCTTCATAGATAAAGGAACCATTTTCTCATCTCTTGCGATAAGCTTTCCCCCCCCGGTACGCAGGCCCCAATCTCTCTTTCCCTGAAGGATGAACATAAAACAGTCATTTTCTCTATAGGATTATAAATAACAGGTGGTAGGAATTCCGGAGGCATTCATTGCAAAATCCTTATGCCACCTCTATGAGCAAAAAAACATCCTATTTCAGTGGCATGAAACCCTGGCTACCAGCAGAAAAAAAGAACAATATGTAAGCCAAATAAAATGGCATTCTCATTAGCATACAACATTTATTTGCTCAAAGGCAATCTTTTCTCATTCTGGGAAATAGCTACCACTCTTAAGCTCAGGAGAAGGTAGCCTGGTTGCATTACCCTCCAACACTCCATAGAAATATTTCCTCCAAAACAACGAGGAGGGCATCACAGAGGCACCAGACAGCATCCAGAATTCTCAGTTCCCCTCTCTCACTGACCTGGTGCTTAATGACATCCAGCTGCCACTGTACTGTATCTCGAGATTCAGCATAGAATCCTTCCCTAAGCAAACCCATGGGATTCCATAATTTTACAAGAGAAGCGTGAAGGTAGAAAACTTGAACTTCTGTCTGCTTTTTTGTGAGCTAGAAAAAATTCTGAATATCCTTTTAGTGATAAGGTCAATGTGTTTTGAAGACCATTTTTTTGCAGCTGCAGAGGTGTCTGGAAGCTGATGGCAATTTATATAAAATGAAAAATTTGCATACCTTGATAGTTCATTTATCAAATCTCTGCAAAAAAAATAATAGAGCTTTTGATGTGGAAACACTTTTGTTAACTGATTTCTATTTTCACATGCTCTTCTACCTAGTTTAGTCTGAAAAAAGTAGTATAATTGATTATTGTTTCAAGACCTCCATCTTGTTCAAAGGTAGGAAACTTAGTCAAAATGCTTGAGCAATTCTGAACGTGCAGAAAGAACTCATCCCAAATTCCGCTGTGAAAGAAAGTTTGTCAAAATCAAGTTTTTCAGTATGAGGTAAGCACCTATTTCAACAGTAGCAGGTGTTTGGGTGTGAAAAGAAGAGGTAGAAAGTGAAAAGGGGGGAGAACAGAATGCACTCAAGCTAATAGTTCAACAGACAGCCTACCCCCTTACTACTAAATGACATAAATCTATGAACTACAGCCCCTGTAATTACAAAACTGAACTACATGAAGAAGATAAACAAAGAAGGCCTACTGCAGAAAGTGTGATAGCCTCCTCACCTTTGCTGAGGTTCTCCATGCACCTTCATTCAAGTTGGATTGAATCAGAACCCAGAAAAGGGCCGCTATCCCCAAAACGCTATATCTTTTACTAAATACCGGGTTTGGTTTTAACAAATAGGCATTTTCCAGCAGTATGCTTTCACAAGGAAAATTCATGACAAGATGTTCTTAGAAGCAAGCCAACATCCAGATCAGAGATACAGATTAAATGATTTTAAGACATTTTCAAGAAACATCTGTTTCTTCTACATGCATTTCCAAGTCTTTCCTCAGCTACTTTTTGTTAGCCTTCTACAGGTGTCTTATTTGGTTGCTTGGTTTCTTTTTTCGTTTAAGGAGCTAGAAAAGTCATTGTCTTCAACTACAAAAGGAGCACAAAGGAAAAGACTGCTTAATAGCATAAAGGATGACTCTCTGATTACAAAGACTAAAAATTACCATAGGCTTACTGATAGAGGGACTGTAAATGAAAGGACATACAACTCACCTTGTAGCTTGCTTTGAGAACAAAAAGAAGAAACATCCAAATTTCTAACCCTAGTACTATTCATAAGCATTAAAATCCCACACTAAAGCACTACCTGTAAAGAGCCTTGAGCTTGTTCTTCTTATACTCCCAAGCTGACAAGAAACCCACAGCTGTGGTTAGCAAGGCACCAAGCCCAAGCTAATAAAGTTCAGCTGAGAAGCAGGGTGTATTAGTTTAGGCCTGATGCCATGCTAGTTTGCTATATGACTTCCAGGCAGCTCAGAGCAAAGACAGAGCAAGCTCACATCTCCTTGTGAAAGATCACGTAGCCATGACTTTAGATAAATAAGGAAACATAATATAGGAGCTTTAAGTCTTCAGGTTCGTGGACATACGAGAGCTAGAAGTGTCTTTGCCCTTGCAGGCAAACATGCTAAGCTCAGTCCCATTGGCAGGTTACACTCATTCCTGATTCACCTCCTGGACCAAACAGATGCTTCACCCATGGAAATACATCCCATTAGAAAGCTAGAAATGTGGCAACCAGACAAAGATGTGGGGTTAAGAAAAATCCAAAAAGATTTAGGACATATCGTTCACATAAATGTTCTACTATTTCAGGTTGCTGAAAAAATTCCACAGAAACAAGAGAAATTAATGCAGTAAAGCTGCTAGTACTGTCTCATGAGATCTTTGTATGGTACTTTGAGATGTGCTCGTGCTTTGAAACACTACATGTAATGTGGTGTTACAATATGCTCATGACATGTTTACAGCTGACTTCTCTAATGCAGTGTATTAGGGGAGAGACCACTGCAGTAGGTAAGAGGAACAGGAACTGAGAAAACACCTGCCAACTTTCACCCTTCAGAGGTTAATACCACTGGTCTGAAGTGCTCAACTCCAGTTTGAAAGAATGATTAATATCCCACTGCAATTTACAGAGGAGTAAGAGTTGTCTCCACAGCTGTCATGATACTGCACTACAATTTAAATTTCTACTGCCCTTCTGAAATCTTCTTAAGTTTCAGAAACTTTCTAAGATAGAAGCTTGCAAAACAGAAGGCAGATTAAGATGTGGTGTTGCTATCTAAATTATTATTATTATTGTCTGCTGTGGATAACTTTCTTTTTTGGCAATCTGGTTTATGGCCTCTAGAAAACACAAGACCTCCATTAAATAAAGGACAGGCAAAAAAAATATTTCTTTCTCAATTATCTTACCTGCAACATAACTACAACATTCAAATTTGCAGACTAATTCCCACTGTAGGTGCAAGGCATGGAAAATATCTACAGAGAAGCACGCTGGTTGTCTGACTACACCACCAAATCGGGATGCAGGAACTGGGCTCAGCCTCCTGTTCTGCCACAGGCTCCTGTGCAAGGGCAAATTCACTGAGCTCCTCTTCTTCCCTCAGTAAAGCACAGAGCATAACCACATCAGTGTTCCCCATACCTAGAAGTGTTAGGAGAAAAACAAAATTACGTGCACATGCAAGGTGTACATAGTAATGATTTATTGTCACAGTGTGGCAATACAGCACAAGATTTAGAAACAATCTCAGAGTGAATTCATAAAGCCACTAACTGGGAAGCTCTTCACACCTGCTAGGTCCAGACCCCAAAACTAATTCATAAGTGTTCAGTAATTTCCCTCTCCCCCTGTGGACTTACAGTATTTTAGTATTGACAGTAATTTTAGCATTGACTTCACTGCCTATTCAAGTAAGACTGAGATCAATCCATCTGATTCTCACAAAAACCTTGGTAAAGAAGGGGCTCAGATCTCTTATTTGATGTCAGTCAAATGTCAAGAATGAGATTTCTGTGGCATTTACACAGTCCCGTAGATTGAGAAACGTTCATGGGATTTGAAAAGCAACGGCTTTGTTGATATTTTTCTAAGTTCAATAAGGTAAAAGCATGTTTGCTCCACCCGAAGCTGGAGTGATAGCAATGTTCTCAACTTTGTTTGCATGAATTCTTCCCATGCCATCTACCTGTAGGAAAAAAAAAAAAAAAACATTTAGGCTTAAGCTCTGGTCTCATATACGCTTGTTTTCTCCAGGTAGAGCTATACTGTTCAAGATATCTGTCACAGTCAAGTGAAATCAGGAATGAATTCCATCTCCATTTTTCATAGTTAAAAGAAGCATGGGGGAAACTGAGTTGAAAAACATCAAAAGCTCCAGATCAAGATCTAACCTGCATATTCTAAAATTCTAAAAAAAAGCTTTTTAAAAAAACCTCATTGCATTGAATTTCTTCCATAAAGTTTGATTGCACTGGTCTTCCTCATGAGGAAATAGGGAAAAAAAAATCTGTGAAATTTCCATTTCACACCATTTCACTTTGGTGCAAAAATTGTTGTTCACACCTTCCTTTCATCCACTGTTTCTTCTTGAAAATTTTGGTATAGAAAATGGGTAAAATAACATGCTTTATTCTATGTGGAGTCACATTTGTCCCAAATTTAAGTCTTCTTTTATCGTACTGTGGATATCTTTATTAAAACAATAATATGCACAAACATACAAATTTGTAGTAAGAGAGACCAATTTTCAATTTTGTATACAATTCTGGAAGAAAAAGCAAAAGTGTGGACACCTTTTCTTCTCTACAAACTTGTTTTCTGGCCCTTAATATCCATTTACTGTCTTCTACTAATTATGATACAGACAATTGACTTTTCACAGTTCTCTTTCTCTGCTGATATTTACAAGGAGCTAGAGGACTGGTTTTATATACTGCAGATCTGAAAATTACTCTTGGACTTAACACATTCATTTAAATGCCAAGTTTTTGTAAAGGCCTCACAAATGTCTTGGATTTGTAGCTCATGAAAGTTTCATTCTTTGAAAGACTCTCAAAATATTCTTGCCAGGGAAGTGGTGGTAAAATGGTTTTAGCACTTCTATGAAAACTGTAGCACAGATGATTAGAGATTATAATACACAGAACAAGGCCTTGGAGAGTACATTAGATTTTAACAGCACTTGAAAGCTTAGCAAGAAGCTGGTCAAAGAAAACCAAACACAAACCCCTCTCTCCTTTCCCTTCCCTGCTACAGGCAGTTCAGTCTTTTCACACATACAAAAATAAACAAAATAATACAAGAATGAAAATACTTTGATCCAGAATGGCTGTTATGTTGCCTCAAAGAAGAATGTCAGCCTGGGTAACGTTACCCACATGGCAGAATAATGTCTTGAGGCTACAGAACTAGAAACCTCATGAGGCTCTGCCATGGCATATCCCAATTTTTTAAATCATTAAGTGCTTCAGAAATGGAGTTCTGTATTTCCTATGGAAATGCAATACTTCACACAGCATTGTTTTTTAATCAGAAACTGAATTTTTTACTCTTTTTTTTTTCTTTTTAGCAAGCTTTTTTACATGTTTTTCAGCTCACCACTGAGCAAGCGTGTAACTACAACTGTTGAATTTCCAGCTTTTTTGAAGACAACACTTTATACTGGTGGTCATACTGCTGGGCCTAAAAAGTTGTCCCCCTGAAGGGTATTGGGGTCCTGCCCTTGAGTGCTGCAGAGACACAACTTGATATGTCTCTTCAAGGAGCCATACAAAAATTACGTACTTATGGAGAGAAAGACAGATAATTGCTGCTAGATCAGAAACAGGCTAGAAAACAAAGGCTAGGATCAAGTGATGAATTCTCTATGCAGCAATCATCAGCCAGAGCCTTGAAATGGTGCACTGCTTAACAGATATGTTGTACTATCTGTAAAAACCTGTGGAAGGAACCAGCCAGCACTGATAAATGATTTGGTTATTTAGGGCTTGGTCCAAGCCAGAGCAGACTACAAGGTCAAGAAAAAACAGAAGCAAACGTAAAACAGAAAGAGCACCCTTTAAGAGATGCAAAAAAAAATTAAATATAACATGGTCTTATGCCTGATAGTGTCCTGACAACCACTTCAGTTCAAGGAAAGAAAGTGTGAGACATTGCAGGGAGCTTGGAGAAAGCCTCTCGTTGAATGGCAGCCAAGAGCAAAGGAAATGTGGGGAGGAATAATCACCTCAGCAAAGGCACTGCAGGGCAGAGGTAGGATTAACCCAGAGGCAAAGCTTCTCCTGTCAAGCAAGTTTGTAAAGCCTAGATTCACTAACATTAAAAAGGTGATGGGTATTCTGAAATTTGATGGAAATATGTAAAATATGGCATATTTTGAGAAGACTGGATGGGCCTTTTCTTCATTCTGTCCTGGACTCTGCAGTCAGTGCAATAAAACACAGCTAAATATCCAAAGCAGCTAAACACAGTACTTCTCCATAAAACAAGGGATTAAAATGAGGCATACACTGTCCCAAAAGCTGGAGAGGCTGAGGCATAATCAGGATGCAAATACTGGAATATGTATATGGAACATACACAATGTTATCATCATTAACAGCAATACATTTGGAAGAGATGGTATACCCTATGCTTATAGAGTACAGACCAGTTGTTAGATACTGCAATTAAAACTATGTGCAGGCAAGATCAGACTATCTGTGTGCTGGGTATTTCATGAACCTCCTTCAGGATCCAGCTGGTGAGTCTGTGAACGCAGAGCCTGCAAAAGCCAAGTTATTTTCTCATTGCAACAGGAGGTGTAGGAAGATCCCGTGAAACAAAATAAATTTAAAAAAGAGAGTAACTCAGACTCCCACAGTCCTGCTTGAGCTATGTTTTTCTGATCTTCCAGTCAGCCTCCCTTTTCAATTTTCCTCAGTGCTCTGAGATGCATAATTTAGTATTTCAAATTCATTGCCTTTCTGATGTAGATTTTTGAAGTCAGACACAGTGACACCTTTTCAAAATGGTTTAGACAAAAACTCGAAAATTACCTGCATTTTTTGCTATGCATGTGAAAATTTATAAGAATAAATCATTCTATGTGCTTTAAAAAGTGGCCTAGACATAAATATGGCAAAACCAACTTTTGTGTGTCTGTGAAATAATCTTATAAAATCGCTTAAGAAATCTTCTCTAGACAATTTAGCGAAGGCTACTTTGTGTTCCCAAATTATTTAGAAACCATTTGTCCAAGCAATAGTTGAAGATAATTATCCAACCACATGTTTAGGAAGGAAGGCAAGATTTGTAAGAGATGATATCTTTCAAGTCCATATAGCTGGAGAAAGCAGAGAAGCAGGCGTACAAGCCTTCCTCCAGCTCATTTTTTTTTCTCACCTTCCTAAGTTAGTATAATAAAATAAACCATTTACATCCCAAAACTGTCGTAGCTACAACACTGATACTGATACTCACAAAGCTGAACACTGAAAGGGCACACTGCATGTGAATGTAAGATGTCAGCTGAAAACTGTTTTTGCAAAGTGCTGAACAAAAAACCACAAAGCTTTACCAGCAAATATTTCTACAAAACCATGTTTTTAAGTTCCACCTTAAAGATCTTCCTGGTGAATGAAAACCTGACAGGGCTTTTGGTTTTATTTCTGTTTTTTTTTTGACTGTTGATGTTAATAGGAATGTCCTGTTCAAAGAACTTCAATGCCAAGAAAAAAAAACAGGCAGACACAGGGGTGACTATATGGTGTAGATTCCTCCCAGTTATAAACGAAATACCGGAAAACACATCTGGGAGCCACATTGCTGAAGGCTGGACAAAATGAACCTAATGATCTGAGCACCAAAGCAGTGCTGGGACTGAAGGCACATAGAGCCATGTGTATGCAGGAGACCAGAAATGTGAAGCATCAGGTCTACCTCCAGCATCTGCAGTTGAGAGAGTCCCAACTTTGCCAAAACCATTTTCAGTATAAATGCATCAGATCTTATTTACTTCTCCCAGATGTGCAATGAAGGGAGACAGCAAAATGCTGGAGAAAAATGCAGCTTTGCTTCTCAATATTCTCCTGCACCTTTCATCACTTAATGCTGAAATAGCAGGGCTACTTGTGTATGAATGTCCACCTCTCTCTTCCCATCCAAGGAAATAATTACAGGTAACAGGAGCTGCTCAATAGCAACCATTAAGCTCTTGGGAAAGTACATTATACGTGGAGACTGCAAAATTCCTACATTTAGGGCTTCACAGATCTTTCTTCTAGGCACATTTGGAGAACAAAACCTAGCTGACTGCTTGGAAGTGTCACCCAAGTGTTTTCTTCCTCCAGTGGCCCTGCTGCTGACTGTGATACTTATCCACATATGTGTAACCAGTGCCAGTGACAGAAGAAATCATCCCTTATTTGTTCTTGGACAGTGTCTTACCTGGGCGTTTTCCACTATACTGGATATTTTTTCATATTTTCTTTTAAAGACTCTTTAAGCCCGATTGTTGCTTTCATCTATCATCCTCCAAGGTTAGACAAAGAACTGCAACTCTACCACCTGCTCCATCTCAGCAGACTTCACAGCCACCAGGGTGGCAGCACAGAGTGCCACAGGATGGATACCAGATGCTCAGGGAAGCATAGTCTTGTTGCTCTCCCAAAAGTACAGACACCATTCCCATCCTTATCTGCAAGAAGACGAACCCTCACAGTGTTCCAGGTCTCACTGGGACAAGGTGGTTGCTTTTCCTGTGGTCACACTGTGCCATGTTTTCCTTGGACTTTCCAAGGAAGTCTCCAGGCATGAAGCCAAAACTTGCTTTGTACTCCCAGACTTCATCCGGGAATGGCCTCAGCACATGGAGCGCCTTAAGTGCAGTGATATTCATTATCAACTGGTTTTAATAAGAAGCTGCCAGCTACTGTGAGCTCTAAAGTAAGTAGAGGCTCCTGGTACAAAACAAAGCCACAGCCAAACTGTGGAGGGAAGCCCAAGTATGTCTACGATTACTGAATTCATTCATGGAATACTCATTTAGCAAAGACTGTGAAGGGGATGGAAAAAAACTATTGAGCACCTATTGAATGCCACTGGGTACCAAGACAATTTTGGCAGCAGCTATTCTGTCTGTAGAGTAAGTTGTCGGGTTTGGTTGGTTGGTTGGTTGGTTGATGAGTTGGGTTTTTTTTTTTCCTTATGAAGAAGTTCCTTGCAGAAGAAGCAATAGCTCCATAGTGCATGGTCTCTGGTTTAATTGTGCAGTCTTCTAGAATAAGCAGGCTGCACAAAGCTACCATCCTGGAAAAAAATAGCTTTAATTAAAAAAATACTATGTTTTCATTTACTTATTTATTATTTAGTAGCTGAACTGCCACTCCCAGGAAAATTCAGTCAGCTCTGCAGAAATGTAGATATATTAAAAGCCATGAGAAACCAAAGAAAATGTTAAGTAGCTGAAGAGAGGGTTCAGCTCGGGGGGGTGGAGGGTGGGGGAATGAAAAGGATAACTGTTGTGTGTACAGCTTAGCTGAGCAATGATTCAGGGACATATGTTAACTGGCTACAAGCATCTGTTAGAAATAAACAGCTAGCAGAAGAATAACAAGTTAGGATAGTAAAAGAGCAACAGCTAGAAATAATGACAACACTAAGAAAACAAAAAAAATTTAGACTAAACATCAAATACTTTTTAACCATAACAGGTCCTAGGAAGCGGAATATTCCCAGGGACCTAAGTAGAAATACTTTTGGGTAGTAAACACAGTTTCATCCCCCAGTTTAAGGTTAATCTGTATGAAAGACACAATCTTGCACTGTCAATCTCAGAAACCAGAGAGGGTTGTTCATCTTCCATAAAGGGCCTGCTGGTTTCAGGGAATATGATTCATTGCAGAAATCACTTCTAAAAATTATCTATTGCTTATGTTGGATAAAAGCAAAAATAAGCAAGTGGAAGAAAACCCCACAAAATGGCCTGTTCATCAGAATGCTAAAGCTGAAGTAATTCTGTACATTTTCTGCCCTTTTTTTTCTGAACAAAACTAAAAATACAACCCATTGTACCCCAAACCTCAAGTTATCTTAGCAACAGCGTTGACCTGGCTGAATTTTTTCTTGAGCTGGTATCTCTTCTGCAATTGGTTAAGTGAAAACCAGGTGTGTATTCTCTAGAGTCATCTCAATGGATGTATATTCAGGAATGACAATTTCTGGATGATATTCAAGCATTCCTCTGGATCTGTGTCATCTTGGCAAACAGCTGTAGATGCACATACTGACCTGTATCTCTTCATCTGCTCTGTGTTTTGCTCAGCCCTGTAACTGCAGCCAGTATATGGATTTCATCACACAGAGGTGCCAAGTCTCTGCAGAATTAGAAAAGAGGAAAAGCATGTGACTCATCCTGAAGAAGACCAGATGTAATGTTCCCATTACCTGTTACAGTGAACACATTACCATTTCAAAATTGTCTTAATTTGGGCTTGTCAGACAACAGGGGTTGCACTGACAGCTCTATGGCTTTTCACTATCATTTGGAAGAATTGCTCCCCAAAAGGTCTTTTCTCCTATGGTGGATGCACAGGGAAGCAGCTTCAGCAGGTTTCAGCTTGAGCCCACCTTTTAAGTTCACTCTTTGTGAAGCTTAATGAAAACACTGAAAAATAAACCCTATTGCTAAACATCACAGCAGTGCTACAAGGTGCTGCTCAGCTCCCCATAGAGACACAGAGAAGTAAACCAAGCCTCTCTCCAAAAATTATGCCCTTAAATTCAGTTTAGTCTTTGGCCAAGGAATAGGGCTGACTGTTGAAATTGACTGCTAAAACAGTTTATGTCTCTCTGTCTTTACAAAAATCCTTCCTCCTTCCTCTGCACCACCACAGAAGCCTCCCATACTCCCTCTGATGTGCCCAATTTGGTATAATTTGCTGATGACAGTACTTAGGAACATTTGAGCAATCCCTTCCATGACACCATCTTTTATGTAAGCTTACATTTTCCCTTTTCCTTGGCTAAAAACTATAAAACATACAATACCATCCTTCAGTACCTGCAGACAAACCATCTGCTCCCAAAAATGTATCAGCCAAACACTTTGGTCATTTAAGAACTGCTGATAGGTAATGTATAACTTCCTTCAAAATAAATACCCACAAGGATGAAAAAATAAAAAAAAAAGCAGTGTCTATCCACTTTTGATTAGATACATGGTCTAATGCCCCTTAAAGTTGACTTCAGTTACTTACTCAAGGGAAAAAATGAAAATGAGGGGTTGAAATAGGTAATGCAGAAATCCTTTAAGCTGTAAGAAATTAAGCTGACAATACATTCAAAGCCTTCCACCAGTATTCATAGAGTTACTGTCTGATCCGCTCAGCAGACTGAAATCACAGAGTCAAGGTATGTGAGTTGGTAAACATTAAAGATTCTTTTGCCTGGAATACTGTTTCTTTTGGTAGCATTACATATTTGCAATAAACCAAAGGTATCAATTTTCTATGAGTTTGTGGGTACACTTGAAAGTGTGGCACAAAACAAACCTCCACTTTGTTTATATTCCTGTGTAACCACTACTAAGCCCGGGCCCACCAGCTTATCCCTAGGCTGAGATCACAGAAATATTGCAGCTCATGTCAAAGCTGGCCAGAGGCCTGAGACAATCAACATAATGACCTCATGTAAGAAAAGGTCTGAGTTCAACAAACTTCATCTGATGCCTTTCTGCAGAGAGTCAGCCCATTTGAGCTGGGATTTCAGCATTCCACCTCACTGCTGCTTACCACCAAGGAACACACACATCCCCAAAAAAAAAGAAATAAATCATTTTCATATATAATGTTTACTAACAAAAACAGGCAGGAATAGAATCACAGAATCATTTAAGTTGGAAAAGACTGTAAGATCATTGAGTCTGAAGTCATATAGTTTATGCCCTGTAGTTTCCCAAGCTGCCATCAAAACTTTTCTAAGCTCAAACCACATGTATCTCCTGAAGAAAAAGTGTCTTTGGAGAATGAATAATCCAAGGATAAGAAAAAATACATACATTTTCCTTAGCCATTTCATATTGTGGCTATTTATAATATGTGATTAGCGTGGAACTGTCTGTTGCTTGCTCTGCCAATTTCATTTTGGGGCTGAAAGAAAGATATTGGATAGTGTCTGAGAGGGGGGTGAGATCCTTCAAGCTTAGTCTAGCAGCAGCAGTTGGGTCAGGAGAGCTGGTAGAAGGACACAGAGAGTGGGAATTGCCAGGTAAGCCCCTGTTGCTAGTGAGGAAAAATTGTTTAGGCTGTCCTCAGAGAGACATTTGGACAGCAGAAAAGTATTCTGCCATGGTTGAGGACAAAAGGGGTTTCTGTTCTCCTGAAACCTCTGGGATGTTCTGGTTGAGGAATTTCAAGTCCACCGCAACAATATTTCAACATTTCTTCCACTCTAATTCAAAGGGAGACAAAAATGAGAGAAGACAGCAGCGCGGAAGCACATTCAAATTCAGTATAATTTTAAAAGATGACAGACCCTCTTCAAAGTTTGGAACAAATTATCATAAACATGCATTTATTTAAAAATTAGTGTTCCAGGATGTTCTGAAATAATAGTCAAAGAAATCATCCAGGTACTACCTATAGGCAGTGTAGTGGCACTGTTTTATATGATGCCCCAAACTTTCCTTTATTAATATCCTCATTTTCTCTTTTTTAAGACACATTTTTCAAATGTTGTGCACCCAAGAATACATTTCCCATGACAAACAATTGATTTCAGATTCAAAAACAAACAGAAAACTCAATGGCAATCAGTGAAAAATTAGCCATTGTGAAGTTGCAGTGTTCCCTATTAGACAAGCAGATACCTGCAGTACTGTCCTTATGCCCTGGAAGTAGGATGTGAAACTCTGAAAGAGGAAAATTTGAACTAATCTGAGCCAGAGTTTCCTGGCATTTACTATGCTCATGAAAATCTGCTTAAACTTAACTAAGTTATCCTTTCTGATGAGGAAAGGGCTGGGGATAAAAGGAAGACCACAAGTGTCTCGTGGGTGTCACTGGGGTGCTCTGCAGCAGAATTTGATGGCTATACATCATGATTTTTTAAAAAAGAGGAGGGAAAATAAACCAACCGAACTAGCAAACCCAGCCTTCTCCCAAAGTGCATACAAACCAAACCTACTGTTATTGGACATTTGCTTGGGCTGTGAATTCACACCCTCAAAAGCAAGCACATGGCACAATGAAGGCTGTTCAGAGACCAGAAAGGACCTGTGCTGCAGGGTGGTCCAAAGAATGACATTTCTGCCCCCTGTCTTGACTGTATTTGCTTGGAAGTGGAAAGACACAGTCAAGGAGTCTGGGGCTGCAGGCAAGTTATTTAAAGCAAACTTTGAAAACCCCAATTTCAAGGGTACCTAAGCACTTACAGATGCTGACTTATGCTCCCTGACATCGTGAGTTATTGGACACTTCATCCAGCTAGGTGTTTTGGAAAATCTAAGCAGACATCTAAGTACCTTTGAAAATCATGTCTGCATAGGGACCGTATTACTTTTGTATTAATAAAGTGGTGAGCAGCTTATTAAGAAAAACAAGTTTCAACTGCTTTCATTCAACTGGAAAAAATCAGTAATAAAATAAATCAAAGGCATAACTTAAATTAAAATAATTATTAAGATTTTGTTATTTAGTCAGTATATTGAAGGTCATTTTACTGAACAAATAAAATGTGTTTTAGGCACTCTCTGTAAATTTTCAGTCAAGCTTCCATTTCCATCCAAAGCCAACCAACTGGAACACCTGTCCTTTTACAGAAATAAAATATATAAGTAATTAAAAGTTAAATTTAAATCTACTATTTATGTCTAGATTTCTTACTCAGGTCAGAGTTCAGTGAAAAAATGTACTCTGTGCTCTTCTAGGAACCAAACCATGAAGTACCACAGGAAAGTGTCCCAAGAATCTTAAGGCATTTCCTAATTTTTAGGGTTTTTTTTAACCCTATTATCTGTTTTCTAATCCTATTAGCATTCCTGTAGGATAACAGAACAAGTGAAAAGTAAGTATTATCTGAAGAAGTATTTCTTTGCTAATGTCTTTCCAGATACCCTGCAAGAAGAAATCTGGTTACTTCAGTTTGAACATCCACCAAGGATTATAAACCGTCCTAGTCCTGTTATAACTATCTACAATTGTAAAGATCTTCCTATTGCTAAAATGAGCCTGCAAAATACGTTTTGTTTTGCACCTAGGCAAGAAAAGAATCCAAACTCCCTTTGGAGACTTGAAGGGGCAGGGAGAAAGGTGCATTTGTACTTCTTCTGACAGCCTCTATCACATTAGAGAGGTTCCTGACTGTCCTGGACATTTTGAATAACAGCATCTTTGGAACAGAGGTGGTGTTTTCTCCACACAGCATTTGCTAGAAGCCAAGAGCATCCACAGTTGCCTGACTATGCTGTCTTAAGCTCTGAGCCAAGCCCGCTGGTAGCCTATCTTCTATCTTCAGCAGACTTTGGGGGGAGTCACTAAGTGAACAGCTGATGCATTCAAGTCATTTCTTCACTATATCCTTTTCTCTATACCTCCCTAGTAGTATAAATAGTCACGTATGGATGATTCAGACAGAAGTTGACAAGTTGAAATCAGGAAATCTATCAATCCTGGATACAGCTACAAGATTAAATGTTCCTGCAACAGATGCTGTCTGGAGGATTTCTACACTCATTGCTTCACCAACATGTGATACCCCTAATTTCTGTGACTAACATCAGCTTTACTAGAGACCCTGAAATGGAGATCTCTTAAACAAAACCGATCCTTCAGCAGCCCCTACTTGAAAGCACAATGAATTATGAATCTAATAGAGTGATAGATTTACATAAATCTGACTTTACCTCATCAGATATCTAATCTCTGAGTGCAAGTAAGCTTACAACATGGGCTCTTCTCTCCTGTGGCAGTGATTCGAGTTGACAGCCCTATCACAGATTTCTAGTCATTGTAACACTTCTTGTTACTATGTAAAGAAGCCGAGCTTGCTAATGAAAGCTACTCTTCTTTTTTTGTGCCATTTTCAATTATAAGAAGATTTGTGAGGGGGTTTTGGAGATATTGTGCTGATTCCTTGCCTCTCCACTACCTCCCGCATTTGCCTTTTTATTTTGTCTTTCATCTCCTTTCTGATGCCCCACATCCCAGCATGCCACACTGCTCTGGTTAAATAAACCCCTAAATCTAGCTTTTGTCTAGCACTAATCCTTTTATTTCCTAAATCTTATTTAATCCAAAGGGCTTCCTTTCATCTCTTTAGCTGTCAGTTGGGTCACTACTGTTTCCTATCAACAGCTTCTGCAAATCCTGGATGGAGTTAAAAAGCTTTCAAGTGTTTCTATGATTCTCATTAGATCCTGCTCTCCCCGACACCTGCTAAAGACCGTATTGCTGCTGTTCACGCCCTCCTGCCTATCTCTGCCCCAAGACAGCCCACACTTCATGCAAGCAATATAACCACATTAGAAAATGTTTCCCATTTTTTTCTGGAAAACTCCCTGCCCAAGTTCCGGCTCAGGCATTCGCAAAGCTTGGTTAAATATACGTTGTTTAATATAGTGCAGGAAAAAGAGAAGATTTTACATAGAAGAGGTTGGTGAGAGGGTCACAAGAGAAGCTTTCCCCTTTGCCACAGCAAAGAGGTTATCAGCTGCTTTTTCATGCAAAGGTGTCTGCAGTTCCCCCTCATGCTTCTCCTCTTGATTCCTCTCACCGGCCAGTGGAGCAAATCTAGATCAGTTGGGTTGGGGAGAGAAGCAGCTTTCAAAAGCCTCACCCTGTGAGGTGCACACATTTGTTAACACCCAGCAGGCATCTGCATCAGGGCCCTGCCTTACCACAGCAAGATACTTCAGAATGAGTCCTTCTGCTGGGTGAGATGCTGAGCAGAAGTTGGTGAGAGGACAGCTCAGGTCTTACACTCCTGACTTGCAGACCATGCCAGCCAGCTCTCCACTCCTGGCTCTCAGTGGCCCAGAGCAGCTCCTTACACCTTACTTCCCTTCTGCACCTCTCAGAGAGATGGTACGAACCCCTTACACATCTCCTGTTCCTCATGCCCTCCCACAGAGCAGTAAAAGCCAAAGCCAGGAGCTGGCAAGCCTAGAAATGCCATCTCTTCCAAAAGGAGGCAGAACCGCTGTCTCTGTGCCATGGTGGGAGAGGAGCACTTATCAAGCCACCCAGCCTTCCTCCAGGCACCCTCTCACCCTGTTCTGCCCCCTCACCACCCTCCAAAAGCTTCCAGTGGTTTTAAAGATGCCAGAGATAATGGGTCTCTTTTGCATCCTACTAGACAAATTGCTCAGGACATCAGATGACATTTAGTGTTTCACAGATTTAAAATAAAATATATGGAATTTATTTCCATTTTTTTCCCCACCAGGCAGTGGTAAGTGTGAATATGAACGTCCAAATAACACCAAGACCAGTTTACCTACCAGGTGACAAGCACCCTGCTTTCTTATTGACTGACAACATGCATTGAGAAAAGGACCATTCAAAGCTATCATTCAGCAGCATCCTGGGTTGTAGCTGTCAGGCAGAGAAGAGCAAGCACCTGCAGCCCTCCATTCACAATTTTCAACAACTGTGTCAGGGGCAGGGAAAGGCCTGTGCACAGTGTCACTGTGGAACTCCACAATATCCACAGCCACCACCAAGCCCTGCATTTTGCTGGCTCACAAGCAGTCTGCTTCACATTATTCATGTGCTGAAAGCCAACCATTTATACCACTTGGACAACATCCATATCTTCAGATAAATGAGATTTTTGGATGAAGCACAGAGAGAAATGGATACTGGCAGCGACACCATAGCCAAGCCCCTCTCTCTCCCTCCCCACGCACGTCTGCCCATGCTCCACTGTGCAGCCCTGGCAGCTGATGCTCCTGCAAATCCCCAGTGTGCAGAATGGCCCCCTCACCCTTAACTGGGGGTGAAGCATCCAGGTTAGTCACTTTAAACATGGTATGAAGAGTTTTCTTGAACCCTAATGTTAAATCATGCCCAAAAGGTGAAAGCTGATTTCCATCTCCCTTCTGTTTTGCCTCATGGTACTTTCAGCTTTGCCTCTGGATCCTACTTCATCTTTTCCTCAGCTCCCAAACATTAATTCCTAAAACTGATTAAGAAAGTCAGGCACGGGATTTCATGCTGAGTGCTACCACATGGACTCACTGTACATAACCAGTTAAACTGGCTAGGTGGCTGCTGTAGTCCACAGCTGCACCAGTTTATGCTCAGAAGCAAGTTGTTATTTGCTTCCTTTTGCACAACACGGGCCTTATCTCTCTGCAGGCACGCAGCAGCATGTCTGCATCCTTTGCACTACCATACTCATGCCTTAGAGAGGGTGGGCCAAGTAAGTTTAGTCAAGCTGCAGAGGCATTTAGCTATTCTGAAATATAGTCTAAGAAGGCAATAGCAAGACGAATGGGACTGTGAAACTGGCATAGGAACACAGTAATTGTGACTTTGTCCTCACTGATCTCTTTCTTATAATGCTTATACAAAATCTTCTAATGCCTTTAATTAGATTTTGCTCAGTGTGAGTTCAATATTTTACTCATGTAATAACACTCTAACAAAGTTAACTAAGAGCTATANTATATATATGTATATATATATATCTTTTAAAACCAGAAACATCTTGTAGTGAACGTTGAACAACCTGCCTTGGGATCCGGAATCCAACCTGTCCTCCAAGCTGGGTATCAAATGCTCCTACCTGGAGGGCCATGCACCACCTTTGCAATCCCTTGCTCCAGTGTGGGTGTAATAAGAGGACCCAACCCAGACCACCTTCCCAGAAACCTTTTTATAGCATCGTTCTGGAAATTACAGTGAGCCAGGGATGACCACAATAAGCAGTAGGGACAGGACTGTCCTGTTTTGGTGGAAGGAGAGATGAGCTACATAGATGTGAACTGTGCTATGCCTGTTCCCATCCACATCAGACACCTGGCTGGCCATTGCATTTACTCAGTACTGACAAAAGCAGTAAAGCAGTGCAAGACGTTTCACATCTCACCAGTCATTTATAATGCCATTTCATCATCCACCAAAGGGTATGTGATTTCACTTACCAAATAAAACAATTTATTAATGAAAGGGAAGTTCTCTCAGAAAAAGTAAATAGAAGATGCTGTTTAAGAACACACACAAGCAAAAGCTGAAGCATGTCAGTAGGTGACTGAGACCTCACCAGGAGCTAGGCACATGCCTGCTGTATTTAAGAACCTTCCTGAGTAGAAAGTGATGTGCATATGGACTGTGATGCTTTCCCAGATGGAGATATAAATATCTGAAGGGAAAAAGGCCACAAAAAACAGGTGAGGGGGAAAAGGTTTAAAAAAAAAATAAAGTCCAACCTCTATCAAACTAAGCAAGTCTGGAATATTACCCCCCAAAAAAATCCCAGAACCCATAATATTAATACATATATTAATACATATAAAGGAGGATCACACAAATTTCAAGACAGTTTTATTTGGGTGCAGAGGGCCTGTCACCCCTTGCATCAATATAAGATAATGAAAACACTGTTTTCCTGTGATATCTGTGAAGGCAACAGCCAAAGGAGGAAGCATTCAATGCAACCCATCTCTAAAATTATCACCACTAGTTTAAAATCAAATTGCTACTTTATAGCACAGCAATGTAAAGAACGTAGGGCAATTTGAGTGTGGCAGCTTAAAGCTGGAGAGCAAACAGTCCTGCTGCCCTCTGAGCCTGACAGAGGAGATTTGCAGAAAAGCCACTATGAAAGAAACACAACAACTGATCCGGGGGATTACAGAGGTGTGTGTTGCTATGAGATGCTCTTGGGCTAAAAAGAAGTAGCAACTGCACATACTTTGCAGCTGACAGAATACTGGAGAACCATGGATAATGAAAAGGAAATTATATGAAAACTCATAATTGCTCTCATCTCCAAGGGACAAGTGGTCGCTTCAACATGAAGTTACATGTGTTAATATTGGGAATGTAGGGATGTTCCAACTTTCTGAAAAAAACAGCACTTCCACCAACAAGAGGGACAGCAGTGTAGCCCCTGGATTCTTCAAAGTTACCTGGAGACCAGTTTTAAGACCAGAGATCTGCTATGGTATATATCTCGTAGACTGCATTCAGCAATGTGTGTCTCACATGCACAAAAACCCCTCCAGTGTATCAACACAGCTCCTTACTCAGAGGAGCAGTGGTGCATTTCTCACTACTTAACAAAATGTAAAGCGAGCCGAAGCGGTAGCAGTAGAAGGCATTAACTGGCAAACCATCATCTGTGACCCTGGTATTTTTAATAAGGGTTGTAGTAATATTTTTAAAAGCACAGAGGAAGAAAATATTGGACATAAGGTTCAAAATCTGCCTAAAAATTCCTATCGTGCCATGTAACCACCTATACACTTAGGCAAGGTTTCTGTGGCGCGTTTGCTACTTCTGCTGTGGCCCCGGTTCTGAAAACACACAGGTACAAGCAGCACTTAGGCATATTCCACAAACATTGGCAAGCTGGAGAGAAATAGAAAAGCAAATCCCCAAATCCTCATTTTTCATCTGTTTTAACTTTAGAGTCTTTCATATCCTGAGATCATCCTTCTCTAGGAATTACATGACTTGCCCTTTACCAGAGAAGTTCACAAATAATAAATGTGTTTCATAACAGAAAGCTGGAAGGGAAGGAAAGTAATCGCAGTTGGGTCTAGAATTTCTTTTTCATTTTTGAGGAAAAATTCAAAATTATTTTTCCAACTCTTTTTTTCTAAATTATGAGGAAAAGCACTTCATGTTTTATGATGAATCCACCTTTGGGTCATCCACGTGACATGAGGATAAATCACGGCCAGTTACATAGGACACACAAAAACCTTACATGGAACATCTCCAGTCCAAATTAGAAGGAATGGGTAAATTTGCCAAGCCAAAGAGGAACTAATGTAAATTTTTACCAAGTCACTCAGAAAAATGAGGAGGATACTTGGACTCGATGATCCCAAGGGTCTTTTCCAACCTGAATGATTCTATGATTCACAGTTTTGTGATGATTTTGCTGCTTTTTTTTTGTCTATTTTGAGCTCTCTGATGGAGCATATTCACCTAATTTCCCATCACGCTTGGCAGGCTGAGGACAGTCACACAACCCACATGGGATTGTAGCAAGAACCTAGGATTTTAGCTGCTTGCCCAGCGCACTGTTGCATGAGACACGCTGAAATGGGACCATCGGCACCGGTTTGTTAGGTGGAGAAACAGCTTAGGATGATCTGAGAAAATTTGTAATTTTGGCCTCCTGTCAAAAAAACTGTCACTGTCAATGACTTGGGCACTTGTTCTTTAATAATTTATGCAGGTAGCCAGGTTTTCAGTCTTGGAGCATGAGCATTCTCTCTATTCAAAACAGTAGCAGGAGCAGTAGAGATGCCTCAGCATAACCTCCTAGTGATGCAGGAACTACCCAAACAGCAAAATATCTATGCCCATCCAAAACAACACCAGTCACCACATCCGGTTCCAGCAGCTTGAACTGTCCTGCAACTGGGCTTCAAGCTGTCTGGGGTGTCTCTGCTCACCCTGCCAAGAATGTGAGCATTTTAAACTACTTATGGTAATGCAGTTGTGAGGACAGGGAGCTTCTTGTGAGCCTACTGAGAGACTCACTTTGCATGCACTCTTAAAGCTGTCTGAAATAAAATTGAGTGTAGTAGTGATTGTGGATGATGAGATATATAGCAGAAATAAAAAGTATGACTCCAGATGCCATATGTATGGGTTACAGTGTGGACAAGAGCATCTTACTTCAGTTGGCTGAAGAGTTTTATATTAAGCCTTTCAGAAAATTGCCAGCACTGTATGCAGGTAGCAGTTCAAAATGCTCAAGAGTTTATAGGCTGTGATACACACTGCAGCGTTTTGTGGTAAATATAACCTTTACTAAACAGAAGCTGGCACAACTTCCCATTGTAAACACAACTTCTCTTGTAGACCTCATAATTACTATTGCTGCCATATTCATCATCAAATTATATGTATCATTCAGCCAAGGAAATGCTGAGTCAGGTCATCACCGTGCTGTAGTTAAAAGAGGGAAGAGTAAAAAACATCACGGAAAGGATTCAGAAATCAGCCTTGCCACAGAGAAATTAAATCCTTTCCACCCATCGTGTTGCCAACCAAATGTTTGGTTGGCAATGGTTTGGTTTGGTTGTGTTTATCTCTTTCTGTCCTTTCTGCCATCCTGGGTGTGGGGGACAACCACATCATTGCCAAGGTTCTTCGGGTAGCTCAGCCCAAAGCTGCAGCATTTTCTGGGGGCTACAGGCTCAAACGCAGCACTGTCTGCTTTGATCAGGCCTCTCTCCCGAAACATCTGGATGGAACCTCAGACAAGAGATGCTCAGAAAAGGAGTTGGCTGCTTGCCCTGCTGCAGCTGAAGAATTTGAGCAGGCAGAAGGGATGGGAGGGGGATGGGAGATGCGTTATTTCTAGTGGAGGGAGAGATGCAGCCAAAAGATATCCCAGATTGGAAGATGCTTTATCAGCTTACAGAATCAACATGTTTACTTACAAGGGAAGGTAGGAGGGGCTGGAATAGATTGTCTTGGGGTTTGACAAGTCTTACTCTGTCTCCAAATCTAGCAGTTAAATCTAGCCAAATCAAGGTCTAATTTCTTCTCTTGTGCTGTGATATTTCATGGAATTCACGGCAGGAGCATCAAACCCAAATCAAGCCCAATTCTTTACCAGGATTATTCACACTGGGCAGTCATTCACAGGGACACAGGGTGCAGAGATGGCATGCACAAGGTGCCTTTTAAATGCAGCCTTCAGAGGTGCAAGCAACACAAGGTACAAAACAGTTATGAACTGCTTCTAGTATCACAGGCCATTGAGTTATGATGCTATAATAAAATCTGTGGACACAGCAAGCAGATGTCAGACTGACCATGGTGTTCCTGCATGAGGAATCAAGTACCAGTTTAACTGGGATGTAGAGGTAGGAGTCAATGTTGTAGGGAGGCTGTAACCCACGTATTAGCACTCACTGGAGCAGCCTGTTCACTCCCACATCACATAACTGAGGTGCAGTCACATGCAATTGCAATGACATTAGGGTGGACGCTGTCCTGAGCAGCATAGTCAAGGACCCCTGCACTTTCCTTGGTCAGACCCCACAGTCCTGAAGGGCAGCTGTGCTGGGCCACATGTTCAGGAAAAGAAATCTCTCCAGTCAGACGTTTTTCTCTCTCATGGAGGCAGTGGGTTGTAGCAACGTCTTACCTTAGATCATGCAGAGAAGCAAGATAACATATTCAGTGGCTCTCCGACCTCCTCTGCACAAAAGACAGCAAATTGTCTATTGTTCTTTATTTTGTTTCACTTCACTTTGAAGGAGACTCACAACCACTGAGTTGCCATGTTTACCAGAATTTAAGCACCCCTAACATTTAGAAATGGCAAAGCAATATTTAGGCACATCCACGTCTTTTTTCACAGAGGGTGTAACAAGCTTCAATACTTGCATGAATGTAGCCACTACACATATCAGAGGTTGTTCTGAGCTCTGAGAAGGCCTGAAACTTGCTGCTTCAGTACTAGTCCTCTGCTCAGTAATCATCTAGATTTTTGGTAGAGCTCATCCCCTTGATCTCTCTCACTCGTAGCTTCTGTTTGCTGCCGAACACTGAATCTATTGCAGACTGCTAACCTTTGGGACCATGGGAGTAGAGCAGTCAAAGCACTGGCTCTTAGTAACTACTCCAGTGCTGCAGGAGAGAAGCAGAAACTCCTTATGGAAAATGAACTACATGTAACTAGAAAGAAAAATAAACTGACCCTTTGAGCTTTACAGAGCCCAGTGTGCTACCCGTGTGGCCATCCTCACCAAAGAGCAAGAGTGAAAACATGTGGAGTCTCCCTGTGTCACAGCCACAGCCTTAACCAGAGACTTCAACCACGTCCAGTAACATGAACTACCTGACCCACTGCGAGGAGCTGGCCTCTGCAGCAACGCCAGCTCCGAGCACCTGTGAGTGATTACATATGCACTCCTTTTTCCCACTGAGCAAAGCCTGGAATGATAAGCCCCAACAGGGAACATGTAGGAAGCAGCTTATGTGGGAAATAGTGTATTGCCTATGATGGAAAGAAGTTTTCCCCACTCTTGACCCTCATATTTGCCTAGAAAGCAGTCAGGGGCCAGATACAAGAGCCTCAGATACTCCCCTTCATTGCCCTCATGCACACTAATTCAGAGATAAACGAGCACAACCCTGGTGGTACCTCAGCCAGAGGCAGGATCACCAGTGCTCCAGGTGCCCTCTCCTCCCCACCATACATGTACTGGAGGCAGGAAAGTTTTTCTTGGCAGAAATTCAGTGGGCATCTCTGTCTGCAAAGGTCTTCATTGCAGAAGAGGCGAGAGAGCTCCTGGGAGCCTTAAAGTCCTTCAAGATTACGGTAAACAGCAAACTTTTGCAACACCAGATTCAGCAGCACCTCAGAGAACTTAAGGCAACTCTATTTCTAAATATTTGCTCCACCAGACCTAGTGAAGCTGCTACAGTATTTGCATCCACTGAGAACAGAGCCAAGGTGAATCCAACCCAGGCTGACACAATCCCTTGTATGTATCTTGATCTGGCTGTGATTTTTGCCACTTCAGTTCCAGGCAGCAATAGAAGAATTCCTGTTGGAGCACTTTATTGACACAGATGTCTTACATATTTTTATCTCCACGGCAGGAGACAGCACTGGTTTAGGCTCTGCAACTGCACACCACCTACAGATGGTCAGCAGAGCAAAGAAAACCTTACCTGTGAGAAAAAGCCAGTCTTACAAGTCCTGCAATCAGCACACATGGCACTTAGGGAGTCTGTGTAAACCTCCAAAAACCCAGTTCTTTTTCATGGAGCCTTTGTCTGAGGCACTTTGAAAGGCAGCACAAAAGAGAGAGATAGTCTTGTACTGTTACAGAAAAGAAACCTTGAGACCAAATGACTTCCGAGACAGCGAAATCTAGAAGACAACCTTGGGTAGATAAATAAATATGCAAAGTATTTCCCCAGCAGCTGAGTTTGGGACTCTCAGAAAGCCACTGTTTCCTCAGTATCCTTGTGCCCAGCTTTCCCCTTGCACGGCACTCATCCCCTCTGGCTGCAGGTTGCCCTGGCTCATTCAGGTGAGCCAGCAGAACAGTACTGGTTCTTCTGGGGGGCAGAGAGCAGGAGGGAGAGTTAGTTTTGCAACAGTTCCGCTCCCTGATGTAGCTCAGCAAGAGGGAAGAACTGGAAAGATGCTGGTGGGTGAAGAGATGAGGTTAGACACGAGGGGCAGAGCCAAGGCAGCAAGCCTCACCTTTAGAAACCAGAGAGAAAATGTTTCTCTCTTTTGTGTCGCTTGCAATTTAACATCACCAGTTCATGGGTTTTACTCCTCAGGATTGCTCCTTATTCTCCTTAGCAGCCATGTCACAAACTCTGATGGGCTTTCAAAGGGGGCTTGGCTGCACAGGACATTCTTTAGACCTACGGTCCACGCTGTCTCCTGGCCTTCTGCTGTGCAAGCTAAGCAGCTTTGGCAGGATGCTCTTCCAGCCCATCACCCTTTCCTCTGACATCCATTACCTTCTCAGGCTTTGTTATAAATTCAGGGAGCAGAATCAGAGAAGGGCTTAGCTCTGCAAAGGATGATAGATTGGATGAGGATCCTAATGTTTTCCAGCATATATGCCATATAGTAAAGGAGTGTTCATGCATGCAGTAGCTGAACAATGGATGCACATACCCCTCCATCCCTTCTCTGGGCTCTTAAGCTGTGTGAATGAAGCACAGAAGCACAGAATTCATGTAAATGCCATGAAAAAATCAAAAGGTGAGCTGAATCCTAGCCAAGCAAACCAAGCCTGTGTGTCTTTGTTTTGGGGAGAGCATGGCAAAGAAAATATAGATGGGAGGCTTTGTAGAAAAGATTCTCCCAGAAAGTTTATCACATTTTAAGTTTTCACTGGAGAAGTCACAGCTACACAAAAGATATCTGTCACACGATCTCAGCATTTATTTCAAAGCAAAATAGACAAATATTTCCCCCCATCAACATAAATTAATAGCATATATATCCTGTGAGAAGAGGGTGTGTTTGAGCAGAACAGCTTCCTTTTTCATGCATAATAAAGCAGTGGAACATTTTCGTACCTCATGAAAGAGTCTATTCTGGGTGGGCTCACGTGTTGGACCAAGATTAAGATACACCTTTGCTACTTGAGGATTTGAGTTCTGTGTGGTTTAGTGCTATAACCCACCTCCATCACCCCTGTCTGCACTATGGCTTCCTCCTTTCCAGCTGCACAGTATCCTGTCCTCCACACAGCAGCCAGCAGTCCTTTAGTGACCTTGTCATGGTTTTGCTTGGGATGGCATTGGCTTTCTTGCTAGCAGCTGGTGTGATGCTGTGTTTTGGATTTTGGGATAAGAACGATGTTGATAACGAATTGACGTTTTTAGTTGTTGCTAGGCATTAAAGGCCTTTTCTGCTCCTCACACCACTCGACCAGTCAGTAGACTGGGAGTGCACAAAAAGTTGGGAGGAGACACAGCAAGGACAGCTGATCCCAACTGACCAAAGGGATATTCCATACCGTATGATGTCATGTTCTGCATAAAAATCTAGCAGAAGAAGCAGCAAAGGAACGATGTTCGGAGTTATGATGTCTGTCTTCCCAAGTAACTGCTAGATGTGATGGAGCCCTGTTTTCCTGGAGATGACCGAACACCTGCCTGACCATGGGAAGTAGTGAATTAATTCTTTTTTTTTTCCTTTGCTTGCATGTGCAGCTTTTGCTTTACATATTAAACTGCCTTTATCTGAACCCACAAGATTTTCTTATTTTCCCAGTTCTCTCTGCCATTCCACTGGAGGGGGAGAAGTGAGCGAGAGGTTGTGTGGTCCTATTTGCTGGCTGTGGTTAAACCATAACAGTTCTTTTTAGTGCTCAACGCGGGACTCAGAGGGTGTGAGATAATGGCAGGTTTGATTGGAATGTGCTAGGTTGAATTTATAGATTTATTGCTGTTTAGCTATTACTTAGCAGATTCCTGTGCTTACCATGGGGCTTTCTTGCCTTACTGTATATTTGAGTCTATTGCTTGTTAGTGGCTGGTTTTTACTTTCTCTGCTTGCTATGCTGCTTATCCTCTTACTCTGCTGTGCCTGGGAACATTTTGATAACAGCAATGGTGATGTGCCTGGACTGGCAGATGGCCAGGGGTTTTGTTTTCTGTGCTGCTGTACTGAACAGGCTGGAACTCCCGTGTGGTCTCGGGTAGAAGCAGCTCTTCAGACACCAAGGTCAGTGAAGAAGTAGGAGGAGGCGGAGGTGCTTTAGGCACCAGAGCAAAGATTCCCCTGCAGCTCATGGTGAAGGCCGTGGTGAGGCAGGCTGCCCCCTTGCAACCCATGGAGGTTCACAGTGGAGCAGATACCTGCCTGCAGCCTGGGGAGGGTCTCATCCTTAGAGTTCATGAAGAACTACAGCCCATGGGAAGGACTGACGATGGAGAGCTGTCACTGAGAACTGTCTCCCGTGGGTGGGACCTCACACTGGAGCAGGGAAATAGTGTGAGGAGTCCTCCCTTTGAGGAAGGAGAAGTGGCAGAAATAACATGTAATGAACTGACCACAACCCTGTTCCCTGTCTCCTGCGATACTTGGGGTGGCAGGAGTAGAGAAATTGGGGGTAAAGTTAAACATATGATTTGAGTGGCATATTATGGGGATTGATATAGCAGGAACCCCTTGTTGCTAGCCAGGGAAGGAGCAAGAGGAGGAATTCATTGCAACGTTAAACCCTGTGATTTGGTGCAAAGGGATTAGGGGTGGAGATTGTAATGGATATACTTTTAAATTGTTATAACCCATGATTTAAGTTGCAAGTTAGAGGAATTGCTTTCGCAGTAACAACCTGTGCCAAGAGAGGACAAGCCTTACAAGAAAGAGTGGAAGTGCAGCAGTGGCACAACCTGAGCTGGATTTAGTACCCAATAACTCCACGCAACACACCACCTCTCCTGTCCTGAGTGACCACCTTAAGAAATGGAGCCCAACGTCACGGAGAAAATTAACTCAGTGGAAATTTATGGACATTTTACAGACAATTCACATGGTATGGAATATCCCTCCGGTCAGTTGGGGTCAGCTGTCCTGGCTGTGTATCCTCCCAGCTGGCCAAAGGGATATTCTATACTATGTGACATCATGCTCAGTATATAAAGCTGAAGGAAGAAGAAGAAAAGAGGTTTGGAGTTACAGTGTTTCATCTTCCCAAGTAACCATCACACATGATGAAGACCTGCTTTCCTGAAGGTGGCCGAACATTTGTCTGCCCATGGGAAGCAATGAATGAATTCCTTGTTTTGCTTCACTTGTGTGTGCGATTTTTGCTTTACCTATTAAACTGTCTTTATCTCAACCCTCAAGTTTTCTCACTGTCACTCTTCTGATTCTCTCCCCCATCCCACCAGGGGGAGTGAGCTAGTGGCTGCATGGTCTTAGTTGCTGCTTGGGGTTAATCCACAACAGCCCTCCAGCTCTCTAAGCTTTTACTCTCATGCCTGTACCCAGAGGGCCAGCTGCTGTCACTTCAGCAAAGAGAGGGTTCATGGGCACTTTTCTGCTGCATGCTTCTTGCCCAAGAAAGCACTGGTGCCAGCATGTTCATAGGTGCACCAGGTTTGATACCCTGATGGGATCAACTTGCACACACCACATGAGAACCCCAGCACTACCAGCTGTGGAAGTGGATCTGAGCTTGAGCTGTTAGAGTGCTCAGCCTGCTGGCTGCAGCACCTCTGCTGATAAAAGAGCATTCAGCCTGTACCCACACATGTGCCAGGATTTACCTTTCCACAAACAGGTCAGCCCCCACAGCTCACCAAAGCTCAACCACCCAGAAGAGCTATCATTGCTATGGTGGGCATGGAATATCTTCCACCCATCTTTTCTCTCTCCCCTTGATATAGGCCAACTATCTTCCCAAACTTATTTGTACAACTCTGATTCTCCCCCCCAACCCCACTTTGCAGGTTGTTCAGAGGAAGTCATTGGCACAGGTATTTGTGTACACATTCAGGTGCACTGAGTAACCACCTCTACCTTTTTACTGCTTTCCACTTGTACATGAGACATTTGATGCAAACTCCATCAATAAGCCAAAATAAGCAGACTGATGGCACAGGTGCTGCTGAAGAGAAACAGTGCTCAGCTTTAAGATCATATTCACTTTGGGGGGTTAGAGCAAGAGGGAAAGGAAACAACTAAGCAACAAGGAAGGTAGCCAATGCTTTAAAATAATATTATTTCTAACAGTATGTCATGTTTTTCAGAGAAACAATACTTTCCTTAGCAAACTGATTCTTGGTGAGCTTTTACAACTGGAGCAGAAGCCGAGCCTCTGGACTACATCCCACCACCTTCTGGTAAGGTACAGAATGAGAAGCATGGTTTCTTAAGGCCTGGGGTAAAGGAGGGCTTCATAATCTTTTTCTCCCATCTTAATTCACAGCAACAAAGTTCTTCACCCACTGCTGCTGATCCTGCACACGACAGGAGTTCCGCGTCCAGCTGAGCACCAGTGACTCCTGGATCCCTCCCCAGAAATCTCTTCCTCTACAAAAACAAATTCTTCAGATTAAAGAGAAACATTTAGAGAAGCAGCAGGACTCAAGAGATAAAAAGCTTGTCGGACCAACAGAAGACTAGGGGTCCTATACACAGATGTATTCAGGTACCAGTGCAAATTAATTGGTTTTTCTGAGCAGTCAGTTACACCAGCAAGAATAAAGGCTAGCACAGAACATCAAAACTTCCTTGCTGGGCTGGGTAACCTCGGTTTACACAAATTTATAATTTTTATTTAATTTATGTATGGATACACAAGTTTTAAAAGCAGAAAGAGAGTATTCAAAGGGGCTAAACTACTCTGCTTAAGATATTCCTGTTTTATTTTTGCATATCACAGCCAATTATTTAATTGTCATGAAATTGTAAACAGAAAGAAACAACCAAGGGTCAGTATATGAAGATTTTTTAAGATGACACATAAAAATATCAAACCAGTAATATAAAAGTATTTCTAGAGTTCTGTTGAACTAAAACCAAATCAGCCTCAGCAGCTGACTTGCTCTGCCTCGTCAAGATGCAAAGTGGATGTCATTCTCTGTACACGTTTCCCTTACAGGCCTTGACTTCCAACAGATTTTGGAAGATTTTCATACATACAAATGCAGCTTCCATTAGCCCTTCCATCCAGCCCTTAACTGCATGGCTGTTCTTTCCTGCTGTTCTTCAAGCAAATCAACTGCAAATACTGAACAGACATGCTCGTTCAGGCTGTATTCGGTGCACAATAGCTCACACTTAAAAGAAAATTGATGCCAACGGAACTAAGTTGAAAGATCAGTACTGAGGCCCCAAAAAGACCCACCAGAGCTGTCAACAGGTGAGGAATCCACTAAAGAGACAAGGATTAATATTGAGAACAATAAATAAATTAATTTTGCAGGATTTTCTAAGCATAGTAAATATGTCTGGAGCAATCTCCTGGGACAGAATGGTAGAGAAATAATCATAGGACAAGGTTAATGCAAGGAAAAATGAACTTCACTGTGAAATGTCACCTTAGCCCAGATAAATTGATTTTCTTGTGGATGTATAAAATATATTAAATAGCCATCCCAAGACCCTAATGGATAAAAGTGGTGTTCTTGTTTACCAAACTACTGAAGAAATTTAAGCACCCTGACATTGTGCAATTAAATAATAATAATAATAATAATGTTGGGGGAAAAAATAAGATAGCTGAAGGCATGGTTTAATTTGTCAGCAACTTTAGCCCAGCAGAAAAAAACAAAATATATTCTGGCAAAGGGAACAAACAAACCTCTGAAAGGAAATTGTTTTTCAAGTTATATATTCATGTGTTAAGGATACAGTATCACTACAGCAGGAAGTCAAAAGCAGAAATTAATTCATTTCATGACTTTATGAAGCAGTTGGTGCCTCCAGAACCACTCATTTCTCTTTGTGCCATTATCCTTTGTTGCTCAATTACTACTCTTTTTAATTACCTGCTAAAAGAGTGCTTAAAAAAAAACCCAAATGATCCAACCTCCTAGTGCAGGAATAAAGGGAAGAATTTCAGAAGATGTTAGTTCCCCCTCTGCCTCCTCCTGCAGAAATATTATGTTAAAGAAACCCAGAGCCAGGGCTGGTGGGAAGTGTGGTGGTGGAGACAGCACTAGAGATATCAGTCTTACATCTCAGTTCAGAGGAGGGTGGCATCCCCCCATCCCCATCCCTGTGTTACCCTCTCCAACCCATGGCCCAGCCAGGCAGGATGACCAGTCCACAAGGAAGGCTGGCTGTTCAAATCACCCAACAGCCTCAAAAAACACTCAGGTGGAGGTCTTCCACAGAAACAAAGAGTTTTACCAGCCCATGGGGGTCCAGCAGCCACTTTCTGCCCTGCCCCACTTCTGTCCTGACATGGGTCCCATTGCAGACCCCCCAACCGGAGCCTCTTCTCCCGCTCTCCTCATGCAGGAAGGCAGCAAAATAGGGGAGGCTTGAGCATGGAACAATTGTTTATATCTTTGTGCACTGGAAATCTGGGATTATTTATGGAAATTCAGATGTTGCTAAATAACAGATGCTCTTCTGAGAAGGAAAACTTCTTTTGTTTTGGGGGGGGTGAGGGGATTTTTTTTTTAATGTGGTTTAGAAAAGAGCACTGAATGTTTGCTCCAGAATATAGAGGAACTACACTGAAATAAAACAAATGTTTCTTGTTGCATGTGCTTCATGAGGTACCTACCATCACTGGACTTTGTGGGCACCCCAGCAAAACATGAGAAAAACAAGATCTCCCTCTTAATTGCCAAAAACTAAACAAAAATTAACTAGGACTTTATTATGAGTTTGGTCTGTGCCCTGTAGAGAAAACTTGCTCCCTCTCACGCTCTTGCTCTGCTACTCAGGGCAGAAGAAAGGGACACACATATAATAAGCAAAGAATTACAGCTACACTGAAATAAAAAACTTCACATTTAAAACTTAAACAATAAAAATGTGGAGTTCAGTGGAAGATGGAAACCCCAGCTAACTCCTCCAGCTCAGCCATACTTGTCCTCTGCAGGATCAGCACAGCCCTTCTCCAAGATTCCTCTATAAACACATACAGCAGAGTTTTACTTTGTTGTCTTATTCATGGTGGTGGTTTCAGACAAATGCCTTCTGGTTGGATATCGTATTCCATCCTGGAGCAGTTAAAAAGACTCCATATTTTACTGATTTTACTGTGAATGATATTCCTAAAATCTTGACCCCACACAAAAAAAAATTGCTTGAAGCATGTGCAATTTTTTTGTTTTTAACTTCTGTTTTTAACTTATAATGTTGCTTTTTCTTATAAATACAATATATTTGACCAATATTGCTGGAAAGAGTTTACTCGGTTTTTTTTCCAGGGCTTAGCAACGCAGCGTATGAATTACCACTGCAATAAGCAACATGCCTAGAGTAAGAATTGTAAAGTTTTAAAGAACATATTAAATGCTCAAATCACAAGACTAACTTTTATCAAAATGGTTTCTCTTCTGTATTGTTTTAAAAATAAATTTCACAGCATGACCACAAAAATGTCTATATATCAGTAAGAACACACCCAAAATAATGATGAATATGAGAATAAAGAAATGCCTTCGTTGCTCTATAAAGCATCTGTCTACTAATAGCAAAGTGAAAAGATGTGGCCTCTTTTGGGATGTAACCAGAGATAACATCATATCAGAAAAGGGTGATGGAGAGATGGCCAGAGCTCATGTAGCCGTTGATTATGCACTGAGCACTGCAGTAAACATTTAATTCTGTATGTTTAAAAAATAGAAAGCGCACACCCCCTGCAGTGCACAGATCACTGTGAGCGCTCTCAGCTCAGCAGCCCAGCACCAAGAGGCTGGATGGGGAGGCTGAGGTGGAGGCCTTCTCCCCATCGCCTTCCTACCATCTCCTCCCAGCAGCTGCAGAAACACTGTGTGACAACACCGCACCATCCTGCAGTGGAGGATGCAGATGTCAGTGCTGGGTTAAGGAACTACAGTAAATCCAGACAGTGTGTGTTCAGCGCCCCATAGTCCACGGAAAATGTGGTGGCCACACAGGTGTTTATCGTGGACACTTAAGTTTCAGATCACAAATGATCAGAGAGACATTATTTCACGGCCGTCTCTACCTTTTTGAAAACAAAGGGTAGAAACTCCACTAAACAGTAGAAATATTACTAAGTCATATATGCAAGACTTTTAAAACATTTAATATACAGGCAAGCAATAAAAGAGGCACTCATGCTAGCAACTGGACACACTCTTCACCAGCATCTATCCTGAAGTACCCAGAAAGAAATAATCAAGGAGTTGTTTTTGCATGTGTTTTCCAAGCTCTCCTTTCATGGGAGTTTACTTTGGTTTATTTTTCCTATGATTTGAAACTCTACCCACTGCGTCACCTGTAAACAAATGCAGAAGCACACTGTAGAGTGAGAATTAAGTTGTTCCTGGCTCTTTCAGAGAGCGTTGTGTGAGCTTAAGTCAAACCCAAGGGCCAAGAAGCCACATTGAAACATCTCTCGTCATGTTTATAACTTTGTAATGTCTGGATCTGATCAGCCTGAAACAAACAACCAGTTTTAGTGATTCACTAGGTAGATTTTATAAAGAGAAAATATCAGGTAACCTTTGAAATAACCCAAGGATTCTCCCTCCACAGAACAAATGTTTGAGCAAAGCTAAGGATGTTTAAAAGGATGGTGCAATATGGACACATGGATCTGCTTTAAAGAAACTGTAGCTAATTCCCTCCAACGCTTCCAAGTCATTCCTGAGGAGACATGCAGTGGCATCTTCTCTAAATACCTTTTTTGTTTTTAAAATATCTTTGTTGCCAAATTCAGCACACTTTAGTCAAGTATGCATTGATTTAATGGATGTTGGTGACTTCAAATTAATGAAACCATCAGCCTAGAACTTGCAAGACTCCAGTCTGAAAATTCTAGTCTGCTCTGTGCAGATTTCTAGAGTGACAAAATCAGATTTAGGACACGTCTACACTGTGAAACGTATCCCCAGATCAGCATAGACCCAACTCAGGTCAATTGTACAGCAGGACATGCGCAGGGCTATACTATAGCTCCTCCAGACTAAGCCTATTCACCTGCAGTTCCCCTGCCTGCACCCTAAGATGGTCACATGTGGGTGGAAAGCACACACTGAGCCACAGTGGGACATGGATACCTCTCACCCTGCACCAGCATCACTACTGATTGTCACCTTCTTTCCACACTGCTCTTCCCACATGGCTGCAGCAGCCACCTCCAGAAGGCTAAGCTGTACAACCCTTGTTCATTATACCCTTCCCCTTGCCACAATTCAGGCTGGGCTTAGCAGCTTCTGTAGATGTGCCACGAGGTCTTTTTCCAGCCTGTAAAGTCACAGTAATGCTTGCTTCTCTTCACAGCTACTGTGAGAGCAAATATACTAATGGACACAAAGCATCAGACCTTATGGCCTGTAAAAGGGGCTGTTTGAGCAACCAAGGAGATCTGGAACCCCAGGTACAGCATCAAACCATCCTACATGGAGATTACATCTTTTTTTCTTATGGTGCTTTCTTCCTGTGAACTATTTTCTCTAGCATTGTCAATCCAGCAGTTTCACCGAGTACACCTTCAGGGGAAAAAAAAGAGGAAAAAAAAAAAAGTCAAATTTTTGTAGAGAAAAAAGGAATTATTTTATTGAAAGCCAGGGGGGATAAAGAATGGTGAAGACATCCAGGCTCTTTGCACTTCCAGTTTGTAAAAACGTGCTCAGTCTCTAGTAGCTCAGCAAAACCATCCCCCCAGGCAGATGCAAACTACAGCCCTGACCAGAGCAGCAGTGAGCTGGCATGATAGGACAGGGCTGCAGGAGAGCAGCAGCTGGCACTGGCACTACAGTGCTCCCATCCCTCCAATTGCTCCAAGGGTACAAATCAGATCACAGTAGAAACCAAGCCATGTCAGATGCCAGCTTCCCTATAAGGCTACTCCACCAGGGAAGGAGCTTCAGGACTTGATGGTGGGATCTGCACGGGACCACACAGCAAAGTAAAACTTAAAAGGAATGGAAAAAAAAAGAAGTCCACATGATCAATGCCTTTTTCAGACCCAAAAAAACCCAACCAATAGGACTGCTATACCAATTTCCCAACACATTAGCATCCTCCAAACCAGTTGTGCTTTTTCTCCTTCTTCTTTTTTTTTTTTAATAAATCATGATGATCATCACACACCCCATTTAATCATGTACCACAATCATCATGTCATCGCCACTCACTCTGGCAGTGCAGGACATAACCCATGACAAGAGGTTGAATTACTCAGATTTCGTTGCAGTGACTACAGAAGAAACACAATAGGGGAGAATTCTGCCCAGCATTACCATCTGTAAAAGTTACATGGCTGCTTATAAAAGAAAATATGAATTCAAGAGATTTCTCAGCCTTACGTTTCCCAATGTTTCTGCAGAGTTGGTGTCATGTAAAGGTACAAGCCTTCATCTGGTAAAGGTGATGGCTTTACAAGGTAGACAATTGGGGAAATAGTGTGTGGCTACCTCTGTCAGAATAAAAAGTGACACACAAAAATAGTAGCAGAGATTTTCCTGTTAACTCTGGAAAGGCTGAAGCATTAATGCCTCTACATTTAAGCTTTGTCAAATCCAAAATATACCATGTTATTAGCAAGTATTAGGTAAATAATGACACATAATCATACTGCATTGAGATGGTCAAAGAGCTGTTTTGAGGCATGGTTCACATTAAAGTGGGATAATAAAATACAGGTCGTGAGATATCCAGTTTCTCTGCCTCTTAAATTATGCATCTGAGGTTCATCCTGACACACTAGCTTGAGCAGAAGCCTTCAGGTTTGTGGGGAAATAAATAGCACCAGCATAATGGTTTCTGCTAATATGGATTGTCCTGGTCCCAGCAAATGTTCTCTAATTGTAGTAAACATGTCTTGATTACTGAAAAAAAAATCTTAAATTAAAATACAATAGGTATATTAAGAAATCTCTCTTAGTAGCAACAAATTAGGAATATCAAATCCTGCCAGTTCTTACATATGCACTTCATTGTAAACTCATCAGTAATCCCAAATTAAGCACACGCAGAAGTGTTGAAAGTGTTGGGGCCATCAGAGAGTCATCCTCCGAGTACTGACAACCTAAGTAATGTGTTAGCTTCAGCTAGACTACTCCAGAGTTGTAAGATGGACCACAGGCATGAGGCAACTGCAGCATCAGACTCCAGTTTAGGACTGGATCCTGACACCCTTACAGCTAAAATGTAAGATTACCATGTAGTATCCTCGGCACTTACTCAGCAATCATATAAGTGCATGAATAACTTCAAGATTTCAAATAGTCTTGATTCCATTAAAGCAACCACAGACTTAATTTTTTTTATACCAAACAAGGTTTTTAGTGACCAAATACTGTATATAGCCTATATACAGAGTAAAGTACTCTTCAACTTGTGAGTGGCAGGACCTACCTTCAAAGAAAGTGTTTTCCATGTAAATACAAAGCATTATTACAAATCGTCATTTTTAATACAGATCGTTTTAATAAGCAGCAAGCAAAAAGGTATTGAGTTTAATAGCATTGTAGTACTTTAAATACAGAACAATTAATAGCTCCCATCTCTGCAAGCTTATGGCCCAGACAAGAGGAAAGGCAAGTAAAAATGAAGAATACATTACAGTGGAAGGAGGAGACAGCAAAAGTAATTGAATTCAGAATTAGATATTATATTTAGATTAAGACATCTAATGAAAACCTTATTGGATTAGTGGTAAAAATACCTGGATTTACGATGACAGGTCTTTTGCTACAAACCTACCACATATACTGGCCTGGTGATGGGAATCTCTGAATTGTTCTGAGCTTAAAAATAATCATTAGAAAACTAAAAGAAGATATTTGAAAAGGTTTTTACTTTTAAACTCAGCATGAGATATAGCAGACTGCTTTTGTATTCTAGAAAGATTTCATTTATTGGTTCCCTTAATTCCACTTAAATATTCAAGTGTTTGTATGAAGGGTAATGTTTTTATTCAGTACACTGCCATGGGGCTGGGGACATGTGTATCTGCTTAGGCTACGATGACATTTTGTATTGTTACAGGATGAGAAAAACTAAACAGGCACCCCTTAGATCTTTATCCCTTACTGTGAGAGAAAAATCCCATAAGAGCCATCAAAGCACAATGTGGACTTAAAATAGCAAATTAGTAATCAAAATTATCCAACACATTCATCTTCGAAATGATCACTGAATGCATGCCCTTCCTCTCCCCACAGAGGCAAAGGATCAGGGGGCTGCTGATGATGGAGGGCTTAAGAACATGAATCGGGTGCAAATTTGTCAAGGAAGTGAGCAAGGGCAGAATACTCAGTCACAGAGACCAGCTCTTCTTTCTCTGCATAAGGGCTTGTATGAGACCATTTCTGAGGAAACCTCATCTATAGAATTAGGATCACAAAAAGACCTTTTGCAGCCTTGCATGACAACAGGCAGGTTTGCTAGTTGATGGGAATATAGCATTGCTTAAATGAGTATTGGTCCCATGGGAACATGGGAAATACCATTTCACTTGTCTGCCACGTTTTGCAATGGACTGTCCAAAGAGGATGAAATTTTCAAGAACATTTATGACTCAGCTGCTCCCACTGTAACACTGGAAAACATACAAAAGTCTTGGCTCCTTACATAGTGATAGTCTACTTCCCATCAGAGAGAGAGGAATTTCAAACATCTTCACAATTTTGTCAAGAAGTAAGAAGAGGCAGATATACAAGGATCACAACAGCAGACTTTAAATAAAAAATCATGGTCCACCTTCTGCTTGACTGATAGCAAATTTTCCTCTCCTTTTTAACCAGTTGCTGCCTCAGTATCACTTTTGTACAAAAAATGACAACTGTGCACCCCACATGAGCTGGGAAATGCATCTCCAATAACAGGAGTGTAAGAGTGTATGTCCTAGACTAAGGAGCTCGTGATCCAGGTTTATAATAAGACAAGCAAAACACGGAATAAATGAAGTGGGAGAGCAGAAGCATTTTGAAAGCACAGTGAAACAGGCAGATTTTCACTTTCCAATTACGTAGACCCTTCTAGATGATGCCACTGATGATGTAACAACTAGGCTTAACAAGTAGGGCAGGTGTACTACCTGAACCTTGCTGCCTAACATATTAGACCAAGGCAGACTACAGGAAAACATTGCTGGTCCCATAGTGTTCCCCTGTGAACAGGGTGCCTGTCCCAGGTGCCAGTGGAGAGCAGGCCTCACAGGGTGAGTGGCAGGATGCAAGTCAGCAACAAAATATGCTCAAAACCACAGAGTCACTGATAGAGGCCTGCTTCAAACACCATTCAGCCTTGCTCAGTATTCAAAGTAAGGGAAAAGCCGCAGACTGACAGATGAGCTCCTCTTGTGAGGCTTGAAAACCAAGGAAATGCAGAAAATAAAGGAGGCTGACCCTCTCACAGAGCTGAGATGGGGTTTTAGTTCTTTTTTTTTTTTTTTTTTGAGGGCTGTGGGAGAGCTGAATGTGGCAGTGACAGAGCACTTCGAAGTCACAAGGAACCTTGATCTAATGGCTGGGAGCACATGCTTACTGTGTGGAGAAGGTCACTCAGCAATTCTCAGAAGCAAGAAAGTCAGCATGAGAGGCCGGGGTGCAGTAGCAAATTTCAAAAGAATAAGGTGAAAGCAAATGTTTTTCTTTTTTTTTCCTAAAAGCAGTACTGCAGTAACAAGCAACCCACCCATTTTATAGACAGATAAGCATGCTTCACACAGATCTGTCAGACTTTGCCTTGTCTACATCTCCCAGGCTGTCATATATCTAAAGCCTAAGCCAGCTTCAGGCTTCTGTTCACACCACAACTCAAAACCAAGATGTGCCTTCTCTGAAAAAATAATAATCCCCACAGCAGGGAGCCACCCACCCCATGACCCATCATGGCTTCCCTAAGGCTTCAAAGCTACTTTCCATCTTACTAAAACCTAGTGGTGCGCACAAGCTCACCCCACCCTTTAGCCCAGGGGACTCCCTCTCTAATTGCAAACATCTGGTTATAAGGCATTTTGGCTGCTACTTTGTACTAAAGTTAACAGGTTTGGTAAAGTACTATTAAAAACACCCATAGCAGTTTGCGTGCATTTCCCTCTAAAGCCATTAACTTGAAGCTTCAGTTTTGCTTAGAACTTTGCTGTTTGTTTTATACACTTTCATCTAGAAACCACTCTTCCTGCTCTCCCCCAACCCCGAATCTCCACTTTGCTCCTACCTGCTTCCCTAAACCCAGCTCAGAACATCACCAATCATTTCCTACCAGTACCCACTTTTTAAGACCTTGGGAGAAAACTAGCCCACCCCACGACCACTTTCATCCTGTACATCACTCAGTTGTGAGTTTAAGACCCCTCCAGCCCATGGGAACAGAGAAGAGAGCATATCCCCATCCAAGCTTGGTCAAGTCCTTGCCAAATGTACCATAAGGTGGTGTGTTATGTCAAATGTGTGTTGGACTTTTCTCCCACTGTGGAGCCCAGCAGCCCAAGTCATTAGTGTTTCTTTGGACTCCAACCGGATGGCTTTAGGCAGTTCACTGTATGTCCCTCCAGACATGCCTGCATGATGTGCAGGCTGTTTCAGCCCTGTGGAAATAAAACTGCTGACTCCATTAGAAAAGGAATTATGGTCTTTTTTTTACTAGAGCCTTAGGAAGTCTTAATAGATATATCACTATGAAGGGAGGGTGAAAGGGGATCAAAGGGTTTACTGAATGAATGTGTGGTGAGATGTTGAGAAGAGAGTACAATAAGAAGCAAATAACTCACAGAGGTGGTGGCAGTGCCTCCAAAGCACCTCGGCACAGGGGTAACCCAGAAAGTGTGAAACAAATCTATAGGGGGCTAGAAGAGAAATACCAAATACCAGTGCGCAAGTAGGGAATAGGAAGATGGAAAGGATCATTCTCCATCATGCTAGACAGCTTTGTGAAATTGTTCTACCACAACCTGGCAACCCACTGTTGGGTCTGGCTGATTGCTACTGCCAAAGTTCCTCCAGAGTTTATAGTGAGGCTGCTATAAACAAATGCTTTTCCACTAAAACCATATAAACAAGCCATTCCCTACACAGTCTCCCTTCCAACAATTGTACACTGTCAAATGGCATGAGAGCTCTGAAAATCTACTCATATCCAGAAGCGAGTAGCGTTGCTTTGCCTGTCCCCTTTCAACTCCATTTTGTGAACTGAAATCATTTTCACCTACACCAGGGCAAGTCAGAGCTGACTCAGGCCAAGCCCAGAGACTTTTGTTCACACACACAGGACAATGGCAATTCTTGCAACAAGGAGAAAATACCTACAGATGCTGGAAATATAACACAGAAAGAGCAGTGCTTTTTAAGCTACTAAGAGCTGATCTTTCTGCCACGTAGGAAAATAGTGCTAGCTGTTTGCCGGTATTTATCGATTTTGTTAATAAATGCAGATTTGGAGCCACATCCTCATCAGGCGGAAGGAATATAAGCAATTATACCTGATGACTCTTAAAATAAAGAAGATTAATATAGCAGTATGTCTCTAAACAAGACAGAAAAGAAATATATGAGAGAGAGAGACACTTCATCTGGATATCAAGGTCAAAGCTAGAGTTTGCCGGTTTTCTCTTCTGCAGTATCCCCACCTCATGGTTTGGGGCAGGACACCATATCTGGAAAAGGAACAAAATATTTTCCTGAGTGTTAATATTAAATCTGGAGCTAGTCAGAAGTCCCTAAATAAAAGGCAAGTACTAGAGGATTCTTCTGCCACATCTGTTGTTTAGCACATCAATCAGTAAGTAAAGTATTGCTAGTCTACCAACCCTGCTTGTGGTCTCGGGGGAACCAGGAATGGTATTCACGGGGTTCAGCGACTCGAAAATCTGAAAAACAATGCCTTCATCTGTAACCAAATCACAAATCCTGTATGTCGTGTGCAGATCAGTCAGAAGATGACACAAAATTCTTACGTGTGCTTCAACATCAAAATTCATTTTGTACTCGCTCATATCATGTTTTTCAGGATTATCCTCATTCTCTGACATTCAACAACTTCTAAGCTAGAATTGATGCATATTTAACTAAAACAGCTGTGTTCGTAAAATACCTATTTATCTCCAGCAATAGATATTTCAATGCAGTAACAGAAGCCTATGTTAAAAGCTAATAATAATTTATAAGTCAGCAGAACCACAAGAAGTGAGAAAACAGTCACAAAAGGGACCTTAGGAGATAACTGGGTTCACCTTCTATCCCTAAGATCCTCTTGGTGCCATTCCTGACTGACATTTGTCTGAGCTAGTTTTGCTCCAGACTTTATTCTAGTGCTCCCATGGCAGTTAATTCTAGTGCCTAACTGTCCTTTCTGTTAGAATTTTTTCTCATATCTAGCCTGCACCTTTTTTGATGCAGTTTTAAACCCTTTATAGCTCACCCCTATTCACCAGAGACCTGGAGAAAAAGTTATTCTTTTTTACACTAGTCACTTAAACACTTCAAACTGTAGTCCTCTCTCCTCTCAGTCTCCATTCATTTAAGATAAGTAACCCCAGTGTTTGAACACTTTCGTAGTTCCAATATTAGAGCAATTTTTTTTCCTTTTTTTCTGGACACATCACTTTTGTTTTATGCCCACAGACACAGTACTCCAGCTGAATCCTAACCATTTTGTAACAGAGCAGGAGCTTTTTTCACACATCTTGCAGGCAAAAGCTAGTTTACAAATCAAAGTCCATCTCTTTTGAAAAAACATGGCAATTGTGACTTTTTGTTCAAACTGTGACACAAATCAACCCTTAGATACTTTTCTGCAAGAACTGCTGTCTAACCAGTTGTTTCTATCCTGATTGTGTAGCTCTTGCTTAACTATACTACCCCAGATTTCCAATAGCAACTACTACTGTACTACTGACTTTGAAGCTAATGAATTCGATCCCATTCCCTCAGGCCATTTCTCCAAGCCAATTCTCCAAGCATCTTCTTGGTTAACCCAATCACTCCTTCACATTCCTACCTCCAATCAGAAAAAACAGTTCTACAGGCTTATTCATTCAAAAGTAATGGCAGAGATCTCCTAGCCACAAATCACCATTATTATGGATTTTTTTACTACAATGAGGAAAAATTTAAGCCAAATATAAAGGAAGAAAAATTAATGAGAAGGAAGATAAGAAACTTATGGGTAGTTGGCCTTTTTCACAGACCCAGACTCCTGCCAAATGTCTGATAAATTGTAACATGGCATGCTAGGTAAGGAAATAAGATATTAAAGACTCAAGAGTAAGTGCCATATGCACAGGGAAATCTATCCCACTCCAGAAAGAATAGGAAGAGAAAAATCCCATCTCTGGATTGCAACGAAGAAGAACGTTTTTTCTAAATGTCTTGCATATTCTAACCATGAAGCAATAAGAATAAGACCATTTAACCCCATAACCTGTTGTCAGGATGACCACTCAAGCACGGAGGAATAACCTGGCTCACAAAGACAAGGACATGCATGATTTTGTTTATTCCTGTGACAACTCTTCTACCACATAGCTGCGCGTGGAGGACCAGCAGAATTTAATTGTCCAGATGAATGTTCCAGACAATATCAAAGACATGCCTGAAAGCCATCAGAGGATTTGGGGTTTTTTACCATGGCACAACTATCTTTTGGAAAACCTTGTGGTACTATCAGCTACTATAGTCAGAAAACCTCTTGACACTTATTGACCAAAAATCTGTAATCCCGTGACTCTGAATAGGGCCTTTCTCAAACATGGTCACTTGACAGGAGGTATCTGTGCAGTTGAGGGAATGCCTGAAGCTAAAAGCAAAAGTCATGCTCCATCAGCAGTTTTATACCAGTTATTTCATGGGCAGAAAGGCTAGGGATACATGATCTCATCTTTTGAGTCCTCATTGTTCAATACAGATGCAAGATCCACTTGAAACTTGGGGATTTCAAGAATTCTTTACCTGTAGTACCAATGCTTATACTCTGGCCTCTCCCTAAGTGTCAATGCTAACATTTCTCTCTCCTCTGTGTGTCCAAACTTTCAGAGATGTGAAAGCTTAATGATTTTTACTGACTTTTCAAATTTGGTTGAAACAGGCCCATGGGTTCAAAAGAGGGTGGGACTATTAAGGGAACATACAAGAGGGCATACAGATCTCCAGACTATGCGGGTAACATTTACTCGGGTTTGATGAGTACTTTCTGAGATTTGGCAACCTCAGCTGCACTAATATCAGCATGAAGTTTGCTGAAGGATGTCATCTTCCAGGTTCCACAGTCAGTGGCTTCCTACTCAGTATTTTTTCTCTGCATTATATGGGGTTTGCCCAGATTTACACAGTTCTTATCCCTTAGTTCTTATCCCTTAACTTAATATATGCATGCATATTGGTTATTACAGGAATATTTGATGATGTGAGCCTCTCTAAGTCTCTTCCTAAGACCAGAATAAGGTTTGTCTATTCCTGGCTCCTGGACTGGAGCATTATTCTGCTTTGTGATACTGTGATTGTTTTGCTTTTTTATTCTATGTGCCTTCTAATTCAAAATTAGACACACTAAATATACTTTTCTGGCAAATACCAGGCAGAAAACCTTGCCTATAAGAAAAGAGAGAAAGTTATGTGGACAATTAAGGACAATTTTGAACTGCAAAACCTCATCCACAGTTCTAGTCACACTTTGAAGGACGGAAAGAAATTAAAGACATGAAAAAAAGTGGAAAATTTGGGATATAAAGTAAGAAGGGTTTACAAAAGGTTGAACTTTTCAGAATAATAAATTTTCAAACAAGAGAAATGGACCAGTTTTCATATGTCTGGACTTCATTAAAGTTCTTTCTACAGTGTCATATGGGAAAAGACTATGCTGTAGAAAATGGGAATTGAATTCAACAATTGTAAGATGGTAAAAAACTAACTAAAGGGAAGGATGTGCTGACAGCAAAACAATTGGTTGGGGGGGGGAGGTTGTCTTGGAGTTCTTCAAGAAACTATATATTTTTGTTCATGCCTCTGGCTTAAAAAGCAATGTCAGAAGGATGGACCTATTAATCAAGATGACAGGCAGAGCGTCACCACCTGCGATATACATATTTCAGTAGATAATGTGTAGTTTGGCATACAGCTAAAAGCTGCCAATGGCTGCAACAGTAGGTCCAGTGGATACCCTCCACTGCTACTGAAGCTTCTGGCACTTCTTGCTAGTAGTGAGGTAGCAGGGGGGAAGGCAACTCCTACTTTTTCTGACCTTGAGACATGGAGCTCTGGAAGTCAGCATTCAGCAGTGCCAAGCATAAAGCCAGGCAGTTAGAAATCCCTCAAACTTTTTTTTGTGATAGGGTGGGTTTTCATTAGTTTGATGAAGAGCAGAAAAAAAACATGAGTCAATCAGTAACAGGAGGAGGAAGACCCACACCTGTGGTGTCACTGTGAGAGAAAAATGTGGTCCTGGTGTATGCGGAGGCAATCTCTTTTTTCCTATCCAGCAGGAATACAGATTTCATTATACAACACTTTTATGAAACCACCTCTGTAATGTCATGCAGTTCCAGTTATATGTGACAACACATACTGGAACAGGTGTGGATTGCTGGGCTGGATGAGGCTAAGACAATTTAATTAATACACCCTACAATGAGGAGTTTGAAAGCAGATGTAAATGCTATCTGTGAAAAACAACAGGGGACATCAGGTGCAGATACTGATAAAAGTTACTTAAACTGCAAGACACACTCAACATAAGAGCAGAAGATATAAAATAATCATGAACGCCTCTAAGCTGTATTTTTCTAAAAAACAGAGAAACGGTGTTCTGACCCTAACCTCAAAACTATAATAAATCATTGCAACATGCACTCAGCGACTCAGAATACCCATTCTAGTCCAGTCCTTTTGTATTCTTCCTTGTAAACAGGCACTCTAGACTCCTATGCACTGAGAAAAAAAGATAAGTAAACCCATTGTGTTATAAAGTTGGCAACTTAGATCAAGTAAGCTGCCAAACTGAGGCCTACTTCAGGCAAAATGAATATGGACAGAATTGATTTTTTCTTATATGGTACAGTATGTGTAAGGCAGACATGTAATCTATAAAGCTGGTTTTCTGCATTTCTTGCCAAGAATTTTTCTTGACTTAAGACTTCCAGGCTGAACTATGTAATCACTAATATTTCAAAGTGACTAACTTCAGTCAGAATTCGATGCATACTAGGTCAGCCACCTGAATTCATTTCAAAAAAATCCACAAGACACTGATTCAACATGATCAAGGCTCTCTCTGTGAAGCCCCAGTGCAAGGCTGTGCTAGGAGAAATTTTCCACTTTTTAATTTCAGTTTGAATAAATAAATTTAAAATGCATTTCTATAGTGTCCGCATGGTAATAAATAACAATTTGCAAAAAGAAACATCATGAAGCAATCGAATTCCACAGCACTTTAGATGAAGCCACATGATTTCATGCTGTATTCTGAACTAAAATTTGTGTTAAAGGACAATTGTATCCAGGAGTTGAAACGTGGAAAAAGTTAAGTGTTTTGTAATAGGGGATTATTCCCGGAAACAATTATCCTACTTTGGTGTCCTATTCATTTAAACAACTTCACTCCTCTTTCAGTGGTCTCTATTTGTTTATTTATAGATCGTTCATTTATTAATATTCTTTTCCTCCAACCCAAAAAACCATCTTCCCTATAGAGTCAGAGGGGTGTGCAATGCAAGAGTAGGATAGAATGAAGAAGGCAAAGTATATGTTTTCCAAGAATAAAAGTTCATTAGTTGTGAATGTTTTCCTAGGCAGCAAAGGCCAGAAGGAATTAATAGCAAGCTCCTTAATAGGCTCCACTCCTACATATAAACGCATGGGCTGAAAATGAACCCATATACAAGGGTTCATTTGAGAACTTAGGAAGCGCTTCCGTGTTGTGTGCATGCACCGGCACCCAACAAGAGAGGACAACTAGTGGAGTGCAACATACCTTATTGCTTTTGTAGTGTTTATGGAGCACGTGACACCATACTTCATTGCTTATATAGCATTTGTGACAGCAAAGTCCGTAGCAGGGAAAACAGCCACTACCACAGAGGCAAAGATTGTGAACACCTGTGGGAAGTTCAGATACGACTAGAGAGGAATCAAGTGTTGCAGCCTTTCAGGACTTTTTACAAGGGCCTGCAATGATAGGACAAGGGATAATGGTTTTAAACTAAAAGGGGGTAGATTTAGATTACATATTAGGGAGGAAATCTTTACTAGAAGATGCGGATGCCCCGACCTCTTCAAGGACAGGTTGGATGGGGCTTTGAGAAACCTGATCTAGTGCAAGATGATCCTGCCCCCAGCAGGGAGGTTGAACTAGGTGATCTTTAAAGGTGCCTTTAGACACAAACCATTCTATGATTTTTATGATTCCATAAGTGTTTGACTGAAATATTCAGGTTTCAAAACTAAGGAGTTGCATACACTTCCGCAGATTATATCAGAAAATTGAGTTTTTACTACTAAAAAGTAAAGAATGCTTAATGACTCTACAAACCTGTGAAGATTAATCCAGAAAGTGAATCTTCCTGTAAGTTGTTTTCATGTCTTTATTTGGTTTTAGAGGGTGGGGGTTTTATCCATTTTTTCAAGATTTAAATGGAAAAAAAAAAAATTAGTAAAATCCCAGTAGTTTAACTGTTATTTCATTCTCTATATCTTTCCTATTGAATAATGAGTTCTAGTTTTGCATTGTAAAAGGATACCAACATTATCCTAGTGAAACACCCCATCAGCAAGTATGAAGATCTCATAGTTTCCCCAAAGAGTTAATACAACCTATTAACCCTATAAATCAGGGAGGCAGGTGAGAAGGATTCTCTAGAAAGAATTGCTTTCTGAGGTCTCTCATGAGAAACCCTGAGAAAAGCCAAGCTAAAGTTTACCTTTACATTTTCCCATAGCTGTTTTGGTTATAAAGTAAAACCTGGTCCTTGCAAAAGTGATATTTTTGACCTAAACACAGGTAAGTCACCCTCATTCACAGCAGGGAGCAAATTCTACTGTTTTACAGACTGCCACAGGGAGCTAATGAAAGTCACCCAGATCTATATTCAAATCTGTAGTTCAGATTTCCCTCAGTTTGAAGGGTTTCAGATACATCTTGCAAACTAAGGCTTAAACAAAGGACGCCAGGGTCAAAAGACTTACGGCTTTAATCCTCTTCAAGCCTCTGCCCCATTGCATGATTTTGGGCCCAACTTTTAACTTTCTTACACCTTGGTCACCTCAGCTGGAAAAAGAGGTAGAAAAACAGCTGCACTGAAAACCAGATGCTCCATCTAAGCCAAATTTCACTGAAAAATAAGAGAACATCCGCTTTCCGTAAAGCAATCACTGCAGTCAATAAAATGTGCTGTGAGGGAATGCAAATATATTTTCTTGCAGAATATAAATCATAGATTATGATTTGTTAAAAAAAAAAAAAAGAAACAACACAAACAGGCACATGAAAATATTAAGTTCCACAGAACAAAGTCAGCACTTAAGTCTGGATTCTGCTTATGTGTATATGTAGAAATAGCTTTATTTACATGGGGTAATTGAATTCAGTGGGATTAGTTGTATGCATAAGTAAAAGAAAATATAATTCCATAAACTGTGAAAGTGGAGTGTTTTCTGTGCATTGTAAATTTACTGCCAAATTTGTTCTATCTTTCCTAGGTGACACATTCACCAAACAACGAAGGACCAATAGCACGAAAATAAATTGCATCACACCTATCTGTAACGTTCAGAGCATAAGTTGATATATCAAATACAGCGTTAATATTCCTATGCACATCAGTATTTCTCACTAGTTTAAAGAACTCAGCTTACTTTTTTTTCTGCTTATTTCGTCTCCACATAGACTTGTGCATCCTTGGCACAGAAACCATTTTCACACACGTCAAAGAAGTCTCTGAGGTATCAAATAAACAGACTCTTCTTAGTATATTCTATATTTTACCCAGGTCCACAGAAAAAGCAAAGCCAAATAAAGATTATGTTTTAAGGGAGAAGGGAGTCCGTAAGTCTGGGGAAATCCTGTTTACTTGGGTTCAACCTTCTTTTTTCCCCAAAAAGATGGCAAATCAATGCAAGTTGCTAGTTTTTAATCATCACAGGGTATGTAAAGTGTGAAACAAGAAACAGTAACCATTTTTAATTTTGTAGAGTTTTTTTTCTATTTCTTTAGGAAGTCTCTGCAAGAAACAACCCAGTGAACACTAGAAACTGCAAGTTTGTTCTGCAAGACTTAAGTCTCCCCTTAAGTCTTGCATTTCTCAACTAATATTTCAGCACTGGCCTCATTACCAGTCTTTACTTCCATTAAAACCTGAAAACTATTTACATGTTTCACAAAAAAAAAAAAAAAAAAAAAAAAAAAAAAAAAAAAGAAGGAAAAGAAGGGAGGAAGGAAGGGAAGGAAGGAAGGAAGAAAGAAAGGAAGGAAAAGAAAGGTGCGATGGGATGTAATCACAAGTTACACAGGACTCTAGACTTCAGCACTTTAGTTCTTAGCAAGGCTGCTGAAGAAGCTATACAACAAAACCAGGAATATCACAGTATGGTCAATTAAGATTAAAAAGTGGAAAAATGTGATTTGCTTTACATACACAGAAGTACACCCACTTCCTTTGCATAGTGGTGTTATTTCCCCTATGTTATCCATAAAGTTTCCTGTTACCAGTGCTTGAAAGGAAAGTCACTACATTTTAATGCTGTGGGACTTCCTTTACACAGCTGCACAACCAAATTGATAAAAATTATTCTTAATAACAGAATTAGTGGTACACAGAAATAAGCGCAATATGCTGGGAAGAATCCACTCACCTTTTGTAGAAGGAAGTCACATCACTGCACTGATGTAGCTCCTGGAAGGACTCAACAGAAGAGACATCAAATGGATCTGGTCATTTTGGATTTCCAAAAAGTATCTCACCAAAGGCTCTTAAAATTGAGAATCTAGGCTGGGTAAGTAAAGTAAGAAAAGATGTACTCCTGCGGAGAAATAACTGATTCAAAGGCAGGAAGAACAAGGTAGGAGTAAAAGAAACGTTTCTCAATGTCCTTCCAGAGGCTCTGTCTTTGCTGTTCAGCATACCTTCAGCATATTCATGCCCCTGTAAAAGGGGATAAGACTGCTGCAATTTCAAAGGTATTCAAAGTGAAGGTGGTGCACAAGGGTTTCCTAAAACTGCCTGAGTGACAGAATGGCAAATGAAATTCAGTGTAAACAAACGCACGTGACCAAAACAAATCCTAATTTAACCTTTACTTTTGCCACTTAGGACAAGATGTTAGGATCATTACAGATAATTGCATTCACCTGATTGCCCCATAGCCACCAAAAAAGCAAATCAAATGCCAGGATTTGTTAGGTAAGGAGTAGAAATCAAAGCAAAACACACTGTTATGCAGTTCCATGAGTCTATATGCACCTACATGTTGAATAATGAACATGGTTTTCATCCCACCATCACAAAACAGACATAGCAAAGCTAGTAAAGGACCACAAAAAGCCAATAAGGATGACAAAAAGCATGAAGCAGCATCTGTACATAAAGTGATTTAAAAGATGAGGACTGTTCACCTCAGAAAAGAGGCAAATGATGAAATTCCAAGTGAAAAGGAGAATATGAGCAAAGACTTCATTGTATCTAATCATACAGGAAATAAAGGCATCAAATTACGTTATCGTGTGGTATTTTCAAAGTAGAGAAAGGGACATTATCTTTTAAAGCATTGTATGCCTTAACTTGGGAATCATTGTCAGAGAGTATTGTGGAAGCCGATGTTTACACTGTTAGAAGACGTAATTAGACCAATTCATGGAAGAAAAATCTTTCATAAGCTGTTAGATGTTGAGACACCCATTGCTGGCTCAGGAAAACCCTTAACTTCATCTCACTGAAGTGCAACAGGGAAGTATCATTACAAGCTGTCCGGTGGGTAGCAACTAGTGCTGGAGTCAGACCACTGAGCTATGTGTACATGAGGAACAGCTGTACAACTGCTGTTCATGGTTTCTCACAGGTCTGTTTCAATAGTTAATCTACAAACATTGGAATGCAACATTCCCCAATACAGGTAAATATGACATAGGGAAGTTTGGGACCCTATTCTGTCACCAGCCAGGCTGGACTTTGCAATTCCAACATATTATTTGTTGGGAATGTCAAGGTCTTTTGCTGCCTTTGGCAGGGCACAGCTCTCCCACCTTTGGCTATTTGCTTTCTTATTCTGTGCATCTCTCCACAGACTTTTTTTCCACAGGACCGTGCTGACAGGAACAAAAATATGTTCATTTCACTGACACTTCCCAAGGGAAAGAACGTCCTAAACAAAATAATTTTCAGCAGCTTTCTGTGAGAAGGGGCGATAACATGGCTCCCCAGAGAACTTGTGCGTGTGTCCCCTCAGTAGCTGTCTTCCCTCCCACCGAGCACAACTTGTTGGAATTGCACACACAACCCAAAAGATTGTTTTTACTCCACCCACACACTGCCAGGAGGTTTTTCAAACTTCCAACATGCTGTTTCCAGGGCAACCATTGATCTCAGATTTCAAAGACTGCCAGAGCTGTGTATCCTCTTGCTATTCTCTCCTCCTTTTGGAAAAAGATGTCTGCGAGACCAATTTTGCTGTAAGGAGACTCCATACTACACACACTAGTGGGGGTCTAACAAGCTCGTTACCTAAAGCCTGGGGGTTCCTCTTGGTCTTATATCTTACACAGTACACATGCACCAGGGAGCTATAAAACATTACCAGACCAATGTGCCTTGAGGTAACTGAGTCCACAATGTTTAATTTCTTCTTGTCCTCAAAAAAACCCTACCAATAGAGGGTTAGGTCTCATTCAGGGTATCCAGATTTTGTGGGGAGGATCCTTCCAGTATAAAGAGATGTATACTGTTATTAAACCTCTTTCTGCTGCTTCCCACACCATTTTTGTTCAGGAATGCTAACAAGACTGCAAAGAACAGCCTGCAAGGAAAAATCTAAATTCATTGCACATGCACTTGAAAGACAAGAGACAGGGACCCAGCAAGGTTTTCAGACAAGAGAAAGGAAGCAAGCAGAACAAACGGATGCAATCATACCATGTGCAGAGATGTCTGCACATGCTCCGGAAAGGGAGAGGCACAGTATTTCCAGGAAGAGCAAGCCCATGGTGAACTGGCCCTTCAGCTTCCAGTCGGGCATCCCAGCAGCTGCACAGCCTCCAGCTCCTCCTTCCCAATGAGGACGGGGCAGGATCAGCTATTTGAGCAACCTGTCCCTGGAAAACAGGGGCAAAATCCACCCCAAGTGGGGTTACTTTATGAGGCCAGTAAGCATGAATCCCCATAGCTCGTTTAGTCATCACCCTCAAAAGATCCACCACAACCACATAGTTTAGCGCACAAACTCAAGAAGTCCTGCTCACACAAAATACCTTGCTGAATCCCATCCTAAACACTCTGGAGAGAAAAAAGCAGCCTCTTTATGATTCCCTTTTGAACTAGCTGCATTATTTCTGGGCTGTACATTAAAACAGATGTCTCATTGATTTCCTAGTCACAAAGAAATCGTTCTTTTCATGTCTTGTGACAGATGTTTCTTCAGATGAACAGCTTCGACTTCAAACAGGATCTTTACCTCACGGAATAACTTTTCCCAAACTGATTTAGAAATATCTATTAGCAAACCAAAGCCACCCTCATTGTGTTTATTAAGCAAATGGTGAGGAGAAATGGCCTCGTTAGAAAACTGTGCAAAATGTCACTGTCATTTAGCATTTTTCTCCCAAACAGCCCTGATCATGATGGAACATAACAGGCGCCTAATTAAGGAGCATTTACTTATCCTTTTTTTTTTTTTTTAATCTCATTATCAGCCCTGAAAGAGTGAGCCCCAGACACGTCTATGTTTCATTTCAATCACCTCTCCTTCATTCACAGGGGGAAGTTTAGTGCACTTTTCCAAACAACTTTTGTAGGCTTTGCTTATTTTGTAATCCCTAGAAAAACTTTACAGGAAAGGGCAGGGGGGAGGAGAAATCAGAAGTGTATAAAGGACATTTTCTGCTTTGCAGGTAAAATACCCTACACTGAGGTAAAGGAAAAACTGAGGCAATAACTTAGAGATTTACTGAAGTGCAAGAAGGGAAGTTTTTTATATACTTTTTTTGGTTTAGAGAGGGACACTATGCTAAAATTACTAACTTGGTCTTTTCCTCTTAATCTTTTGCCGTACAAATCCTTTGTCCCACTTGAACTCACTATAAAAGGGAATGAACCCCTCCCATGAACTACTTAGTTAAACAGAGTATGGGGTGGGAGGAAGAGCTTGATTACAACTTCAACACCACTCTTGTTTTAGCCATGAGAATTTGTAGTGTCATTCCCTGCAGCAGATCTTTCCTCTCAAGAGATTACATCAAAGATAAAGAAAAGAGTAGCTAATACATCTTACAATGAATATGGCATGAATAGCTACATGCTCCAATTAACTTCACAGGCTGCTTCTGTCTGACCAGAGCACACCTGAGCATCTGCTTCTTCAGAATATTATTGCAGTAGCTGCTGTTTGCCTGTCAAACAGTGCTTTAAAAGGTCTTATTTTGCTCAATCAGCATCAGGTTTGTAAACACACTTCTCATTAGAAATTTAATTTAGCACAAGATTCAGGTTTATGATTTAAGGGTAAGGGCAAATATGATAATTTGAAGTGCAAAAGCTTAGTCGCCACAAGGCTGTCTTGCATGGATTGCTCTTCTGTGTCACAGCTATATCTAATGGCATGCCTGCTTCTGTTTCTCAGATATAATATAAAATGAAGAGTGGTCTTGGGGATTGAAATTTCACATTGGAACTCTAGAAGTTTCTGCTCATCCGGGCCATTCTGCGTGCATACTGGTGACCACGCTGTTTGCATGCCTATGTATTCAGAGCTGCAAAATAAGGACATTACCAAAGAGAATAAAAGTGTAATTCTATGTCAGAAATACAAGTTTCTCTGCCCTGGAAACCTGAAACACCACAACACATCCAAGAATTTCTCCAGGAGAAAAAAAAAAAAAAAACCCACCATAACAACATCCAAAAATTTTTCCAGAAAAAAAAAAAAAAAAAAAAAATACACCATAACCATCTCAAGTATTTTTAAAAACTTATTCTTGGGTGTAAAAATTCTGTTCAAGCAGAAACAGTTTTTAAAAGAAAATGTCTGCCGTATAGAAAAAGAGACGATTTATTCCATAACCAATCCTTTAGCAGCAAAGGCAGCACAAACATCATTCTGGTTTGCTCTGTCTTATCAAAAGGCCTCATGGCTTCTAGCAGCATAACAGAGCCCCGTGTTTGCCTTTCATCAGCACAAGTATGGCATTCCAGGTCACATGCAGATGTAGCTATGGGATACTTGCAGCCACACAGCACAACAACAGGGCCACAAATACCCATGGCACGTAATATGCATGTACATCCATGATGTGCTTATGTGCAAAAGCATCCATGCAAATACCAGCAGACTTGGAGTTCCAGCAACACAAGCTGCGTTATACCTCAATCCACCCCAGCAAACCAGCTATTTTAGGCACCACAGGAGCACAGGTTACACATGCATATAAAAACAAACATGCGGGGTGACATCCTCTCCACATGAAAAGACAAGTCTGTAATCTCCGTGGGTGTCAATTTAGCATAATCCCCACAGAAAGGTTTAGCTTGCTTTAAAACACACAGCTGTTGTGTTTAAGAAGGGCCCATTCACTTTAGGCCCAAAATACATAAACACGCCTTGAGTAATAAAGCAAAAAAGGTACTTTTTTTGCTGATGTGTTGTGGTTTAGGATTTCTGAGGAGGTGAAGTAAGGAGCTTAGTTGTTGTTTTCATTTTCTGAGAGGTTTTTATTATTATTAAGTTTTAATATAGTTTGGCTCAATCTTTATTTCGTAGGTATGTAAATACAGGCAATCCAGTGCCAATAGCTAGAGCAATAATTCTGGTCAAAATGAAACACAGAGCTTTAGGCTATAAACCTAAGACAAAAATCAAAGGATTTAAATGAAATCTGACATGGCAACTCATTAAATTCAAGACTATCAATGATATTTTATTAAACATCAGTTAAGTTCATCTTTAAACAAGACAAATGCAAGGTCAGGAAATGAAACAGTCATTGCCTAAATATTTAACATGATAGAGACATACGAAACACACCACTGTTGAATCAAATCAGAGCAATTGCCCAGTTGGTCTACAGCCTTATCTTCATGACCTGAACATATTGGCATCTCCAGAGGCATTTATCCCTTTTCTAGAATAAACTCTAAATGCAGTCTTAAGATCAGTATTTCCAATGAGGCCACATCACCATGAAGACATCAGCGCATTTGATTGTTTGACATCCTGTCTCTGATGAGACCAGTAAGTTTGATTTTGAGTTCTTTTTTATATGCTGAATGAAAAGCTTTCACAATGACACACAAATTCTTATTTTCAGGATGTAAAAACTGCCACACTGGGTAAAAGTCAAAGCCTCAGTCCACAGTCCTGTTTCCAACAACATCAATGTGGTTCAGGGGAAGGCATGAGAGACCTACAGCAAATAACTGGGATATCTTCCCCCCTCCCATGCTGGAGATCTTCCGTATCGCTGCTTGTTGGCTTTAGTTTAAGACCTTCTTCTGTGGTGACAGGGTTAATTCCGAGTTCCAAATGTTTCTTCCAAAAGCACATTACTTTACAGCTTTCCTTGAGTTTTATCTGTCATTCACTCAAGTCAGTTAAGTCCATCTGATATTCTCCTCAGTCACATTCATTGAAATAATCTTGTGCTATGACATGGCTTCTCTTTTTTTTTTTACCTCTTTTTGCACGTCATTAGCAAACTTCTATCCCAGGATATGAATTCAGCTCCCTTTTTGTAAATATTTTGCTATAATATTCTTGGGAGTTGGCGGGGTGGATAGAGGTGTTCACATTCCTGTTTTCTCAAAACCCTTTGTTTCTCACATGATGATCATCTAAACCTTTTGTGGAGGCTTTTTACCAAGATGAACAATTAAATTAAAAGTATCAACTGACTTTTCTTTATCTGTTTTTATGATCCAATTTAAGTTTATTAGTAGACTGCAAAAGCTGTGCCAGTTACATTCAACTATATCATGCTAGTCCTAATCTTTTATTTCACCTTCAATATTCTTTCTAAGAAGAATCACTCGATACAGATGTTGCTTTTCTGTAATTACTCATATCACCTTTTGCTCTTTCAAAAGATACAGATTCAACACAAAATAAAATAAAGCAGGTAAATTTAAGTAACAAGAACTTGAAAGTAATGAGATCTTTAGATACTTAGCTACTGCCTTAAGCATATAATGTTAAGAAACTTCTCTGTTTCTGTATATGTGTAAATAATTAGGATGTAGATGAGGATACAGCAAAACTTTTTCAAAAATTAGTAGTTCCATTCCTGGTGTTTTGGGAGCTAACATAATATATGCTGATCTGCACTACAAACAGCTCTCCTGTTCATCTCACTGCTTAGACATACATACATTGTATGGCAATTCAAAACAGATTTTCCCAGTCCACCAAATCAAGTCCTCAATCCCCAGAGGATTAAAAGTGTCTAAGAATAGGGAAATTTAAGTAGCTGCCAAAAGACATCTGAGTGTGGCCATTCTCCTCAATCTCTCCTGCTTTAACAAGCTACACAATTCATGGCTTGTTTTACCACACATCTCAGGCCATGGCCATACTTGCCTATTGTCAGAGCTCTGCAAGCTCTCTGCAATGGGTGTGCAATCTGCTTCTCAGAGGATACAGGGCTGCTACAGAGATTATTCTATCAAAGTTATCACAGGCAGTGAATTAAGATCACAAAGTTTTCTCAGGAATGCTTTAAATAAAAAGAAGGAGGGGAAAAGGGACTTAAGAAAGTTTACCAGCTGAGAGGAAGATCAAGTCACCAGTTTCTAAAAACCTACTCCTTGCAAGTAGTATGACAGCCATTATACATGGTTGCCATATAGATGAAGCAATATTCCTCATTTCATGAGGAAAATCAGTAGTAACCTAGTGACCATTTAAGCAGAAATGGGAAGGCTGGATTTGTGTGGCTCCTCTGCATTAATCTGCATTTGGCTGTGAACCCCAAGTTGTCCATCTATACAGAGCAGCCAGAGAGCTCCACTGGAAAGCCGATTTCTTGGTTGCCTATACTGCACTGGCCTTGGACCACCATGAGTATGTCTGAGCTGATGTCTGCACTTCCATGCAGCCTTTGTGGCTTGATGCACCTGACACCTAAACCAGCCTAACACAAAAACCTGTATGCTCTGGCCAGCTTTATAAACATTTCAACGGGTGCAAGTCTCCCGTCTGTGATAACATCATGCCATCACACCTAATTCACTACACAGGAGCTGATCTCATGGGCCATGGTGTTGTCCAAAAAGAAAGCCTAAGCCCTCCCCACTTTATCTAGAAGTTTGAATGGCACCAACATTCTCATAAAGCCTCCCAAGACAAGGTTACTGGCAAGCCATCTCAGCAGCATTACGCACAGATCAGCAGCCAGTTCTAAGACTAAAGACAAGAAACACAGCCTGACTTTGGGAAGTTAAATTCCTCCTTCAAATTCACCACTCACACTGTGATCCAACACCCTCCTCAGAGCAACAGGGGATCTCAGCACCACCCAGGAAGAGTAAAATCCCTGTTCATCTAGAAACGATGGTGTGAATGGCCCCAGCATAACTGACGTGAAATGTAACCCAGGGAGCAGGAGAGGGAAATGGGCAAAGGGAACTTCTGAGCCTGAAGACTTTTTCAGCAGACAGTGACAAAACAAACACACGACTGCGCGAGTTTCTTCCAAAGGACATGCCATCAATGGGCTGAGTCCAATATCCATGAGCTCTTTGATCTGAACTGTAAAATTAATTATTTACAGAGTTAGACGGTATCTTTGGGAGTTCTAGTAGTATTGTCTTTAAACTTCCTTTACCTGTGCATAGCAGATGGGCAACATGTTAGTTTTATTTACAGACAGTCCTTATTCACAGAACAACAGAGATGAAAGGGGAACAGCATATTTAGTTTTGACATGAAGGACTTCTCTTGGAAAAACGTTTTGCTGGGAGGTATAGGGGGACTTTTTTTTTTAATTGTTTTGCGTAATCAGTTTGGCCTTAAAATCTATCCCTCAGCTCTATTGTTCTCCCCTGGAAATTCTTAATCAAAGTTTAAACATTAATCAAAAAGGAAATAAAACTAAAATTACCTGTAAACTATAGTGAGTTATGTCTTGGCCCCTCTACCCTTTTGACCCTACTATCACTTTAATGAATCCAGCCTATTGTGTTGGGTAGTAAAGTGCTGGCTTGCACAAGCCAGCAGCACAGGCTGCCAAGTAGTATAGTGACTGGTTTGTAGATGTGTCTACTACCAAAGCCTCAGAGCATGTGTAGACAATGTCATAGATTGGTTTAAAACAAACTACTGAATAAAACCAACATCCAGGCAACAACTCCCATTCATCACACAGAAACCTGGGAGTGACTTGAGCCTTGTATCATCTCATGAAGATCAGTAGCCTCAAATTCTTCTAGATCAATGGTGTCGAAAAGTTGCAGAGAGAGTTTTCCTTAAGAAGAATTGGTTAGGATCTGCAATTAGCACGTATACCGTTAGTTGATCGTAATCAATTAATACTGATAATCCACTGTTTATACTAACAATCCACCCATCTCACTTGTCTTGGCAAGACACGTAGCAGTCCAAAAGGTCTTCCTCCAACCTGTAAAAGGAAACAAAAATCCTTGAGTCAAATAGCCTTTGTGTCAGGTTGTCACACCGAAGTCTGTATCAACATCTTCAGCTGCACCCACAAGCAGAGAGCTCCTGCTGGAGAAGAACTTACATATTGTCTTCCTCTGACAAACCATCAGACCTGTATACTGTAATCACTGTTTCATGTACAAAAGAAACTTCAGGTGCTGTGACTTAGGAAAACCTGAACAATCTCACAGCTCTGCCATTGCCCTGTGATTGGGCCTTACCCATGCCATGCCAATGCTCTGCCACTCTCATCATCTCTGATTTAGCTTGATGTTCTGCACTACATCTACATTGGGTCTTGCAGGCAGTAAGACTAATAAAATTCTGTCAAGATCTAGATATAGCAATAGGCTGCAATTACCCACATTGGAAAAGATGCTTTTCTAGTGATATCATTTCAGTGTTGACAGAGCTGCCTGAAACAAACAGTTCATTGTATTATTGCATAAACATCCTTCTAGGTCATGACTGCCGTGATGAACTTTGTCTATGCCATCAGAGGATAGAAGGTGGCAGAGGGAGCCAAAGTGCGTCAGCTCTGCAAACCCACTGTTCCCTGGCTCAACAGCTAACTGAACTGTGTCCACACACCATTGCTGGAGAGACAGCTCTTTCCCATAAGGAAAAGAGAAAACATACTGTATCATTGTGGGACAGCTCCAGCACGCTAAATAGAATCATATAGCATCACTTCATAAGCAAAACCTGCTGCTGAGGGGAAAGAAAGGTTATGTTTGCTTTTGAGGTTTTAAAAGCTTTTTTCTTTTTGCTTTTATTTTTTCTCTTAACACAAAGAGGTCCAAACCAGAAGTTCCTTCCTGTCTGAAAGAGCTAGGCCTATGACATTTGTGGCCTGATTCTCTTCTCAGCTATATTGAGCTAAGTCAGATGTACCTCCAGTGAGCTGACAGAGCTACTTCAGGGCAAAAACAGGGAGACAAGAATCTGTGCCACAGTAATGAAGTCATAACAGCAGCAGCCCTCCAGAGCAGCGTCAGCATTTTCAAACCAAAATGATGTTGATCTTTCAGCTGGAACACACAAGATTTTGAAGCTCATTCAAGTACTCTGCACTAAAATACTCAATTCCTTTCCAGCATCATTTTATTGCAGTCAATAACATGGGTTTGTAGTCTGTTGAGGCAATGGCTTTACCCTCTTTTTTCTGCTTGCCAGTTTTTAACCCACATGAAAGAGAAGACTAATTATAATAAGCAACAGCAGTGGGTAAAGAGCCCTTGTGGGTGCACAAGGAGTGACATTCTCCACAGCATCCTAGCCCTTGGTGACAAGAGAAGTCTATTGTGATTATGGTCTACAGCACGCAGACCACAGAAGTCATTCAGCCATTCCTACAGTCAGACCATAACCCTTGGGTGACGTAGAAGGTCTAGATTTGAATGGCTGGGACACTAGAAATTAGTTTGAATATTTGCCTCAAGCAAGGAGAAAGAACTAGCATCATGTGCCTTTTTAAAGCTAGTTATCTTCACAGAGTTTACAAAAAGAAGAATCTCAGAGGATCCTATCTGTGATAAATATATCTCCTTTCTCTGAAGAAAGACCAGTGCAGCCTCCAAGTTCGTCCCCATAAGAATTTGACACCCAGCACAAAATTGGTATTTCTGGTCTCAGTTAATTAGATACAGGTAGAATCTGCCATGGGGGATATGCATGTTTTCAGCATGCAGTGCTCCTTGTCAGCTCAGCCTTTGCTTTGGCCTTTGAACCTCACTTGTAATTCCCAATTTAGCTCTTGACCTTTATACGCAGACTTCTCATTTGACCTTTGCTAACTTTTTTCCTATTAATCCTGACCTGCTTGTCTTACATTGCTTAAACCTTATCTCATTTGCTATCCCAGAATCTGCCCTGCAGTTCATAGTCCCTAATCTTGCGGTTAAGCCTCTGAGAACCTTCTTGACCAGACCTTCTGGCTAAGTGCAGCCTATTTCCCACATTCTAATTAACTGCAACACCTTCATCCCACCTCCAAGCCTGATTCCAGCTCTTGTCAGGGGGCCTGATTACCCATATCCTACTGTGTGCATTTTACCTCCCCAGGCTGAGGAACATGGCAGAATAGCTCCCGAGTCATCTGTGCCTACATTAATTGCTAAGCCACTTCAGGTCTTCCACATCAAAAGTTCTCCCACTTATTATGGAGATTTTTTTAGGGCTGAAATTGATTGCATTTCTTTTCTCTTTCCTGTACTTAAGCATTTGAATCCAGTAGAGGCCCTGAACTATAAGTAGATATCCTAGATCCACCTTGCACACTCCAAGTAAAAGCTGTCTTTTTCTATGTTTTGTTACAAAAAGCATTTCTCACTCTGGCAATGGACAGCATTAACCCAAGGCAGTGCTAACCATTCACACGTTCAAGTCTCATGTTTCCCTTCCAGTCTCATCATATCTTTTGTGACAATCTTCTGCATTACCTCACCTGTCCTTCCCACTTCCATCCTGATCTTCATAGTCTAACAAGTGTGTTGACCAAGAGAGGATTCTTATGGAGTTACTGGTCCCACCTTGCACAGCATATTGTCCCTGTCACACAGATGAATGCTTGGCAATATCACAGAGTGGCTGAACACCAAGTAGCCACAAGGACATTGCCCTTCCTTTTGTTTATTTCTCCTAAACTGGAGGTGCCTGTTCTCCACCTGAATTAATCCTTCTTGAGCAAGAGAAGCCCAGCACCACTGATTAATAGAGATCCCTTGCCCACACCATGGCTGGATCTGCTGGCTCTTTCCAGTAGCATCATGTGGAGAAGGTGGGATGCCTCCTGTTTGCATGCCCAAGCTCTTTGGAAGTCTGGGTGCTACAGCACACCCAAACAGTTTCAATTAGACAATACTGGGGATGGGACTGGTGGAAAAGCATTGTCCTTTTCCATACCACGAAACTGGGAATCAGCTCAAAGCTACTCAAGCAAAATTACCTGTAGCTGGTGTTGATAAAGTCATAACTATTCAGAATAAGTTTCCCACACACAGGGTACTCAAAAATAGGTGTAAAATTATTCTGTCTGATATTAGGAAACCCAGTAAGAACACCAGATACTACACACAGATTCTTTGCCAGCTGCACAAAGATATACCTTCTCAAAGTGACAGACAACTTTTAAATAGTTCTAGAGCCTATACCAAATCCTTCCTTTAATCATCACCTAGAGTCTGTGAAGCAGTGTGATCCAGAAAGTTGTTGGCCTCTCCTGTGAAGGAGATAGGGCTGGGTAGATGTTTGTGAATCTAACAGCAAGAAGCTGTATTTTTCTCCCTTACCCAAAAAAAGATATTCACAGACTGAGTTTTTTCTTTCTTTTCTGGGAAAATAATCCAATCTCTAGGCACTGGGACACTGCTAATTCTTTGACTTTCTCCCTCACTTCTCTCCTGACAGACTGCACAAGAAATTAAATACGTGGAGATTTAATATTTTTTTACTTCTATAGCTGTGTTCAGAGACATTTATAAAGAAGGAAATCAACCTCTTCCTGGATACCAATGAACTGTCAACTTCCTCCAGCCAGCTTCTTTGTATCACATGAAAAGCTTGTCTCATAAGTACGATTACTAGCATTGCTCCATCTATAAAAGGGGAGTGAAAAGAAAGCAAAGGGATTGGATGAGGAGTGTGCGTTAAATCCTTCCCTTGAACTCCTCCTCATATTCACCTCAGAAACAGGTAGGAGCTTGGTATGTGGCACTCATCTCAGGCTGTGATCATGCTTCTTGGATTTGGGAAGGATTTGAGCCAGGAGAAGGCAAGTAGTGTGTCAGAGATTCCACCGAAGCAAGGAGTTTTAGACAGGACCCTTCCTGCACATCAAAGTACCCAGAATAAACTGTGCATTGTTCCCAAAGATATAAACAAGAGATTCTTTAACTTTCACACAAGCTCTTGCAATTTCAATTTTTTTCCTTCACACATGTATCTGGAAATGCTCTTTGCTAAAATATAAATGCCCTGATTCTCTGTGTCCCAGCAGGAAACCTGGGACGTCCATTAACAACATTGGAGCTTGCCAATACCCTGAAAGCCATAACACTGGGTAAAGCACCTGCCCTGACAGTTCCTAGGTTAATTTTTATGCTTTTTTTTTTCCCTCCAATAAACCTGCAGGCAACCACATACTTTTCTCCATAAGTCACCAGAGGAGAGTTCTGTCCTCTCTACCTGAAGGGAGGGTTTGATTTCAATGGTTTTCCAAGCTGGACTGGGATCACAAATCAGACTTGAACTATGGACCCACCTCTACCATTCTGGGAGGTAAGTTAGAGAAAAGTGTACCCAGTATCATATGTCTGAGCCAGGTGGGGATTCATAATAGCTGGGCAAGCTCAGATAGTACCTTTAGCAGGATTAGGACAGCAAGCTACTCACAGCTTGGAAAAGGAATAGCTGTTGACCAAGAACAGCTCCCATGATGTGATTTTAAGTTCTTAAGTAAGAGAAAAGGACTTGGAAAAGCCCCTCCTGGCCTCTCAGTGGCCAAAATAGTGTGCAACACTATTTTGTGGGGGGTGGATAAAAGCCAGGTTCAGTGAAGGATGTAAGAGGTTAAAATGGATCGCATCCTTGCAGGGGCAAGGATAATACCTGGACCCTTTCAGGCCAAAAGTAGCTGAAGCTTCAGAAAAAGATAAAAATACCAGTAGAAACAGCCCAGGGGCAGAGCAGTGCACCCTTGTGAGGACACAGGGAAAGAGTCCTGTGCGGTATTTATCCTGGTGAGTGGTGGTGGTGAGAATTTTGAGTTTTGATGCTGGGAAGAGAGAAGTGGCATTTGCTGCAGGAAAGAGGCTGAGCCCTCATCACACTGTGGAGAAAAAGGGCTAACAGGGAAGCTCAGGAGGAAAAGGAGCTGTGGGTCTGAACTTAGGGTGCCCATCACTAACAGCTCAAGAAAGCTGCTGCGCTGCAAGGGTGGCAGCACCAAAGGACTGAGAAAAGTGTGTGACAGGGGCATGAGCTGATGGTCTGAGATAAATTTACAGCATGTTCCCATGTTAAGGAGCAGGAGAATTTCAGTCATATAACACTCTTGTGCAAGCCAGTAGGAGACAACAATCAGTGGGAGGCATTTTGCCTCCCCCACCGGGGAAAGAGATTAGAACACATTAAAAACTGACATTTTTTCCTGGATTTTTCATGTATTTTGGGAAACTCATCATCTCATTGTCCTGCTCCAAAGACTTAAGGAGATCAGTGAGTGCTTTATGCCAGGTACAGAGCAATGCCAAGAAGGCTGAAGGAAGCTGGCAACAGCAGTGTCAGATGATACCCAAATTTCAGGGCAGTGCTGTTGCTCCTCTGTCTTTCCAGGACTGGTTTCCAGTTGTAAGAAAGCAGGGACAGAAAAAGGTGGGCAGGTTTGGACACATCAGTATGACCTCCCCAGCACATCAGCACAGCAATGGGTTGCTAGTCATACTCTTTTAGTGCAAGGCTGTTTTTACAGAAATAATAAAATCAATACAAAAGGTAGAATAAATCACCTTGGGTTTTTTATCTCAGCTGCAACACTTTGATTCAGTTCTTCAGCCTGTGGTTTTCCTTCAAACCACGGCATCCAGAAAGGTTTCTGCGCATTCCCTTTCCAAGGATCTCATCACAAACATCCTTCAGATATTCAGTCAAACATACCAGGCTAAATGTTGTTCATGAAACTAGAGTTAGCAAATCTACTAGCAAACAATCACAGGATATCAGAATATCACAGAATATCAGGGATTGGAAAGAACCTTAAAAGATCATCTAGTCCAATCCTACTTAAAAAAAAAGAAAACCAGAGGACCAGTTAAAAAAAAACCTACTCCTCCAAAAGCATCAAGTATGGGCAGCTGAGATAGCATGAGTCAGGCTCAAAGCAACTTCAGTGCCTGCCCGGTTCTCACTGACTTTCCTTGATGGAGCTTGCTCCACTGCCTGCTCTGAATCTAGGGCCTAATGAAGCAGTGCTTCACTGAGCATGTGCTTCATGGGAAGAGTGGCTACTGCCCATGGGCATCAATACACACTGAGCTGCTTGCCACAGGCAGGACCTTAAGAGAAAGGAGCTCTTCCCCCACCAGCATGGTAAGCTCACCGATGGGCTTGACTCCCCAGCACGAAGCCATGCCTGCCTGAAAGGCTCATTTCTGCCTTTGCCCTCACTCTCCCACTGCCAATGCCGTTTCAGTCTTGCACTTGCATTTCCTGCAGTGATCTCCCCCTGACCTTTGACAGGCTCAACACAGTTAATTAAGTTTGGCTCTAAATTGCCTCAGTTCTAGCGGTGTTTTCATTTTACCTTTCTGCCTTCACTGAAGGATACAGCTCTCCAAGGGAGATGAATTCTATCTTCAGGTGAAAGTCCAGAGGTACCTTTTCATTGACCTAAATTAAACTCCCGATTTGCATTGACATCAGAATTTAGTTCTAGGACTTTCAAGTCCTGCCAAATTCATAGAAATGGAAGGCAGCACACTTAAATATCTACCTCCACTCATTAAAGTGTTTTAATTAAACAATATTTATAGTACAATTGGACATACGTATGTGTTTTTTGAGTTAATATTTTTAATTATGCAATTAAATTAATTATGAAAATAAATGAGATGCCTGTACTTAGGGAGTCAGTCAAAGCAGAGACAGAAAAGATTTCTCCTTTTTTACCTGCTTAAGAAAAGAGTTGAAATTATATATGTTAATGGTAAAAGGTGGTTCTTGAATTGAAATATTACAGGGCCCTCAAAAGAGAATAAAGGGCTAGGTAAGAATGATTAATGTGCTTTTACACAAAGAATGATACTTTTTATACATCTTTGACCTTCTAAGGTCAAAGGGATTATGGGACTGTTTGAAGTTCAGGAGGAGCTGAGCAAGGAAACAAGGGGGCTTTTCATGGGGTGATGAGAAGCTGTGGCTGACATTTCAAGAGCAGAAAGCCTATTTTTATTAACTCCTTCTTTCTCAGGTACAAAATGCTTTTGACAGAAGAAACCAAAACAAGCATACAAATGCACGGGGGAGGGGGGGAAAGTCCAATTTCCTCTCTAACCATGCAGAGCTAAACTTGAAGTTGAGCAGAGCCAGCAGAATCAGTGTGGTCATCCATGAGGAGACAAAAGAAAGACCATCGGAGGTAGCTCACTAACGACAGGGCAGTATGGCATTATTAGCAGTTACAGTAGCACTGATCACCACGCTTTTGGAAATTTATTAGGATATCTGTTCAGATACTGCATCAGTCATGGTGTATTTTCATCTTAGATTTTTTTGTTTAAACTTTTTAAGAGTTATGTCTTGTACATTTGTACGCGCAATATCAGGGCAATTATTTGAGCGTGCAAATAATAGCAAATACAACACGTGTGAACTAGAGAAAGGAGCACACCATAAAGACTCTAGGGTAGATTAGGTTATATATTCTTGGTGGGCATTTTACTTGTTGAAAAATGCTTTTTGCAAGGAGGCAGGGGAAGGATAAGTTAAAGTTAAGTTATTTTGACAGTGAGATCTCAGAAAGATGTATGACAGGGCAAAGTGTTTCGTTTGACATTTTCATTATTCTTTCCCTTTCTGTTATCAAAATGGTATTTTTTACTTTAAAAATTGTCTTTTTGACAATTTTTGAATGACTTTAATGAGCTCTTTTACAGAATTAAAAATGCCATAAAGGAAGTTGAATATTTGACTTTGAGTCAAACGAAAGGTTTTGATCAATCTTAAATTTATTTTTTTTTAGAGTATAATTGCATACAGGTACGTGGCTTTCAGCATGAATATTAATATTTTGTAAACATATGAAGTTATATCAAACATAAAGTACATCATGTGTATCTATTTACTCAGCCACAGTGGTAAAGTGTGGGGAAGGATATTTTCTTCTTTATCTGTTCTGTAATATACTGAGATTTGTGTTTTAATGCCACAAGAAAGTCCTTGCAAAACTGGAAAAAATTTTCACTTAGGGTCACCTTTATAGTAAGAGTCTATTCCAGTGTCCTCAATTCAGCTATCAAACTCTGTGGGTGGATATCTTGTATAAAACACTTGGTTCAGGGATCCCTTGTCTCTTCTCACTTTTTTCTAAATTTGCTGAAATTTTATAGGCAAAATGAAACCTTTTCACTTTTCCAAAACTACTGTTCATCTTCTAGCTCTAGCGAAAAACTGGAATGAAAAAATCTTGTTTCTTGCTCTCTCCCTTTGCTTACCCTCAAGCTATGAATGCTAGTACTTCACTGTTATTAACACAGCTTGCTCAACTTCCATTAGACTTTCTGAGTATAATTTGAAGTTGTCAACAGAAGGTGTCCATCTGCATATACAGAAACACATATATGAGTACCATTTTCTAAAAAAAAAATGCAGTAAGGACTCTTCTCAAGAGTGAACTCTTAAAACTGCATTGGAAATAGCTTGTAAGCCTCCACAGTTTAAAATTTACTTCTATTCAGAGCAATTGGCTTGGTCTCAGTCTTTTTCCTTGTCTGCACCAGGAAAAAATGGGAAGTTTCAGTGTTCATGAAGAAGCTGACACAGAGAGGTACAATTCCAGAAAATCCATTCAATCCTAAACCAAGCCTCTCACAGTTCATCCTCAATAGTAGTTTGAAGTGTCTGTTTCCTCTTATTCTTAATATTCTCTCCATAGACACACAAATGCCAAAAGCAACTTCAACATAACTTATTCAGTCAAAGTTTTAGACCAAGTACAAATCTATACCTAGAGAATATAGTATCTACCCTATAAAATCTACAATCCAAGTTCCTTCACTGCCCATAGACCACTCTGCCATAGCTCTATTTGTGTTGAAATGCCATGTGTAGTCCTGATTTCTAGAGCTTTCTGAAAGAAAAGGTGAATTTCACCTTAAAGGCTTCATTCAGCCCCCTGTTTACTCTGGACTCATACTGTAAATTCACACATGTTCAAGGACATTTTTTATTTGGTGGAATATTTGCCATGCAATACGTGTAGCAAAGGGCAGACTGGTCAAATTCACCTAATCGTTTTGGTCTGAAGAAAAGTTAAAAAGAGCAGACACAGGAAAGCACTAGTTGCTGTATTCTTTTAACTAGTATTATATCAGCCTGAGAACTCAGGTGGATGTAAGAAAACATCAGTTTCCTTCCTCTGCTAGAGGACATGTAACCAATAGCCCTCATCTCACAGAAGTTCACCCATAATATCAATCCTTTTCGTATTCAAGTCAGGGTATTTTTCTCAACCTGCCCCATTAACTAGTTTCATTAGTAATTAAAGACCTCAAGAAATTACTAAGCTGAGGGTTTTCCACCTTACAGCTGAGCATCCTACCCATCAGGCTAGGGAGTCCCATTCATTTGCTCTAGTCATCTCAGTTTCTAAAAATCCCATACAGGAAAGAAGAGCTTCAACAGAAGTGACTGAGGCAGCTCCACTAAAACCTGATCGTTTGAATGCTTACTACAGAGATCTGTTTTAAAATTCACTGCTTTCTGATTCAGGGCCTTGGCAGCAAAGAAAACTGAGTGGTACATGTCAGAAGTGGTTAAAGGCTATGCTGTGCAAAGAAGGCATGCGTAAACTCACCCTTCGTCTTTACCAGAACAGGGATTGGGGTGAAGGTGCTGCCTTCTGGTCTACTTTTTGTTAAATATTTTTTTAAAATCTTCAAGGGAAATAGATACAGGAGAAGGCGTAGGTAGCCTGCAAGTTGTAACACTCCTCTGGGCTCGTTTCTGCGTTCCAATAAATATTTATACAAAGTTGAAAAGTGACAAAACAGAAAAGTTCTCTGGCAATAGGTTATAAGTGTCTAACTCCTCCTTTTCATTTTCCAGTTTTGTGAATCTATCCCTTCATTTCCTTTGCTTTTCTTGCAAATGCTTGGAAAACGACATGTTTCATTTTGGGTTGAACAGAATGTTTCATTCAACATAAAATGTAATTTTGGGAGTTTTCATTCTTCCTTGGGGAGAAAAAAATGTTAAAAAAAAAATCTATATTCATTTTAATCCAAACCGAAATCTTGATTTTTTTTAACCCAGTCACCAGAGGAAAAAAAATGTTCTTCACATAGCCTTAATGATAGATTCAATCAATTGCAATTGCTAGATCTCACTTGCTCAGCTGCTGTAAGAACTGCAGGCTACAAAAACAAATTGCTGCAACAGGAAAAGGTGTGCCAAGCACGTCTAAGTAGAAGACAATAATATTATTGTAAGACAGGTGAAAAAGGGGATAAGAAAATGAGGGAAGGGAAAAGAGAGGAGAGGAGAGAAGAGAAGGGAAGAGAAGAGAGGAGAGGAGAGAAGAGAAGGGAAGAGAAGAGGAGAGAAGGGAAGAGAAGAGGAGAGAAGGGAAGGGAAGAGAAGAGGAAAGGAGGGAAGGGAAGGGAAGAGAGAAGAGAAGAGAAGAGAAGAGAAGAGAAGAGAAGAGAAGAGAAGAGAAGAGAAGAGAAGAGAAGAGAAGAGAAGAGAAGAGAAGAGAAGAGAAGAGAAGAGAAGAGAAGAGAAGAGAAGAGAAGAGAAGCTCTAGTCTTCTCTGATTTAGAGAAATGTGAAAAACAAGCAAGTAATGGGAAATTTGGATCTGCTGTTCTTTAACTTTAATGAAAAGAATTTAGAAGAAAAAACAGTCCAAACTCCTACACTTCAACACTCCCCTGCACACAAAATCAGGTGAGCCTACGCCAATTCCTCACAACGTGTGTGTTGAGACTTGGCTGATGCTGCATTCCACAAATAATTCCTCTTCTCTGTGCCTGCAAGACATTTCAGTGTAGGAATGGGAACATAACCCAACACTTTCAATTAAAATAATTATTCAAAACTAAGGCAAACTCTGAGATACTCCTATTGTTTCTTGCTTAAGAGGTGGCATTTAAACTTTCAGAGATATGGAGAGGAACTTTGTTTATAGATCAAATGCAGTTCTAAGGATATCCTGCATCTCATTTGCCTCTCCTGAAGATCACGAAACCCTCTCTTAGGCATCCTTATAAGGGGATATTGTTAATATGTACAGATAAAGATCTTACAGTACATTCAGGAGAATGTTACTAAAAAAACATGAACTATATGGCCATAAATATTGCACAGTAAAAGGACTATCACACAAAATTATTATATTGCTTGCATAGAACAATGTACTGCCTCCCTTTCTAAAGCTTTAATATTAATTAAACATCTCACCACCTTTTTTACATGCTTTACATTTGTTTCTCAACTAACAGAGTTCCAAAGGAAAATATGAGAGATTATTTGACTTTCTCTTTATTTAGGCTGAGAAAAACTGGCCTTCTTCTGGATTCATGAGAACAGCACATATAAACAAATAGCTTTTTTAAATTACAAATAGCTATTAAGTCTCATTTCTTATGCATGATCATTCTCACAGAGAATCTGGCCTGGTGCTACAAGACATTGTGATTTCTAAGCTCCACTGGTTGGTGTATATGCATTATAGCTTTGCTGAGGCAAGTTCTATTCTTTGACTCTAAATGTCTCCCCTGTGGCGCAACCCTTTCCTGTTGCTTTCATGAAAATGAGAAATAGTCCTTGATCACAAAGTTCCCAGGTTTTTCCTCACATTGACAAAGGAGATTGTTGTTAGCCTGCTGGCAAGTGTTTTGAACTGTACCAAAGAAATGGTATTCAAGTGAATATTCTCATGGATCAGGAAGGGTTTTTTTTAATCCTCTGTAGAATCATTAAGGACACAGTGATGGGAGCAGTTAAGAGAGGCCAAAGGCAACAGTGCACTACAGACAGCTCTTAGAGTAGTTTCCCAATTTTTTCCATTCATGACCTCACTTCCCAGTGCACTTCCAGGCTCATGACCCCACTTCTGATTGCAAGCCCTGCTCCTGCAGCCAAGTTCCCATCAAGCCACCTCTTAAGTCCCGTGACCCCTTGCTTGTAAACCAGTGTCCTAAGGGTTTGGTAAGGAGGTAACTCCCTTGTGATTCCTCCAGCACAGCTGCTGCCAGCAAACCATGGAGATCTCAGGCTCCCTGCTCATATAGATTTTGGCTTGGAGAACAATAGTCCTGACATTATGCACCCCTGTCCTAAAACAATAGAAATAAGATGTTTAAACCCTCAAATTACACGTGGGCCAAGATGCCCACACAGTCTGAACAGCCAGCCTGCATCTATGGTCTATGATTGCTCAATATCAAGATGATGTTTCTGCTGACCACCCAGACCTCCACGTAGGATGCTGCAGGGCTAAGTGTGGCCACTGAGAGGATGTGAAACCACTCCTTGACACAACTCTTTCGCAATCACTTCACCTACAACTCACAATGTTCCTTGTCTCACTAATAGAGGGTAGGGAAACTAAGCCACCTGGTAAAGCTCCCAGCTCTGTGACTGTTCAGCTCTGACTTCCCTCCATTTTACCATTGAAGTCGGAGATTTTTCAGTCATATAATCTATTTTAGAGGCAGTCTCTAAAGGATAATACACAGCTAATCGCAGAAGAATTGTAGACTTGTCTCACGATTTAGAACTGAAACTGATGCCTAATCAGCCTCATACATGCTCGCTATTCTCCTCTTAGTATCTCCTCTTCTGAACTGCCCAAAATCCCACTATGTTCTAGTTGTCAGACTGCAGATGGTACTGCAAATTGGTAGAACCCCACCAGGATCCACATTCAGTTCTGCGTGGCCTATATGTACCGGTCAGCTTCAGGTACATGCATGCAAGTCCACTCAAACAACAGAGGAGAAAATACATCCTACAAAACTATTTTTGCTTTAATAATAAATAATTCCTTACAGGGTGTTGGAACATCTGCCACACACAAAAATGCCATCTCTGATTGCAAGAACCATACAGAGAACTTCAGATTGAACTGTAACTTTCAGATGTGTGTTAGTAGTTATGCCACGTGAGTCCCTCTCTCTGAGCCTGTCTTTTTGAATACAGGAGAGATCTTCACACCTGTGCACAAAAGCACAGAAGCATGGATTTAATTTTTAAAATTTCCCCCCCCCCTTAACAAACATGCTTGCCAGAATGCAAGCCAGGAAATACCAACTTCCATAGGCACTGCCGCTGTGGGTGGTTTGAGGCTGGTGCACCCATCCCCCTGGGGGAACAGATGTTGCCACTGATTCACTTTGCAAGCATGTGAGTCAAAGTCTACATCTGTGACAACTTACAGTAAAGAATTGTGAGCAGCTGCAGAGCAAAAAGCACGGAGTGAAAAGATGTAAGGTGAGATACTGCATCAACCCTAAAGACTGACAAATGGAATCCATTTGATTCAATCTGCAGCAAATCTACCTGAGCAGAAGAAAGAAAAAGAAAGAAAGAAAGAGAGAGAGAAAGAGAGAAAGAGAGAAAGAGAGAAAGAGAGAAAGAGAGAAAGAAAGAAAGAAAGAAAGAAAGAAAGAAAGAAAGAAAGAGAGAGAAAGAGAGAAAGAGAGAAAGAGAGAGAGAGAGAAAGAAAGAAAGAGAGAAAGAAAGAAAGAGAGAAAGAAAGAAAGAGAGAAAGAAAGAAAGAAAGAAAGAAAGAAAGAAAGAAAGAAAGAAAGAAAGAAAGAAAGAAAGAAAGAAAGAAAGAAAGAAAGAAAGAAAGAAAGAAAGAAAGACAACATTTCACTGAATACCCCATGCACAATTCACGGTGACTGCTCTCTGATGCCTCCTTCTGCATTAAAAACAGCTGGACGGGGTCTGTACGATACTGCAGAACTTCTGACCAACTTCTGATTCCAGTGCTGCAGCCCTTTTCACCTTCTGCCCATCCCCTCCCTACCCAGTGAATCACGCAGAGGGTCTGGCTGGAATGCTGCCCCTTGCCATTCGCAGTCACCAAAAGACCCAGGATGTTCTTCATTGCAATGAAAGTGTTGATTCAAGTCTGCTGGTTAAATTGCACTTGTACTGTTTATTTTGCCCATTTGATGCAATATTGGCATGCTGTCGAAACAAAGGGAGGTTGCCTTGAATTGCTATGCCCTGCCTACTTCACACCATGGGCAAGTGCAGTTCAGATGACAGCGATGTAATACAGAATTGAAGTTCATATTTCACTTGTTGTTTGTAAGAGGGGTTGGAATTCTCTAGGTGAAAAGTATTGCCTACATAAAGAAGTAAAGTAACCCCTGAGCCTACCTACAAGAGTGAATACTGAAAAGAAAAAAAAAAAACAAAACAAAACTTGCAAATGTTTGATCAAATTTCTAAACAAATGTTTCCCAGCTGGTTCTTCTATATTTGCTTTTTCTGGATATTTATGATGTCGGGTTTTACTAGCTCAAATGTTTGTAAAAGGCAGAAATACACAAGGTTGCATACTGAAGAAAAACAAATTAGAAATGTGCTTTATCCTCTAACTCTAAAAGCACCAGAATTACATTACTACTCTGGTCAGTCATAAAATAGAAACAATTTCACTAGTCTTAAGTAAACTAAGTCCGTGATGTGAGAACTTTCTCAAACTTAGTTGTAGCATAGGTACACCAAAAAGATAGTTATCTTTATAATCTTCAAACAACTTATAATAATAATTAACCTAATTTAGTCAAAGTGGGGGTTTTGGCCAGTCAGAACACTTTTCTAGCAGTTACCGACTATAATTTTGCAAAGGGAAGCAACGTCTTCAAAATTATGTGCTTTATGAATGTTTTGTCTTTCAAACCTGTGTGGTTCGAGGACTTCTTAAATTAAAAAGGAGTGATTTGACTACCTGAGTAGTTTCTATTTCTTGTGTGGGTAGGACTTTCCCTACTGCATATGCTACTTGTTGCAGCTTAGTAGTTGCATGCCGAATAGAGATTTTTCTTTCTTTTCTCTTGAATTCATGTAGCATGGAGCTGTCTACAGTGTACAGAGCACTTCTGTACACTTGCACTGCACTTATCCATCCGTTGCTTTTGTAACTATTACTGCATTTATACATTGCATCTAGCAACACTGAACTTCATCCACTCCAAGTAGTTCATTTATCTAGATTTCTTAAGGTTCACTAATTTTTTCCTAGACTTTGTCTTCCCCCCTACTTCTTTCACCTTGACTAACCTGAATTATGTGGGGGCCATCTGCTGACTTACTGCCTCTGGGCTCCTTGTTACTGTATACACTAAACATCACCCCTACTATGGAAACTTGTCAGACCCTGCTCTTAGGACTTTGCAATAATGAAAATTGATCACTCATAGAAATTGATTCCTTCCTGCTTTTTCAGGAATAACAACTCCTTGATGTTTAGCCAGTGACGACTTTGTTTTTTAATAGGTGCTGTCAAAGCTCTTTCAAAGTCCAAATAGATTTCATCAACTCATTTTTCTTTATCCACTGACCGCTTCATTGACATACTCAAAGAAGTCTAAGAATTCACCCAGCACAATCCAGATTCATTTTATTGCATTAATTCTAAGTCTTTTGCAAGGTCTGAACGTAAGGTTCATGGCCTGAAACTTCCTGAATCATCTCTAAACCAATATAATACTTCTTAAAAATTAAAGAAAGGAACATAAAGAAAACTTTCGCACAATTTTTTTCGAACAAAAGTGTGAAAATAAAATTTGGGTGAATTGCCCTAAAAATATTTATTTTGTTAAAATAAAATCATCTTACACTGTTTTTCTTAAAACAAACTTTTCTCTTTTTTGGTATTAGTACTGTTTAGCTAGGCTCATCTAGTCTAAAATGATGGCCTCTAACCTGATTACCCCTCAAGTAGAATCCTTTATGCAGATATTGTCACATTAATGCAGGTCTGGTATCAATAAGCCATTAGTAGGGAAAATTAAAGAGTGGGGCTTTTAAAGAGAAGACCAAAACAAGCTGTTGTTATTACACCACTGCATGTATTTCCATGTGCCTGCCCCTTGGATACCTAATGCAGTTTTGCTCCTCTGTCCTCAGAAAGGATATATTTGAACAGAGGAAGGTTCAGGGAAAGGTCATAAGGATGATCAAAGGTGTGGAACAGCTTCCCAACCGGGAACCACTAAACAGAATAGGCTGAAAACGAAATGACTGAGTGGGGATATGACACAGGTCCATAAATCACACACGTGTGTCACGGGGGGAGCAAGCTGGGTACAATGGGAGCCCTGTCCCCTCCAGGCAGGAACTAGGGGCATTTCGGGAAATGAGAAGGTGGCAGGTTGAAAACAAGGGAAAGGCAGTGGCTCTTCACACAGCATGTTACTAAACTCTGGAGTACTTTGCCTCGGGATGTTTTGGATACCAATGGTTTCAAAAAGCAACCAGGCAAATTCACAAAACAAAGGTTCACAGGGGACTCCTTCATTTTAAAGATGCAACTTCAAACTCAGGCATGGTTTGAGCCCCCAGTTGCTGGCTGGCAGGAGAGCATACCAGGCAAGGAATATTCACTAAGGACTGAGCACTGTTCTTTCACCTAGACCTTTGTGTCTCACCAACATTAGATATAGAACCCCAGATTAAATGGGTGCCTGGTCTGACCAGCGCTGCCATCCCTATTTTCTATCTCAGATGCTGAAAACTACTTTTAATGGCAGACTTTTGCTAACATCTCAATCATCACATATACAAGTTACCTGCCAACACTCTTCTTGTGAGAACAACAGCTTGCTTTAGATACCCTTCTTCCAATGTTTCTGTCCCTCATTTTACCACAGAATAGAACCTTTCTGGAGGTAAGTTTTCTGTGGCGTCATCTGAGGCCACAGCTGTTGAGAAGGAACCACACACATATTAAAGTCACGGGAACTGCACATGCTTGTTGATAAACAGTCTTCGGTGTATACACTACCATATAGAAGTTAATCCCCCACGCTTTGGGAACTTAATCAGCATGACATTTCAGAGCAGAATGACTAAAGGGTAGGCTGGGCTGAACCTGATCTGTAAGCTTAAAGCTAAAGAGAAATATTTCAATTTTTGGAAAAAAAAATAAAAAAGAAAAAGAAAAAAAAAGCAGAATATAATCCTGCTTTACTGATGTCCTGTATAAATGCTTGTATGGTATTTCAAGAGCTACACTGAATTATCTTGTCCTCCATGGTAAGGAAAAGTAATTTAAAACAAAACACAAGACAGACTTCTTACAGAAAAAACTTCAGATGTCATGGAGAAAATGGGTAAATACATTTGCTTTTCAAGCTTGTCTAACTGTAATTAAAAATTCAAGGCCTGTGAACCTTTTGTCTTCTTCACTTAAATGCAAACATTCCCCCATTTATTCAAAATAGGTATTTTTAAATTTATTTATACACACTGAAAGCATAAATACTAATGCAGCAACAACAGAACGTCCAACAGCAATCCCGGTTGCTAAATTTGACAGGGTCAATCTAAAAATCCTCTGAGCTTGCTTAAAAAATATTCAGTCTAAAAAGGCTCAGTAATACTTATCCTGGACTCATCCCAAACTTCAGTTTTTTCAGAAGACTCTCAAAATAGGCCTTCCACACTAATGAAACATCCTGCACTAAGAATTAGCTCTGCTTAGAAAAAGAATGGGGCAATGTGGCCTGCTTGACATGAAGAACTAAATTTTCTGGGTTTCATTTCTGGAACTGTCACCAAACCATTGTATAATTCAGTCAGCAGGATGGCAGGCATTTTTTCAATTAAGAAGGGTTTTCTTCTATCAAAAAATGCGATTTTTGTAAGCATAGAATTTTGATGTTTGCATTTTTTAAACAATCCCAACTGATTTATTTTTTCATTTTTTTTAAAAAAAGCTTTGACATTTGCTTCTTCAGAAGCACAAGAAAACTCACAGTCCTTCCCCTGTTATCTTCATTTAAGTTTTTCTTTGCACTGGAAAGAAAAAGGCAATAAAAAGAGAAATGACCAGAAATGGTCATGCTAGAAATTGATGAAATTATGTACCATCACGTTAGAAGCTTTCAGAAAGGAAAGAGCAATGTTTACAAATATATAAGATAACATTTCTTCAGAAATAAACTATGTAGATATGGGACCTTGCTTCAGTCTGCATTAAAAGCATGTATATTACACTGTAGGATCCAATACACTTAACAAAGACAGAAAATAGACCTCAGTCAAAATTAATTTAGCTGTCTGACCTACAGAGCATCCACATGACAATATACGGCATCCCTCATCTTTTCCAGTATGTACGTAATAATGCTTATCTACTCCTTAATGTTATTCAGAGAACATTTTAATCTGATTGAATATAATTCAATGCTTTAGTGGCACTTACAGCTCTAACGGTGAAATGGATGCAGCTGTTCATTCCACACAGCAGGGCTGTTCACACAGAGCCATGTCCTCCAGACACAGACATAGACGCTCCCTACATATATATAAGATTATTCAAGAACATAAAGACACGCAACAAGGGAGCCTAAACTTTGTCTCTGGTGCCTTGGCAGTACATTAGCATTTGCTGGACACTGACACTTGGTATTATTTATTGGTTCTCCTTTTTAATTCTTATTCTTTAGTAGCCTGATTTATTTTGCACAGTGGTCCACCATTTCATAGAATAATGTGTCCTTTCTGAACAGAATCACGAGTTAATATTTTTTCGTTCTTTCTTTTTAGTATTGTACCATTATCTTTTAAAATTTCAAATAAAAGCATGACTGGAATAAAAGACAGTTAAATTACATCCACATGGATACTAATAAGCAGTCTCTAAAGTCTTAGCCAGTTGCCTAACCAAAACATGAAGCATATGGGAAAGAAGGGAGCCTAAAATTGAAAAACAGCAATTCTGTACTTGTTTAGTCTGTGTGGTTGAGGGGACATGAGTGTAGGGATAAGAGGACAAGAATTGGAAGCCCAGTGCAATTATTTGGACGTGCAATGATGTTAAAGGACCCCCACCTGCACGTGTAGACTGATACAGTATACTTTTAGGTCTCTATTCTTCTAAAAGCCTCTATTCATTTTTTTTTCCTCTATATCTGTACATCTGAAAGGTCCGGGACCTGGTCCAATGTCATTGCATCCAGAGCCTTGTGTGGAACATTGAGTAGCCTTTCTCCTAGAAGCTTCTCCAAGAGCCCACAGCTGCTTATAAATTATCATCTTTCCAAGCCCCAAAGGTAGGGTGCACCAAAGAGCACGCAAAATGACTCAGGGAGAGCAGAAATAGCTATGAGAGTCTCCCTGCCTGACTCAGCCTATTTGCAAAAGGCAAAAGGCACACAGCATCACCACCCAGCCTGACACACTCTGAAATAACCACAGAACTGGATCCATCACGCTTCCCAGTTTGTGTGTCTTACTAAAGGACAACTACAGCTAGAAAAATGTGAAATTATTCACAACGGCAATTTCTTATTTTCCTGCTTCAGTTTCTACTCAGGCAGATAGAATGAAAAAGCTTTCTTTCTCAGAGCCCACATTTCTTTGCCACAGATTTTGGTACATTGATGAAAAGACAACGGTTGTCTCTGTCCTCACCCTGCTTTCAGGACAAGCATTCAAATCTGAGCTATTTTATCTGAGGGAAATCCAGAAAGGATTGAGAAATTATGGTGTAACATGAAGTGATTTGCTTTCCAGAGGAGAAGCAGATCTCTATCCACTGAGCTATTCACTTACTGCTGATGAGTACATCAGGCAGCCAATCAGCCTGATGGCTGTACAACCAGACAGCCAACAGCAGTAAGAAAGCATGGTAATTACAAAGTGGTTTTCCCTCATAGATCATGAAGTGATTGTCCCAGATGGGTAAATACATCCTCTGCTCACCAGGAAACAGAACTGAACAGACTCTGGAATCGTTTCCGCCTGAGAAACAATGATGTCTTGTAGACAAAACGGGGCTGTGCATCTCAGAAAGTACCTGACCAAGACCTGACTGTAAGACCTGTGATAAATCAACTAGATCGTTTTGTAAATGTCCACTAATTTTGGACGCCTCATATGGGGTCATCTTTTTTCTGTATGTTTAATAAATGTTTTTTAAAGATGTGTAGTTCCCTTGTACAAGAAGGACTCTGATCCCCAGATCCTCTGTTTTAGCCCCGGGTCTTTACACTAGGTTCAGAGAGGTCATTCTGTTTTCTGACAGGTGAGGTGAACGTTTCATCTTGCCTTTCACAGATGTGGTGGAAAATTAATTATTTCTTGCCACAGTCTTTGAAAAACATATTTCACCTTAAAGTAGAGACCCTAAAAAGTAGAGGGCTAAAACAGCTTAGAAAATTATGAACCAGTGAAAACAACAGATTACCATAGAGAACATTATGCAATTCAGGAGAAGCATTTGCTTAAGTTCAATAGATCCTTCAGATTCAGTTTCTGAATGTATGTGATGAGATTATTTTAGTTGAACTAATTATAAAACCTTATGTAGGCTAATGTTCATTGAATGCAGATACAGCCTGCAAAAATTTTTTACAATGCCAGGGCCTTTCCAAACAGATGTTTTATTTTAGCTTTACAAAACCATCCTGTTTAATCTCATGACACAATCTACAGTTTAGACATAAAAGGGTTTGGCATAGATATATGTGTACTGAGTGTATGTGTGTGTATATATATATATATATGAAAACACATATATGAACAGACACATACTTTAGATATAGCTTAAATATTTTAACACTAATATTCATATGCAGAAGAAAAATAGTAACAGGAGAATAAAATGTACTTGTTATGATAAACTGTACCCCATTCTGCTTAGTGTTTCTTCAGCCACAACTCTTAACCAAGAGTCTTTCATCAGAAGATAAATATTTCTTTACAAAAAAGCTTATAAAACTTTACTTTTTAGCACATCTTTCTAAGTGTTAACTGTCACCATATCTCTGAGGCTGTTACTTCCCTATATCATTATAATAAAATATTTGCCTATGAGTGTTTTGAGATGTCTCTGCTCTGTCCAAGTGTCTGAGACTGCTTAGCTAAATTGTGGTTTCTTCAACTTCAGCAACAAGTGAATGCACTATTAATTAAAAGCCTTCTGTTACACAAGAAGTCAGACTAGACCAGGAGTCCCTCGGTGTATGGTCACAGCTCCTCTCTTCAGGAGAGAAAAAGGACCCTGAGCATTTATAACATAAAGGTAGACCTTAAGTATGAAAAAAGAGCGGAGGTATGAAAGCAGAGGACCAATAAGGGCTCCAGGCACTCTTTGCAAGTCCATGTTGCATTGCTGCAATACTGGTAAATTCCTTGAAACTTAGTCTGTGGAAATGTGCCTCCATTCCCACTCTTATTATTCATACCTGCCTGGAGGCAAAATGTAAAGCATACATTAAAATCTAGGACTTTGAAAACGAACACTTAAACCCATTTCAGACCCAAAACAGCACCTAGCCAACATCAAAGAGGCTTAAAAGTGGATTAAAGAAACCCAACTGTTTACTTAACATAAAGGATTAATTTGTTGGCCTTTTTTTTTTCTTAAACTAACATTTGTACAGGCAATTTTTTGTTCTATGTCAAATATGACAAATTTTAAATGCAGCCCATCACAGCTCATGCTCAGGCCTGAACCATTGCCACTTCTCCTACAACATAAGTGAACACTTTTAACTTTTGAATATACAAACAAACACTAATACAAGAATAGAGAAAGTTGAGGAGAGGGCCTCTTTCTGTGGCAAACAAACACGCCAAGAATATTTCTTTGCTATTCCACCATATTAAGTGTGATCAAAAATTTCTACAACAGCCTCAGGGAACATCTCCTCCTTTCCTTTTAGTGGGAATGAATCTCTCCTCTACTTGCAAATTATTTTAGAAGCATTTAATTTGTGGTAATTTAAATTTTTCATGAGTACACCTTTCAAAGTGAAATTCTGAAAAGTTTTGCAAGAAACAAGTATGCCTGTAAGATTTATGATTAAGCCAAGGCCCACAGAAAAGAAATGAGATAACCAGCATAATGCTAGTTCATGGCTGAGCTAGTGCTGGAACTTGAGAGTCCTGCTTCTGAGTTCTCTGATGTTAGATTGTATGGATTTGAAAAGATAGACATCTTGGACTCCCAGAGGAAAGTGCTCCAGACGAAATAAATCACTGTCAGAAGTGGGTGAGATTCCACTGAAGTCATGCCAGGGGTAAGTTGAGCAATTCATCTTCAAAGTAGTTCATTGCATCTTATCTCCAGGAAGATATTAATGATATTAATGGCACATTTATGCAATGTGAGTTTCAACATGCAAATTATCTTTGTTAAGACATTTCTTTCAGTTGTTTGCACTTGCTTTCAGACTGAACTATAAAAGATTTGTCACTAGCCTTACAACCTATCCCACTTCTGTTGAAACCAATGGTGAAGCTCCCACTGACTACAATCGGACATTACTGAACTGTATAAACCTGGACAAAACCTGGAATAACACACTTGGTGGTAGAAGTGTGCTTGCAAATTGAAAAAGCAAGAGAAAGGATAAATATTTTCATCATCATCAGGGCTGGTAAAAAGCCTTTATTTAAGAATTGCTGTGTATCTCTTTGTTCCTGGGACATGAGTTATCCTGCCTATCATGCCATAAAGCAATGCCAGTGCCTATATATAGGACATTTCACCAGCGAATAAGGAATACATAGCTCATCAGAGCAAACTTCTGTACTGTCAGGTTTCCCACAACCAAGAAAAAGTAAGTAAAAGTAAGTTTGAAGAGATCATAAATAGCTACAAACTCATGTCAAACAGGAATGAGATCATAGAATCATAGAATGGTCCAGGAAAGAAACTCTAGGGTCATCTAGTCCGACCTCCTCACAACCAGCAGGGACAGGGGCAGAGATGAGTAATAACAGCTTGGTAATGACTGACCATGAAAGCATGTGAGCAATTAAATTGCACTTTTCTCGAGTTCTTGATTTCCCAATCTTGGTGTTCAAAGGATGCAAGAGTCTTTGAGTGGTGGAGCATGCTGAAGAGGGCCCTTTACACCAAGCCATCCCTACTCCTCTTCCCCATATTTCTCAGAGGTGGTAGCCAATAGATTACTCTGGCCTGTGAACCCTGTTGTGGTGGCACCATCAGAAGACTTAATAGCTGTGCTGCTGTCTATATTCCTAATATACAGAAACAAAAACAGACAATGAGTACAAAAAGGCACTCTGATTTACACTCTGTGAATGAAATGTTAGCTCCAATCCACTGCTTGGGTCTCTCTCTGTCCCCCACAGAAAAATGAAAATCCATGGGGTATACCTGGTATGACCTGAGGAATTTGTGTGAACTTCACCCCTTCCTTTTCATCCCAAACAGCTCCAGTCATTACAGACAGCTTGCTCTGATTTCACACACAACAATGCTCAGAAACTTCTCCCCACATGTGCGCCAATGCAGATTCACGGACTGGCTGCTCGCTCTGACCACGTTACCTTCCTCCAGATCTGGGAGAGCAGAGACCAAACTGAAAGCAACAGCAGCTCTCTGCCCCTTGATTCACAACGGAGGCAACCTCTGCAAAATGTTCTTTTAAAAATATCTCAGGGAGTTTACTACACTTGCGCGACGAGCAAAGTTCTGTGTGTGTTTACTCCTTCACGTCAGACAATTACTACCAAATGTACTTTTTCTTTCTGTAATGTGATGGGAAACATTTCAGTAATTAAAGCGCGGGCTGAAGGGTCTATTTTTAGTAACTTGATAGCTTTGAGATCACCGAATGATCTGCCAGGAGCGAGCCACACACACGTGTGGTTAAAATTGGAGTATCTGCAATTACTCCAATGGGAAAAACAGTTGCAGTGGTTGCCCATACAGGGGCTGTTTATTTCTGTGTGTGTGTGTCTGAGAGAGGAAAAGCAGTGTGAGGGTCAGCACGCCTTGGCCACCTTCTCCGTGGTCCACATCTCTGCTCTGTTTTCCTCCTCGGGCATCCCACATGCACAGCCCCTGACTGCACAAGGCAATGGAGGTGAGAGTATGTCCCTTTGGCCAAGTGTTTGTTATAATCCTCCAGAGATACACGTTCCTCGCTGCTGTGAGGCTCTGCAGCAGTGTGAAGGGAAGGGGCTGGGGAAGGGGCTGCCAGAGCTCCCAAGGTCACAGGCAGTGGATGGGACATGGATAAAGGGCTTCTGCGGAGCTGTTAACTCCTCCCACGGCAGGAAGGGAACATACCTCTACGTGCTGTTTCACACAAGTTAACTGTAACTTTGCCCAGACGAAAAATAAAAGGCAGGAGAGGAGGTGTGAGGTATCCCCTGGACACAGACCTTGCAACTGCCCAGTGCAGCTGTCTATAATAGCCAAAGATGCAAAAGGGGACAGAGCATCTCTCTCTTACTCTGGACAGTTACTAGCTATTTTCTGGAGCCTAAATGTCATTTGCTTCAGAAAACACAGAGATGTCTTACACCACCGTGGCTGTCACACACATACCCTTTGTACCACGCACAGAAATGAGAGAGGAAAGAAATAAGCCAGAATTCAGCTGGTTGGTGTCTTTTATTTCCTTCTTCTCTTCTCCTTTTATGACCTACAACTGTAATTTAGCCAGTGCGCTGTGAAACTTGGAGCTTCTCTCCAAGAAGCTGTGGGTAATATTTTCTCAGCAGATAAGCAGTTTTCCTACAGAAACTGGCAGCTTTTGAGTAGCCTAGAGAACACCTTAGAGATGCAGACAGAGTTGTCTAGGAAGATTGTAATTTAATTCAGGCAGTCAGTAAGCTGGCTGGCTGTGTATGGACTTGAAAAGCATGTGCTTGGATAATGCACTTTCCAGATGTTTCAAAGACTTTATGCATATAGAAAATAGACATATTTTATACATATGTACATACTGTATATGTGCATACACCATCTATACAAATATATGTATATGACATACATTTTACATTGGTAAATAGATGGAAATGGCAGAAATAGATATATAGGTTACACTGTATAGGCTGTAAAGTCTCCCACCCTGGAGATATTCAAAAGCCACCTAGACACAGTCTTGAGCAACTGGCTCTCGGTGGCCCTGCTTGAAGAAGAGGGTTGGAACAGATGACCTCCAGAGGTCCCTTCCAACCTCAACCATTGCATGATTCTGTGACATATCTTATTTAAAGCCATAACCATACTGATACCATCCTATCTGTGGGTGAACTCCCACCCTAAGTTACTGTTCATAGTGTACATGCATTGCTTTTAGTCCATGAAGTTACCCACGGATTTGTATTTTCCTCCCACTATGGGGAAAACTGAGGCCTTAAGAATCCAAGTGATGTGCACAAGCACAACAAACTAGAGCAGAGGCTTGCCCCTGGCCTCCATCACACCCTGGCTGCCAAGACTAGAAATGGTAACTCTCCAAGACTTGTTGTTGTTTAATTCTTTTTCCTCCTTTTTATTTTCAAACTACTTAGGGACAGATATGATTCTATGGGTTTTTCAAGCCAACTGTGCCCTCAGTGGCCACGATAACACCGTGATTATGTCATTGCCTGAAAGCACATGGAAGTGGTATTCTTTTGCTGAAAGATGCTGGTTAGCCTGCTCTTGGGAAGGAGCTTTGATAAAATGCCCTAGTGTTTGAACATACAAGTGCTTTTGAGACCCTGAGTCTAAAATTCAGTGAATGTTTTGAACAAGAGTCAGCTTTGTAATGAACAAAGGAAAAGTGCCTGCTCATGAATATGTCTGACATACCTGCAAAACTCCAACACTCTGTTACCTGCTATTTGAGACGAATTTTGGAAGTGGCTGCTGTAATATCACACTGAAAAATAAACAGCCTTAGTATAAGAATGAGACTGGATGAGTGGCCACGGGGGCACTACAAAAACCCGGAGGCACTGTGAGACAGGGTCACACTTTCAACTTGTGTTTGGCCATTTGTGTATATAAGGCACGTTATGAGAGATCCATCACTGAAAACAAACACTGAACAAAACCATGAAAGAAAATTTCCCACCTGCTCCCTCAGTGCAACACTCAGGGTCGTCCCCCCATACCCAGTCCAGCTGAGGTCACCTACGGGCAGGAGGGCATCTTTCTCTCCTCCCTGAGGAACAGCTCCCTCTTTACCTGGGCTGCCTGGAATGGGTTCAGTTTCCTACTCTTTTTCTCTCCACTGCATGCTTCTCCTGCTGAAGAAGTTTCCCAAGTGGAAAGAAGACTACAGGCAGTGCTCTGCAAGCAATGAAAATCCCATTTCCCCAAGGATGTTATTAACATGGAGAAGCATTGGCCTCAGAGGGACTCCAAGAAGAACATAAACTAAGAAAGTAGCTCCCAGGTGCATTAGCTGCTACTTGAGACCCTCACACAAGCTCAGCAGGTCACGTTAATCCTTTTTTCTGTTTGGAAATGAAATCTGCTTCTTTGGATAGTTTATAAAAAATTGCCAGAACTTCCATTTTCTCCAAGAAATTAATCAAAATCAAAGTGTAATTTCCCTCTGAGAAAATGTAAGCAGCAATGAACAACACCATACATGCATTTAAATTTTTCCAGAAGTTTTCTTTTGTCTACAGCAATGGAAAATGTCATTACTCTAACCAGTTGCACGATGTTGCAGAGCAAGAAGATATATGTAGAGTATTTTTGCCCAGACTGCAACAGATTTTCAATTCGCTGCTTTGGCTGTGTGAGGTTGTGTTTTGGGTTTTTTTAAGTCACAACACCAGAAAGCCACTGTGCAAACAATAGAAGGCACAAGCAACACTTAAGAAGGCATTTTTTACTACATTTATTGTCGTAGTATTTGAGTGCCATGAATGAATGAAATCAGCAGCACTAGAAAGGGTTAGGATGGCTGCTCGTACGGACACTGGATGAAGAAATACCTTTGGCCCCCATCTGTTGGGCTTCCAGTTGAACACCATCAGCGTACATCAAGGACTTTCTGTTCCAGCTGGCCTTTCCAACAGCCTCATGCAGGGCCTGATCCAGCCCTCACTATAGTCAATGGCAAGACCCCTGCCAAGCTCCCTGGGAGCTGGACCCAGCCCTAAAGCTCTGGTTGCAGCAACAGCACCGTGAAATTGTTCGTGCTCAGAGTAAAGTAATTCTACACAGGGAAGTTCCTCTTTGGCACTAAGCAATCAAATCACAAGCACATTTTAAATGCCAGAAACAAGTGGAGAAATGAGGAGAGAGCTTGTTTTATGGAAAGCCATTTGCTTTGTTTTGAGTTCTTCACGTCTTTCTTTGATTTCTTTGTCTGGGGTGGCCCAAGCTCTACAAGGTCCATTCTCCATGTTGTTTTATACCTTTATTCCCACCTACTTTTCAAACTGTTCTAGGAAAACCATAAAAGCTACTTCATATTTTAGTGAAACCAGCAACTCTATTCTACTAGATAGGCTGTGTGTGTGTGTGTATGCATGTCTCTGCATGTATCTGAAAAAAATAGAGGGAAAAGAGCCTATCTTGACAATGGCCACAATACCTTCATTTTACTATGTTTGGTCTATATTTTCTTTGCCTATTATCAATCAGCAGAGCTTAAAAATGCTTATTGTGTCTTAGATGACTAAAATAAATAAATTTCCAAGACAGACTTGTTAGACTAGGAAGACCAATAAAGGACAGACCTCTTTGGTGACATGTACCATCTCAGAGACACAGTTCACAGGTGAGAATTACCACAGGTATGTGCTTGAGAATACTAAACTCAGATTCAGCACAACCTTAAGATAATCATAAAATTCTACTGGCCTCAGTGGCTGTATTGAAGATAAGTCTCTGGTAGCAGAAGGTGAAATATTCTGCACAATTTGGGAGCCAAATATCTATAAAATATTGCCAAAGTTTTTTTTTCAGTTATTTTAACAAAGAATAAGAAAAAAAAATCAGCAGCTTAAACACCTTACTCTAAAAATATAAAAATTATAGATACAGTAACTGATAAACCCTGCTATACCCTGTAGATTGTAGCGTTTTCAGTACAAATTGAAAGCAGAAACAAAATCATTGCTTTTTTTTTTACATCTTAAAACAGCTTAACTTCTCTCTCAAACAGCTTAAGCCAAAGTAAGATGTCACAGAGTGCATACTGCTACGTATCAGACAGGCTCTGGGCTCATCTTGCAGTTTCTAACTCTAGCTGGACACGTAGGAAAACTTCACTCCAAATCTTCACTTATTTTGATGAACTTGTCAACGACAACTCCCAAATAGAAATCTGGCAGGCGCTTGACTATTTGTGAATTAGTCACTCCAAACCCTTTCTAATAAATCTTTATGTCCTGCTCCTTTGATTTATTCAAAAGAGCATATTGCCTTTTTAAAAACACAATATAGCCATTAGCAAATCATAGCTGTGGCTCTGTCAAAGCATTACCAAGTCAGAGAGCTGCCTCATCCCATTCCTCTCCATAACATAGTGTCCCACATGCCTCCATTCTTTCCCATCCTCTCTCTCTTTTCAAGATGTTTCACCACCAGATTGACACTGGCAGCCAGCCAACCAGCCAGCACTTCAGCTAGACAAGTGCTATGCTGATATGCCTAGATCTTTGAAGTGTCACACAACAAGTCCAACAAGTTAGTTTTCTTCCTATTTGAATACTTTTTGCAGAGGGCCCCAGCCACAAAGTATATTTCCCATCAGATACTTTTTTCAAAACAGCTCCTCTCTGTGCAAACTTCTGTTGATCACTTCCATTTTGAAATTCTTTGACCCCTGTGAGATTTTTGAGAATATGGCTGAGAGATGCCTTTGTAAATGTTTTTACATTATATCTACTTTAGGTATATACCCTGCTCTAAGAGTCCAAGTTCAGAAAGTCATGGTTGGGTTGGTTAATACAATTTCTAATGAGCACTAACGTGACATACTGCTTAGATCAAAGTGTGAAGAGCTGGTATTTTTCCATGCTTCCCATTATAGCACATTCTGAACAGGGGTACCATAACAAAACACGTAGGACTGGGTATATTTTAAAAAAAATATTGTGCATCAGACTGAAAAATAACCCCATATCCTTAAAATAACACAAAATAAAAAGCATGAGTAAAAGACAAAGTATAGTCTATGTCATTTTTGGCACATTCTCCCATGTTTGAACCCATTGGGTATTGATTTCCTTTTATTTCACTACCACATCTGAAGCTGCACTGATACTAAATCACCAGTGGAGCCTCATTTACTGAGTCTGCCAATGGTGCAGTAAAGTTGTTTCCCGTTCCTCTTACGAAAAGCTGTTAGTGATCCTGCTGTGTAGGGCTGCAATTCCCAGGGGAGAAACTGTGAGCTTTGGGGATAACTGACTTTTGGGATAAATGACTTTTTGCAGGCGATCCTCAGTTTCATCTTTTTTGCAGACAATTATGGTGCTTGATCTGGGGGCACCAAAGCAGGTTGTCTCTATAGAAAAAAAGCCTCTCCTTTTGGATGTTGCTGCTTTTATACATCAGTACTTCAAAACTCCAAGTCCTTCATTACTGCTTACAGTGATGCTGGCCTGTCTTTTACGCTCAGGTAAATAGCAGGTGACTTACATTAAGAGCCTTCCCACACACTGTGTTATCTGTACACTGGCCAAACACGTGAGGCTCTTCAAGCTGGCTTCTTCCATCAGGCAGAACCCCTTCATAGTAGTCTTGGTGCTCATGGCCAAGAACAGGGAATCTGCTTTCCCACATATACTGCCTTTCACTTCTCCTTGTATCACCTGTTTGCATGCCCAGCATTATCTCACTGATCATCCTGGCAGGAACTTCTCTTAGGAGAGGTAACCATCACACACGGATCTGAAGTACATCACAGGTCCCCAGGACTCAGATATGTAGATGCAGGTACTGTATATAAGGAAACATTGCTCTTTTCCTTGCACACTGGATCTGTTTCACTGGCTTAACCTGCAGGTAAAGGCAAATCACTTGTGGGTCTCTGCTGCAGTAGGTTTGTTACAACAGGCAAAATCAAAATTTTGCCCTGGATTAGTCCTGAAAACAGCCAAGTGGATATACAGAACTTTCTTCCAAATGCATTGCATCTACAGCAAGAATCCCTTCACACACATGCCTGACAAACACCTCTGTGACAACTACAGGAATGGGTTGGGGATGACCAAGCAATGCTGGGTGAGGGCAGTTTTACAGCCTTACCCAGTATTTCTTGCTCACGTTCATGGACACCTGCTTCTTGAAGGATGTTGCTTTTCTCTGTGCATCTCTCTCCAGGTCACTGAGCATATCTGACCAGTACAGGCTTGCACAGACCGCCACCAAGTGCTCTGGAACCACCCTTTCTGGCTTGAAAAACATTTTTGTGAATGCACAAGCATAACCCTGAGAATCCAAAGCACCAGAGCTCTAATTCTGACTCACCACTTACTTGTTTCTGTCTCCATTTCCTCCATGTGTAAGTGAGGAAGATTAAATCTATTCTTCCTTCTCAAGGGAGTTGGAAGGAATCATCATTTGTTTGTATTTCTTTTTAAGCGTGCAGCGTGTAAACACTTTAGCTCAGTTAAGCTGCTCAGAACTCAGTTATGTTGGTTTTTCCCAAAATTTCCTCCAATTTGTTACACATTCCTGTTACATGAGGCCCGCAAGTCCAAACACAAACTAGAAAACGTGATGTCCCTGTCCAGAGGACATTACAAACAAAAGCCTCATGCTTAAACTCAGGCACATGAGTCACTCACGTGTACCACGTTAAATGCATCCATAAAGTGTTTGCATGACCAAGGAATAAAGACTGGAATAAAAAGCAAAACTAATCAGCAGCAGACACGGGGGAAATCACGCAGAGGAGCACAGCACCAAAGAAAGCAACCAACCTGGGCATCATTTTTTAGATAACACCCGGTTCAGGTGGAAAGCCACAACCCCACAAAGGTTTCTCTTCGAGGCAAGGGTGCACGCCAACTTGCTTTCTCTCCAGCTTAGGGGCGCAGCAGCGAACACTCTTTTGGCATCTCTTGGGAAGCGGGGCTCAGGTACCGGGAGCCGCAGCCCCTCCGGCACCTCCCGTCCCTGCTCGGGGCCGCTTTCCCCGCAGCTGGGGAAGGACCGATCACCCCTGCCCTCTCTCCCACGCGTCCTCCAGCCCTCGGCGGCCACATCCCACCCACCGCACAACCCCGGGCTGCCCGCTCCACGCCCCCCCAGACCCGGGTCCTCGGTGTCCCCCGTTGCTGCCACCCGCCCGTCCCGAGCGCCCCTTCCCCCGCCGTGGGAGCGGTGTCCGGCGGGGCCGCCCCCCTCCCCGCCCAGGGAGGAGTCNGCCGGAGCGAAGGGGCGCTGCCAGACGGGGAGATGTCCGCCCCGTACAGCAGCCTGATGAGATACCTGTTCCCAGCCCTGCTGCTGCACGGTGAGTGCGGGGCCGGGTCGGTTGCTGAGGGGTGACCGCCCGCTGGGAGGCTTTTGGTGGCGCGCCCGAGGAGCCGGCTGGGTTGCGAGGGGGTCCCGAAACCTCGACGGTTGGGGGAGAGGGTCGCGGATGGCTGCGTTTGCCTGCCCTGGGTAGGGGAGTTGGGTCCCGGCTGCTCGGATCGGGGGGGTCTCGTAGAGGAAAGGTCCGTGTGGATGCCGAAGCGAGCAGCGACCTTGTTTGCTCTGCCTGAACCCCCCTTCTTTAGCGGGCACCCCTTCGCAAAACGTGTGGCTGCAGCTTAGAGCCGCAGCAGCCGGCCCGTGTAGGTAAAATCGCGCAGAAAGAGCCCCGTTCCGAAGTTGATGTCGGCACTTTTACTGTTTCACGCCTGTAACTACTCGGATGGAGCAGCTGAGCTGGGCACCTCACCCAAAAAAAGCTTTATGCACCCCTGGGCAAAGGGTTGGCTCTGCCAAACTTGGGAGAGATTGGCTGAGATGTCCCAGGGGACCCACGTTTCATCTGCAGGCTAAGAAGAGGTTTTTGATGTGGAGGTATTATCTTGAAAGCCTTAGGCATCGGCACCGTGTCGTGTATCCAATGTAAAGTGTTTTGGTGCAGAGCACAGAGATTCTGGGTGTCCTTACCCTCTACAACTACCTGAAAGGAGGTTGTGGAGAAGTCGGTGTTGGCCTCTTCTCCCAAGTGAATAATGACAGGACCAGAGAAAAATGGCCTGAAGTTGGGGCAAGGGAGGTTCAGATGAGATATTGGGAAGGATAACTTTACTGAAAGAGTGGTCAGGGCACAGGAACAGCCTGCCCAGGGAGGTGGTGGAGTCACCATCCTTGGAGGTATTTCAGAAATGAGTAGATGCAGCACTTTAGGGTGTGCTGTAGTGGCTGAGATTATAGGGGGTTTTTGTGTGTGTGTGTGCGGTTGGACTCGGTAATCTCAGAGGTCCTATGCAACCCTGATGATTCTGTGATTATGCCCAGTCCTGCTTTGATACTGTCTCTGCTTAGCACTGGACTGGCACAGTAGGCAAAATTACAGCTTTAGCAAAGCTACTGTATTTAAACTTTACAAGTTCAGCTTGTGAATCCATAGTTAGGTGCTTAAACAGATAACCCATCTTTCCAGAAAGACAGTGTTCTTTAAGAACAACTTTTGAAAAGGGGGTGGTATGTAATGAGCTGCTTAGGTATGTCTAACATTTGGCAGCCAGATTTGAAAAATCTGGGTGCAATATTGTTCTGGAAGAGTGACTCAACCTACTTACAGCATCATTTCAAAGAGTGTTCCTAATTCTGAAGTACTTTGTAGCATCCAGCCTTCTTCAGTTAAATTCCTTAGAACCCCAATCTTACTTGTAAAGAGAGGAATATATATATATATATATATATTTTTAACTATTACAGTGCAAGTGACCTACATGGATTCAGTGTAAGACCTGTGAGCCGGGGTAAGGATTTCAAAGCTATTCCTGGGGTTGATTTTGTTGTGTGCGGTTGGTCTGTCTCGGTGTTTGTACAAGTGCTAAGCACACAGATGGTATTCAATAAATAATAAAGAGCATGGGCTTCTGATTGTGTATTTTGTTTTGAGAAAGAAAGAGCAGGAGACCCTGTACCCCAGGAGGGGGTTTTATATCCTTCTCACAGCTCAGCTCTGAAATCCGGAAAGCGTAGAAACGTGTTTAGTTGAGCCAGACCTGCCGGAACGCCAGAGGTGTTCTTTAAAACTCTGTGATCTGAGATGTGAAAGTCGAAATGGGAGGTTTGTAGTTAGAGGGTAAAAAGAGGAGGTGTAATTACAGGGTTGGACTCCCCAGCTCATCTGCTTGGAATTACAGAGCAGAGCTGAACCCTGGCTAGAGCAGGAAACAAATCAGGGCCAGTGATCAGATCAAAACAGCAGCTGCCAAAAGAGGACAAAGGAGGAAAATCGTCTATTTCTTCCATCTGCAGTTATATTTCACCAAATAACATAAACCTAGGTTCTTGTAGAAATTTGTAGCCCAGTGCCTTGTATATAAACAACTTGGTCCTGTAGCAGTGCATGGTTTGCATCTGAGCTTCAAGCACTGAGAAACTACTGCCCTCTTACAAACTTGAAAATTACATCAGTGGCATCTAATGCACTGATACTTAGCCCTTCTAGATGTACTTACCCTGTGAGTTTTAACTTGGCCTACAGCTTTTCCCTCTGTGCCACAGAGTCACTAAGGACATCCCTCAGTCAGCAGCTAGCCCAAATTGGTAATATGGAAGAATAACCATCAGTCCCAGGGGACCACAGTGTTAAGCCTCTTTACAGCATGTGATGTTTTCCTTTGCATTTCTATTGGACGTGGCAATTTAAGGGTTAAAAGCGAGCAAGTGTGGGTGGGTGGTTGAGGATTTTTAGGGCTTAAAGCTTTAGAACACAAGTTAAAATGTCCTGCAAGGCTAAAGCTTCTTTCATTACATTAAGAAATGACTACTTTAACATCAACGAATAAAAACTTGTCTTCATTAATCAAAATAAAACCTGTACAATGTCAGGGGGAGAAGAGGGGGTTTGCAGCTGGAAGTTGTCCATTATCACTGTTTTCTTTGCTTAGACAAAAAGCCACAGAAGTTTCAGATGTCAAATGCTAAGATCATTCAGCTCCAGAAAACCTGATTAATAAGAGCTACATTCAAGTGGCTTCAAAACAAATTTGGTTAATTTCTTTTGTAAATGTAACTAGTGTTTTTTGTTTGTTTGTTTGTTTTAACAAATACAAATGCTAAGAAGAAACTTTGGCATATTTCTGATTGTGTTACCAGTAGAATAATGAATTAGAAACTTCAAAACAATTTGTTGATAACATCCTGGAAATAGTGCTAATAAAGATGATGAAGACAGGAGTGCTAGGCTTTTCAGAGCAAAACTGTTTATGCTTTTAAAAGCTCTCTAGCAATATTGCTTAAATTAGTTACATAGAAGTGTTTTATTGCAAAACCTGTTCAGAAAAATACTAAGTAAATGTATCTGAAGTTATAAAAACTCATATTCATAAAATGGACATATTGTGCTCCATGCTAGAGGGATATGTGATCGGTTCCTTCAGTAAAATCTTGTATTTGGAAAACTGGAAGACAACAAGGAAAGAGGGGAAGGCTTAGTGTAAGACTTGTAGAGTTCACAGGGAGCATTAGAAGATGGGCTCAGTTGCATTCACAATTTCATCAGTGTCAATTTGATTCCAGTCATCTCTGTAGCTTGCCTGTGGGCTAACAGTGGTACAATGTGGGTGCCATGAACAGTAAAGACAGTTTTTGCTCTCTGTAGGGTGTGCAGTGGAGGCAGGCTGTGGGTGCTGAAGCCCCAAACTAGCCTCAACCACACTGACAGCAAATGCCTTCAGCTATTCAGGGCAAGGCTAGTATTTTATTACTTTGGCAATGCTTTAAGCAGTGCTGGTAGAGGGTAGGATTATACGTAGTGAGCTCGTTTAGTGTTGTCTTTACTCGGACACAAGTGCCATTGGCACTGGGGGCAGTTCCACCTGAATAAATCCTGGTGGCGAGGTGTGGGTGGAGGACAGGGCTGAGGTCTGCAGGCTGCATGGCAGATGTCTCTGACAGAAAGCAGGTGTTGCCTTCAAAGAGGGCAAGAACAAACTACTGTTGATATTGAATTGCACTTATGGCCCCAGTGCTGCACCCACTCACGCTGGTGGCAAAGCTCCTGCTGCCCTGAAGGGAGGTGAGCTTTAACCCTTTGGAGCTTCATAAAGAAGCCTATGCTCTGGGCAGTGGCATTTCACCTCGTGTGGGTAGCAGCAGTCATCCCAATTAAAAGCTGTAATCCAAATTGACTTCATTTTGGCAGAGGTTATCAGCTATATAACTTCTTGGCTTGGTTCTCTGCCTCTTCCAAGATGAAGCATTGACTAAGGCTAACAGAGGACCTCAATGCTGAACCAGTCAGCCTTGGAGGAGTTTCTGTTTAGCTGTCCCACCTAAACTTACTTTAGATCTCTCTTCAGGATCTTCCACACTCCAGATCATTAATTTTGCATCTCTTTGAAAGCTGCACCTGGAAACTCTGGGTGTACAAGGAAGGCAACAGATACCTGTGAAAGGAAATCATTGTCCTGTCTGCTTCCTTGGCCATAAAACCCAGCTTTCCTTTCCCAACCCCTTTTGTTTGTAGTTGCTAATTTAGGTCCCAATCCTTCGAGGACTCTTTGAAGTTTCAAGTGGAGGGAAAACACTAGTAAACACAGGCTGGGGCTTGGTAACAGGACGTTATATTCTCCATGGCAATTATGTAAGTTTGTGCTGTAGCTAAAAGCCTGTCATGGGCGTTTATCTAACACTATCCCACATGAAGAAAGAGCGTAATCCAAATGTCTCTTTATTTAATTGTGCAGGGCAACTGCCCAGATAAGGAGAGCTATAAACTTAATCTAGCCAATTATTCTTTATCTGGTGTAAGGTTTTTTTGAGTTTCAAACAAGTTCAAACTTGAAAACACTTTGCTGCGGAAATAAGGCACAAATGTTTCTGTTGGAGATGAAGCCATCACATGTTTTGAACTTGTGCTATCACTCAAGGTTGTTTTAATTCATAACAAAATGCTGCTCTTCTGGATTTACATTGATATGTAAGACAGAAAAAGTGAAGCGGTTCCTGATGAGCAATCCCGACCCAAATCCAGGTTCGATTCCTGCTTTCGGATAACATTTATTCTCCCATTTAGTCAAAGGTGAACGGGCTGAACACCTAAGAGCTTTGAGTCTGGTTTGAAGCAGCACATTTGGAGGTGTTTGAAGCCATGGATTAGATGATGGTAGGGGTGTTCATTAAACTAATTAAATCTGAACAGTTAAAGATTTAAGATTATTTGCATTATACTTTTGCAATCTGGCATAGCTGAGGACAGAATTTGGCCAGGGTGTTTAGGCACAAGTTAAATTATAAAAATTTGTCTTCTAGCACAACTCTGCTTATTATCTGTGTTGCAACTGTACGTCATTTGCATGCTATTTTTCAGAAAACGAAAACATCTATTCTAGCAGCTCACTGTTTTCTGCAGAAATGTTGGTGGAGAGCTTTGTCATAGCTGGTTTTGAAACACATTTGGGTAATGGGCTGCCAACAGATTGCCCTTTTAAGATTTGTATTTCACTCCCAGCTACATACATACAGAAATCTTTGAAGCACTTGAAAGTAACCTATCTCCCCTTAACAATTATTTTTATCTGGGGTGGTTTTTCCCACATCAGATGCAGGTTTGTAGGTGAACCCGAGCCTGAAGTCCTCTGTCTGGTGCAGTGTGTGCTCTTATCAACGTCCCACTGGACCGGCAGCTGCTCTGACCTCTGCTTTCTTACTCAGGTGGATTTGGCATCTGCCTGTGTCACGTGTGATGTGGGGGGGTCTGGGGCAGGGAACCCCAGCTAGTTGTAGCACCTCTTTTGCAGTTTTCAATGAGTTTGGTGCTAAAGGTGATCTGCACTGCTAGGGCTTGATTTTGACATAGATGTTGCCTATCAGCTCATCAGAAAATGTGTTTGTTTCGCTTTGTTTTCCTAGCTGGCATTTCTGATGGATTCTGGAATGTTCCTTTCCCTTTTGGACATGCTCCTTTGCATGAACAGCCACCGTGGGCTGGGTGATACAATCTTAGGACCTGTGGTTCTGTTGTAGCTAAAGTGAAAGCCAGCCAGAGGCTTCACAGAATTATTGCCGTTATACTCAGGCAAAGATTATTTTTTGTTTGAAGTCTGTCACACTTTTGAGTGATAACATGGTGTGGATTTTTTTTTTTAATTTCTATTTATTTATTCTTAGCGAGTGGGTAAGATTCCTTCGTAACACACAAAACTTTGAGTCAGTCAGAGAGAGTCTGCAATACTTACATGGCTTGTCGTAGAGGTACTGAAACCTACCATCTGTCTGTGCCGTAGAGAATAGCAGACTTGGATGTCTTTGAATGAAAGTGGTGGCTCCAACTATGTTGCAACTGCATCTAGGCTCCGAAGTGAGCTTTTAAAGAGCCATGAAATTATTTTCCCAGTCCTGTGAAAGCACTTTTTAACCTTGAGCCTTCCAGCGATGCCCCATCTAACATGGCCAAATGGATGTTTTTTTAAAATCAGTGACTCGCAGGCCCCTGGTTCTGCAGAACACCTTGTTGTGTGCTGCCAAGGGTGGAGCTGGGAGACACCTGCTGTGTGGAAAAGCAGAGGAGGAAAGCGTTCGCTTTACTGCCCTGTGTGGGAAGCGTATCATGGGTCTTGGTGTTTGATCTGCAGATGGTACAAGGGGAAGTTATGGCTCCTTTGTGTGGTACTCATATGTACAGGCATATGTCAGTAAATATAAAAGCATTGAAATAATTACTCAGTAAAGAAGGAGCTCCCAGAAACACAAACACAGGTAAAGGTCCCATGGCTGCCTTTTAATTTAATACCATAATTCATATTTTAATATTCACGTCCTATTTATGTTATGTTGCCTACAGCATGTTTGTGCTTTCTATATCTCTTCCTCCTCTGCAGCCTTTGATATGTTCTCCTGCCCGTCTCAATTACCTAAATTTGTTCCTGCCCTCATTTGTCACAGTTGGATGGATAGAGGCCCAAACAAATACCCTCTCCTCAGGTACAGGTCTCGAGAGCTGTCGAGGCAAATCTCCCTTCTGTCCACTGCTTACAGTTCATTCTTTGCAAGTCACAGACAAAGCTACGTACATGTGACAGGGAGAGTTGGGACCCCATTCCCTCTGAACTATATCAAAGACAAGCCACTGTATAATACCACATTAAGTTTGACGCCTTTTCAAAACCCCCTTCTTTTTCGTTATTTCCTCCAGGGAATAATTGGGAATGTATAATGTGGCTGCTGCCTTTTCTCCTTTGATATGTGCACGTACAAGACTGTATCCTCCCACTGAAGGATTTTTGCTTGGAGAAATTAAATGCCCAAGTATGTTTAAATGAATAAATCATTCATTTTTTTTTAAGTGCAGCTGTATTAATGAATCATAGCATTGACATGAGCTGTGCAAAATACAACTTCTTAAGAGCAAATAGTATAATAAATATGCCTTGGAAATAGTCACTTGAGCCATTTCAAAACCTCCTCCTGATAGCAGATTTCAAACACGTAAGAACTTCAACTAAACAAGTAAATTTTCAAAGACTTTTTAAGTGTAAGAGAATTTGTCTGCAGGAGGCATCCTAACAGATAGATTTCTGCTGAAAGTTAGTACTGGTGGCTACAGCCAGGTACCGGGTCCCTTGAAGGAGGTGTCACTTCTGATACAAAAGCTGCTCTCAGGTCATGGACAGGACTGCTTTCTCCGTTTCATTCGCTTTCTCCAAATGAAGTGCTGAAGTAATGTGGGCTATTTGAGCATGTGGAGACTTGGAGATGGAGAAGGGTGTTAGAAGGCAAGTTCTCGGTCACTAGCTGTGATTCATAACAACAAAAATAAATATGCTGGTAAGCTTACCTGTACCTGGCTGGACTTGTTCCCCTGGCAGTGTGAAAGCATGTGATATCCGCCCCATACCCACAAGGTTTCAGATAAAATAAATAAGCCCAAGTTTTTGAGATAGTCAAGTGCTGCCACGGGGGAGGTGGGCTGCAGATGTGGCACAGCACCGGGCTGCTGTGCAGAGGCATTGGCTTCAGCCCGGGAGGCTGTACCGCTGTGTACATGAAGCACTATGTTAGTAAATCCTGCCTCTCCAAAGATGTAGTCAGCTCAGTAAGAGAGTCACCCTGCTGTGACTGTTCCAGTTCTGAAGCGAATGTGCCATTTCTGGCTGCAGAATGGGAGTTGTTTGGCGCTAACATGAGTGAATGTTCACCAGTGTAGAAAAGCCTGAGAAGCCTTGACTTCCAGAAGGGGACTCTCTGAAAGTCGGTCTCCTCTAAGGGCATCTCAGGCAGCATGATCAAATATCAAAGCATCCTTAGTGTTTATTACCCTGTAGAAAGTAGGGCTGTAAATTCTCATTCAGATGGAAGAATTATTTGTAACCTGCAACAAAGTTACCAGATCTTCCAGTGAGGTTGTATTCATTAATCTCATTAAATCTTGAGATCATTCAGTGGTGAGCACTGTTTACATTCAAGTATTTATTGTATTCTTTCTGGTCATTCTTTACCCTGCCTACTGGGTAAGTCCTTGCCTTTGTTTAGCTCTGGAATTGCTATTTTTAAATAGTTGACATGTATTTATATTTTTAGCAATGCCATTTTCCCAGGTGTTACCCAAGTTTCTTCTGGAAGATCCAAGACCTAGTCCACATAATGAATCACTGACGCTGTTTTCTTTTTTTGCAATGGGGAATAGCAAAGGTTTGAAACAGCATCTAGCTAAAAATGAATAACACTGATTTTTCTCAGAATTTCTTTAGTGATGCTGCCCAAGAACCTGCTGAAGGGTTAGATGGGGCCTCGGGAATAAAGCGTTAGGCGGCTCGGTGCGATGTAGGCTTCCACCACGCACTGGTGGTTCCCAACAGCCCTGTTCCTGAGCTAGGTCAGCCAAGAGGGCACCAGAAAATATGACAGTGAATCCTAGATTTTGCCCCTGGGTGCACAGGTTAGCAAGAAGTCTCCCTCCCAGGATGCTGCCCTGATTTCCCAGGCACACAACCAGCCCCTCCACCCTACCCCGTATTTGTTTTCTAGCATGCTGGTTCTTAAATTCCTCTGACAAAGTGATACTGTTTCCAGCCCATTATGTAAGGTTCATGTTTGTCACCTCTTAACCTCTAGATGCGTGTTTTTCTTTTGATACGTGTTTTCCAACATATCTAAGAGCAGGCTGTGCCTAAAACAGTAAAGGCACATTCTTGCTGCTGCTACGTATTCATTTTGTTCAATTAATATTGTGTAGAGAGAGCGCTGGTGGGTTTTGTATGTATACATTACTAGAAACCAAAATTACTGTGTGCTGGAGATAAAATTAGCTTTTGAAATTCCTTTTCCCCTTTAAAATAAAAATAGCAGAATCTGCCTTTAATTGACCACCTCAGTCATCACAGAGGCTTCCTGTGTGCAGAGGCTTTGCTTTTAATATCTGTTTTCCATTGGCTTTAAAGAGTAGTCTTTATTTGCAAGTTTATTATAGAAGCGTTCAAATTAGAGGTGGGTTGAAACCGCAAAGTTTATGTCCGGATCTGGATGCAACTTTCTAAAAGGTTTTTGATTGTTCTGACCAGACACAACAGAGGTGTCTATAAAATTCAGGTTCAAAGACACATGTCCCGGGTGTGGAAACTCAACGCTTTGGTTCAAGCCTTTCTCTGCAGTGTATTTGGTAAAACAAATTTATTTAGTGGATTATTAGTGGGCTGGCAGAGAAGAAAAGCTTCCCATATTTTCCTTTTTTACTTTTTTCAGATGAGAAAAGAAATGTAAACAGTACTTTTCCTAGACACATAACATTGCAACCAAGTGTCATTCAACACAGGATGGTCACAACCTCCTTCATCGTGTTGATGTCCTCCTCAGTAGCACCTCATGATAATTTACACTTTTCTGTCATAGGGCTGGGAGAAGGTTCTGCTCTTCTTCACCCGGACAGCAGGTCCCACCCTCGATCCTTGGAGAAGAGTGCGTGGAGGGCATTCAAGGAGTCACAGTGTCATCATATGCTGAAACACCTTCACAATGGAGCCAGGATCACTGTGCAGATGCCTCCTAATATTGAGGGACACTGGGTCTCTACTGGGTAAGGAAAGATAAAAGAGGATGCTTGAGTGATGTATGTGGAAGAGAAGAGGAGAAGAAAGCAGAGAAGTAAGGATGAGTATTCCCACTTTAAGCAGCAGGGGAAATACTTTCTTTAATAGTGATGCTCTAAATTCCATATGCTTTCTGTATGTTTATGCATAAAAGGAGAAGGAGTGCAGTTATGTACATTAGAATAGCATGCTATGAAGCTGTCTTGATGAATCAATTTATAGTCTGGATTTTAAGCAGCATGCTGTGAAATATCTTTAAATCTCTGAGTAGGAAGGAGCCCAACTTGCCAAAGTGGATGCTCATTCAAACGTAGCATTGTATTATCTTTGACTACATGCATTAGATCCATTGAATGGGTCCTTGTTTTCAGAGCATGTGTCTAGCACAAGTTTTATTAGCAAAAGAAATTAAATAGCTGAGCTGTGTTTCACCAGTTCTTTTGCTCTCCATACATGATGACTTGTAATTCAGAGAATAATTTTGCTTTCTGTGTCTCAGCAGGCAGTATTCACAGGTTTATTCAAAGTGATTTGTAGTAGGAAAGACTGGGGTGCTTTAACAGAAAGAAGTGCATTTGTTAAGCATTGTGGATGTAACAAGGGGAACAAGCTTGCAGACACAAAAGGACTTTCTACGGGAAGTGCAATTTAACTGCCATTTACACCTTCAGGGAGAAAAAAGAAAGAAAAATCTAGGGGGAAGTGGGGAGAAAACCATAAAACCTGAATATTGCAGATTCAAATTCAAGCCGAATAGAAGTTTTGCTTTAACTGTCAGAAGTTTGCATTAACTGCAAGCCCTGCTGAAAGTTTGAGTGGAAAAGCTGAGGACACGATCCTGCACATCATCTGCAGAGCAGAGCTGGAGGAGCTCCACTGAGAAGCTTCTACAGCAGCACAGAAGCCAATTCTTTGTACTGTTCTGTAGACATTTGGCATTCCACTCTGACGTTACCAGTCCTTTTGCTACATCTACTATGCAAAAAAAGAAGAATAAATGTTTAATAAACAGCTCCTGTTTTTTTCAGAGAATTGAGTCACGTGGTGGTCCCTAGACAAAAAGGAAAAGCAAAACATTACTTAAGTATTTAAATCTAAAAAGATAAAGCCCTTAGTTAGATATGATCACCATGAAGCAGTTTTATTAATAAGAGCATAACAGCAGAGGAAATTGTTGGTTAATTGGCAGGCCGGAGAGGCCTGGTTGCTATATACTCGCGTTCATGCCACAGGGACATTAGCACCCAAGTGTCTCTGTGGAGCCATGCAGTGCTGCTCAGTCTTGTTACCTGTAGTGTACGTGATGTGCCACTGTGCTAAAATGTTGTTTCCATCACTTTCTGTCTTCTCACAGCTGTGAAGTTAGAGCAGGCCCAGAGTTCATCACAAGATCCTACAGGTTCTACCACAATAATACATTCAAGGCCTATCAATTTTATTATGGTGGCAATCGCTGCACAAACCCCATCTACACCTTAGTTATACGTGGCAAAATACGTCTCCGCCAAGCATCCTGGATCATCCGAGGGGGTACCGAAGCCGATTATCAGCTACGCAACATACAGATCATATGCCACAACGAAGCAGTAGCCAAGAAATTAAGCGAGCTGGTGAACCATACGTGTCCTGGATTTATACCAGAAGATAGTCCCTGGGAGCAGGATGTGAGCTACGACTTGCTGAGAGAAGACAATGGCTGCGAATGCACCAAAGCTCTGAATTTTGCCATGCACGAACTCCAGCTGATCCGTGTGGAGAAGCAGTACCTGCACCACAATTTAGACCACCTTGTGGAGGAGCTATTTCTCGGGGACATTCATACTGATGCCACTCAGAGGAGGTACTATCGGCCCTCTAGTTACCAACCTCCTCTTCAAAACGCCAAGGTACGTGCGTGTATATTACTTAACTCTTCTGAATCAGCGTGCTAGTGTCACCTAGCTTTTCTGTGGTTTATGTGATTGTGTACCAAAAGCACTCTGATGAGCTGAGGTCAGTAAAGGCCACTCTGAAGATGGAATCAAAAACTTGTATGCAGAGGTGGGAGTGGTTGGCTGGGACCACAGCTGTAGGCTTGCAGCTGAGAAAAGAGAAAGTTTGATACAGGATGGAGAAAAAAAGAGAAACGGGCATCAATATAGTGGTGGGAGTGCCAGGGAGAGAGCAAATTGAATTGTATCAGCATATGGAGGCTGGGTGATCCATCACCTGAAGAGAAAAAGAGGAAATTGGAATGTAGACACATGAAAGGGGCAACATGAAGGGAAAAAAAAAAAAAACTGATGGGCTGTGCAGGTCATGAATCCAGACACAGGCAAACACATGAGTGAAATGAAAAACAGGTGAATTTTGAATGGGCCTCTAATTCCACTTGATAATTCAGTTTTCAAAGTGGCCTCAGAGTGCCCTCAGCTTCATTGGGAACTGATCAACCCCATAGTAAGTTAAATAAAAATCAAACAGGAAGGGTAGACACTGATGGCCTGTAGCAGGAGAGCTGTCTATAGAGCTTTCCTGGTGACATTTCAAAAGCAGGCAGCGCGATTGGAAACACGTTGCTGGCTGCTGCTGCTGTTGGTGTGTTCTAGCTGGGTGCTGCCATAGCATCACCTCCAGCTAATGGGTTCTCACCATTTCTAATCATCTTGTTGCAACTGATTCAAAAATCAGCAATACCAAGAAGCACAACAGGGGAAGGGGGAGTTTTGGTGAGAAAGCCTTGGCCTCCACTTCCATTCAAAACCATTCGCCCTGGGTTTCATCTGCCTGTCAACACCAAATTTCAATGTTTCAGGACCTTACATGATCTGCTTTTCATTTTTTTTAATAGCTTGGCCTACTGATAATTTTAATCCAGTCAACTGTGTCTCTGTTATAAATGCTGCTGTCATCTCTGTCTGTCATTCTTATGCTCTCATCAAGTGGCCAGGCACACATGTGCTTTTTCTTTTTAAATATATGTCTTCCCAAAGTGGAGAGTTTCAGCACCAGGAGATGAACCACAGCCCATTCCTCATCAAAATGTTGGATTCAGCAATTTTACTTTTCTTTAATTCAACAAGCATGTCAACTTTCTCTTTGCATATTTGGAAGTCCTAAACCTCTTCCTTCCAGGTATCTGTAGATACAAATTATGTGGCACCAGCTATATGTTGTATCTCTTCTAGAAAATATGGTAGATCTTCTGACCATGTGAAACCAAGACAGAATCTTGATTTAATTTATCTTTAATTAATCTTGATTGTTTTTTCAGGTTTATCTGGTCAAATCTATTTGTCTCATTATGGGCTGAGGGATAGCATAGTAAATGCTTACACTTCCACCTTGTAGTATTTTCATTACAGTCCAAATGATCAGGTGTGCTGTCAACCAGCTTTATAAAAATAAGGTTTATGTCCAGGTCTGCTGTAATTTTAGGATATACTGGTAAAGATTTTCCTGCCTACCTCTTCTGTTACAGCATCACTTTTTCCATCTAAAATATAATGCCTCTAAAACATAGTGCTCAAATTTACAGGATCAGATCTTGCAAAAGAAGCCTATTTCTTGAGCCACGTTAACCAAATAAACTGTGAGAGCACTGAAACCCTCATTTACATTCATAAAGTCCATTTTTTCAGGCATGGTCTGATCCACTCAGGCCTGAGTGTGTGACATCTCTATGTGGAAGACAAGAGCAGCCTTGGCCTGCCCTCCTGGGTCACCCTACGTGCTGATATCCCGCAGTCTCACATGTCTGGACAGGCAGGTTCTGCCCAGAGGTAGAACTACGATCAGGGAGAGCCTGCAGTGGGGTCCCTGGGGGAGGCTTCTGTATCGTGTGTTTACAAGAACTGGTGGAGAGGAAAAGCAAACAAGCCAACTAGTTATCCCTTGGTATTCATGAAGTACAGTGCTTTCAAGTAAGACTTTTGTTACCTGGGTCTTAGCAAAGGCTGAGTCTCGATGCTGAATTTGTGATACTGGAAGCCCATTCATAAGAGTACTATTGGTTACAGAAAAGACTGTTACTATAGAAAGCACAGTTTAACTCTAAATATACCAAAATACATACAGATTCCAGGTCTCCGTGATGAAACTCTTGTAGTTTAATAAATGGCGGCCCCAGGTCCTGACTTGTAGGTCATTGCTTGCCTCCCAGTTTGGCAAGTTATGACTTCTGGAGAATTACAATATCTCTTCTGGAGAATTACAATATCTCTTCTGGAGAATTACAATACCTCTTCTGACCATGGCTTGCTTGACTCCCACAATGTATATTTACAGAATGCCCGGGGAAGTTGTGGATGCCCCTTCCCTGGAAGTGCTCAAGGCCAGGCTGGATGGGGCTTTGAGCAACCTGGTCTAGTGGAAGGTGTCCCTGCCCATGGCAGGGGGGTTGGAACTCGATGATCTTGAAGGTCCCTTTCAACCCAAACCATACTATGACTCTGTGATTTTATGATTCTATGAGAATGTGGATTGCTGGGACACCAGTCTCACCTGGAGCCTTCAATGATAAAAGATGCGTAGGTTTAACACAATTTTAAAGTGTAGAACAGCTCAAATTCTCCTTTTCTTTGTTAGTACGTTCCTCTTGCTCAGGTTTGATGTGACATTTCTTTTTTTCTCAAGAGAATCTGGGCCTGCTGTTACTAAGCTTTCAGCGTGATACAAATAACAGTACCCCCAAAAAAATGAACCTTTGTCTTGGCTGCCATGAAAGACTTCTGCCTGTTAGTTTGTACCTAAACACGAAGTTCTCTGTACTAACAGGTTTTCAACCCAGCCGTCTGACCTGGTGTTTGCCAAATGTAGGAAGAACAGTAAGAGAGAGAGGCCTTTTTTTGTTTTTTAAGGCCAGGCAAACGTACTGCTGAAAGGTTATAACCCTTCTTCTTTGAACTCTTTTCCTTTTCTAATTGTTGCTCCACTGGGAGCCAGCTGAAAATGAGTTTAAATGCTAAATTGAGTTTAAAACTACAAGTCACAGACTCCTCTGGAAACTGGACACCATGAATAAATAGAAACATTAAATCAACTTGTTTTTTTAAGGTTTCTACAGTCATACCAAGACGTTGGGGAGTCCAGGAAATTGCTTCTGAAGTGAATCAGGTGTATTGTGTGGAATCTTTCATTTAAGGCTTTTTTCATTTCCTTTGTAAGTTTCAAATAAAAATAAATAAAAAGGCCTGCCTAAAATAAGTTAAGAGGATTCACATTTGGAGTTAAATTTATAGTTAAGCCTCTATATAGAAGAAAGTTCCACCCAGCTCAAGAGTTTACACAGCCTCTAAGTTGGATGTGGTAGCCACATTCATTACTTTATGTGGTTGAAATGAATGGTAATTAAAAGCAAATGATTGCTGGATATGTTAGGAATGCCAAAGCCACATGATCAGGACTTTAAACAAATAGAATTGGACCGTCTCCAGGTTCCTGCAGCGATTTCACCACAGGATGGTAAATCAAAAGGGCTGTCCAAAAACCAGACAGCTTTATGCTGAGCTACAAATCTGAATATATTCACAGATTACCATATCTCAAGTGTTCATATGAAATCAGGGAGCTTTTAAAAATATATATGTCATCTCTTAAGGCTTTACAAATTCTCTTAGATAAGAGCATACCTTAAACAAATTCCTCCTGTGAAATACATGGAAGTTCTTTGAGTGTAACTGATGAATGGCTCCCTGTTTAGATTTATCTTAGCAGTTCTCTGGCCTTGCTCAAGATCTCAATTAAGACTTCCTGATGAACGGGGCTGAACATCTTTGATGTCTCTTGGTATTGCAAGTTTATCAAGGGAGTCAGCCTATTGCACATGCAGCTTCTTTTGCCAGCATGAGAGAGCACACAGTTGTAAAGGACAGGACAGGAGAACTGCTTGGCCATCATCATGCATATTATGCAAATATTCCTGATTAGGACGACACTAAGGAATGTGGCTTATTGGTTGTAAAATTGTAAATTGGTTGTAAAATTGTACCTTATTTATGAATGCTTACAGAGACTTGTAGCATGAAAGAAGGCTTGAATGCAATATTTGTTCACTATGTGGAAGGACAGAAGACGTTTTTTGGAGATATCCGACCTAAAACTAGAAGAAATATGTACAACATCAATACCAGGGCACTTATTTCACATGGAATTGCCTCAGCAATAGTGCTTTGTAAACAAAGAACTCTTTGTGGTATTTTATCATCTGGGAAAGATCAGAGCATGGCTGTGATGACCAGTCATTCTAGTTAGATCATTATTTAAGAATAGGGCTGGAGTGGTCTGGAACATCACAAGAAGCCTAAAATGTGCTAGGATGACCTTCCTTCTGCCTCAGCTGTAATCAAACATTGGCTGGCCACACACTTTCAATAAGGTGTTTTCCCTTGAAAAAGAGATTCTAATGGATTGATTCTCTGTTCCAGGTTTATTTGCTGCTGGGATCTGACTTCCATCAGCACCTGGCATTTGCAGCTAATACAGATTCAATATATGGAGGCTGGTGCTTGGGCTTTGCTTTAGCCAGGCAGTGAAAGAACAAAGCGTGGAATCTTTTTTTTAGGCTTTTGAAAATTTGGGTCTTCATCTCTTTAAAACTCAGTGACTTCATCTGTAGAGGAATGCTATGTACTTGAGGAGCTCCCAGGGAAATGCAAGCATAAGTTAATAAATAGATGTTGAACATGTGAAGAGCCTGAGAGAAATATGCAAAACATTATCTCAACCAAAAAGTGTAATTTTGGAGGACAAAACGCCTTTGTTTGCCAGAGTAGTACCACTAGACTTCCAGATTAAGCCAACACTTGAGGGGTTTCTTTTGTTCATTATTACTTGCAAAAGACTCTTAGTTAGGGAAATTATGAGAAGCAACGAAAGAACAGCCAGAGGAATGTTCAAATAGGTTAATTCCAGGTTTATGAACAATAACAGTGTGTGTGATGCCCTGCAGAGATAAGAGAAGCAAACAGTTTCTAGCTGAGGCTGGTCCTTTCCAGGCTCAGTAGCATTCTTGGCTGTGGTCTTGCAGAAGAGTCCTCCTTTGAAGGTGCCACTCTGTGCTTACTGCCTGCACCTGGATTTGTGGTAGGTTGGGGACTGGAGCAGAAGGTTGCTTTTCACTCCCTCTGTGAACCTTCAGAAGCTAAGCATTGCTTTTAAAACGCTATTCATCTTTGTTGACTTGACTATCAGCTCTGCAACTGCAGTAAAAGCCTGCCCCAACACAAATGCAGTACTACAAAATAAAATTTACTATTTAGCCTAGCAAAATAAAACAGGGGCCTTCAGATCAACTCAATATACTTATCTAAACAACTGACACCTTTCTTGTTGTTGGAGTCCAACCACAGTTGCTTCATCTTTTGTAAGAGGGAAGGGAGGACCCACTGGTAATATTGCTACGTGGTTCACAGGGCTATATAGGTTGCTTTTTAAAGGTATAGTAAACATGTAATGCAGCTTTATTTTCTGAAGTTGGACATTCAAGCTGTCCCTTTGGGTTTTCCAGGAATTTTTTTGGTTGATACTTCTGAAAATAATCACATCACCATGAATTAGTATCATTTTAATGGGATAGCTGACATGCAAACGCATTCATCTGAGAAAAAGGATGGGTTCCTCTTTATTCTTGTCTTTTGCCCAGGCTCAAGTAGTTTATATCAAAAAAGAACAACAAGAAGACTTTAGCATTTCATGTCAGTTGTGTTTGTTTCAGTTTTATGCAGAGTTGTGCAACAGAATTGACATCATAGAACAGACAGTTGTGTAATGGTAATGCCTTCAGATTCCTTCACTATCTTTCCCTTCACGGGAGCAGTTAATAAAAACTCTTCCTCAATATCTTAAAATATATGGCACTCATTTGCAGATAAATCTGAACACATCTCCACCCTCCTTCCTGCTTGCAGCTCCTCTGTTCCCCACCAAAAGAAATCCCAAACTGACAAGCCAGCGAAGGAGTTACCACTCTCTCCAGCACTTCAGTTGCTTCAAGATTTTTAATTAAAGTTTTAAATCTTTGTTATCCTTCATTCCCTTTGGCATGCTGAATTATAACTGTGTCAGCCGTGCTTGTCAACTCCCCAGAGCCAGCCTAATGCGCGTTAGCCAACTCAGCTTCACATGAGGTCATGGAAAGCCTGCAAATTATCACTTTTGCAGTGGAGAGAGATTGTAGCCATTTGTTAAAGCGTTGTCTTGGTCTGCAGTTATCTAGAGCGGTGGAGGAGCGGAGCTTGATACTGTACTGAGCAGTTCATAAAAGTGTCCTTTCTGTGGACTCAGCTCCTTGGCAACGGGAGGCAAAGCCATCCAACTGGTTTTTTGTTGAGTTGGAAGCATTTCCTTGAATTGACGTTCTCCTAGGGGTTTCTATTTCTACTCAACCTAGAAGCACTCGGTTACTAACACTAAAATCTGGCACCTGGTTTTTTTGGGTGGTGAGGTTTAAAGTATCCTGACCAGGCATGCCCTGTTCCAGTCCCATCTAGCCCTGCCCATGACACATGGTATTTGGATGGGTGTGAGAGAGAATTTCTAAGTATGGCTTTTCTTTCCCATCTTCTTCAGTGCTTTTCTACGTGGTAATACATAGCAGAGGTTTTCTACTCCAGCATTTGTGACTGTTGGACCCTACAAGGCATCTCGCGGGGCCACCAGTTAGGTCTGTACTGCACATGTGATTCAAGCCTGAGCCTGTGCTTCAGGAAACCCGGTGCCTGGTCCTGCATCACACATCTCCCTGCACTGAGGATATGCTGGATGCAAAATTCCATACCTAGCCTCTGCTATGTGCCCCATCCCATGATATTGCATAGCCAGTGTTAGACAGTGCGGCCACAGGATGGATCCAGGCTCTGGTTAGAGCCTGGGCTGCCTCATGTGGGCTCCACAGCTTGGTCAAGAGCATCTTGGTCTACCAACCTGGTCTAGTAGGAGGAGTCCCTGCCCATGCCAGAGGGGTCAGAACTTGATGATCTTTAAAAGCTCCCTTCCAACCCGAACCATTCTATGATCTTCCCCACTGATGAGAGGGTGCAGAAGGGAGGTAAGGTGGGCACTGGGGCTTTTGCTAGCCCTCGCTTCTCCCAGTCCTGTATAGGTGCAACCCATCCTCCTGTTCCAACCATGAACAAGACCTGCCACGCACTGGTAACCAGTGCAAATCAGGGCGAGCATTGCAGAAATATATTTAATGTCAGTACCTGACTCGATAAGGCAGGATGTTGCTACAGAAATTTGAAATAAGTGACTTCACTGGCATTGGGGTCATTGTGACTGAGCAGAGCAGTGGTGGCAGCAGCCCTTGAGGAGAGACCAGGCCCAGCTAGCAATGGTGTGGGGGACAAGGAGCCTACTTAAGAGTAGCCAGATTGAAAATATAGGTTTGAATATATAGGTTTGAATAAAAAGTGAAAGTTAAAAGGCCTGATCCCCAAAGGAGGTGTTACAGAAAGAAGCCACTGCTCTGCCAAGGGTTTGGGGCTGGGGTTTGGTTTGACACTGGCATTGCTGGGAGGGGAGAGCGAGGACAAGTCCAGAGGTAGCACAGCCGATTGCAAAGAGTGTGTGCTTTTCAGTCTCGCTGAGGCAGAGGTGATACTTCAATACGTTATGCAGTGGCTCCAGATAAAAAGAGAAGGAGAGGTGACTTCCCAAATTTTACTTTGGGAAAGTGCTGTGTGATTTCATGCTTGTTTAAAGACCTTGCATGTGTAAAACAAACTGTCCCTGAGGAATCTAATCAGGTTCACCGCCTCTCTGAATTGTCCACTGCTTTTCCTTAGCCCAAGTCAGTTCTGAAGAGCAGCAGACCCACTCAGTATCTGCCCCAATACCTGGCATCTTATAGCAGGAGTTACCATATTTGTGGATGTTTTAGGAGCTTGATAAACGTTGCTGCCTTTTACGCTATTTTCTTCTTAATGTGCCTGGTCTGGTAAAATACCAAGTATTTGCATCTGTAAATGATGAGAGAGAGCTTGTCAAAAAATGGATAAAATTCCATACTGAAAAAGCCTGTAGAAATAGTCTTCTCATTTTTGGAAATGAAACATTAGCTATTCTGTGGAAAAATGAATACCAAAACCCAAAACTTTTCTTTGTATCTCTTTTTCTCCTGACTTCGTACGTTCAAAGACATTCTTTCCCTTACCCTTCTTTAAAATAAGGATCTAATGAAAAATATAAAATAATTTTTTCAATCTGTTCTGCTAAGAATATAATGAATCTCAAGCTCTAAGTGTTCTGAACAAAGAATCTTTCCTTAAAAAACAGTAAGTTATAGTTAAGATAATTTTCCATGGTGTAAATAGCCAAATATCAGAATAGTCATCGTTCTAATCCTACAGGAAAAAGGTTGAGTTACAATTTGGTCTGTTTCACACAAATGTTTTAAAATTTTTGGATTGCACCTACAGACACATTTTCAAATAGAAAGAATAAATAGGTAGGGGAGAGAGCAAATATGAACAATGTGTTTACCTGAAAATGAGTATATTTTCAGGATTCTCTTTACTATTCGTGCTTGTTTGCTTTGTCCCTAAATAGTACTTGCAGTACATCCCACAGGTCCTCTCCTTAGAATTAAGCATTGATTTCAGCTTCTGCTTGAACCATAAAGAAAGGGTAAATTTTCTGTATGTTTTGGAAATTGTTTTATGGTCCATAAACGTCTTATTCTGTAACAACAGCATCAAATACAAAGGTGTTCAAAGAAAACTAGAACACCTTCCAAAGAGATCTTTCTGTATGTTATTCCAAGCTCACTTCACCATTGCTCAGAGAGCATCCCAGTTGCGTGACAGTTTTTTGGCCTGGGCTATAAAAACCACTACGAATTGATTAGAGGCAAATTAGTCCTAAACAGTCATAGAATCCCATGGAACTTAAGACAAAATTAAACTGTGCTGAGAAGTTTTATGTTTCTGACTATCCACAGCAATTGGGAAAAAGATCAAGGAACTTCATCCTTGTTTGCTTTTCTTATTAGAAACCTCCCTGCTTGGTTTCCAGAGCTCTCTGGCCCTGTTACCACTTCAGCTGAGGCAGCAGGAGGGAGGGATAAGCAAAAATGTTGGTGGAAATTTTCAGATCACAAATTATATTCTCCCTGAGTACAAGAACTAAGTTTCCAGCCAGAAATTCAGGCTTATTTCAGCCCACATGGCTTCATGGATTAATTCAGAAACTAGCTTTAAAGAAACATGCAGGAGCATGAGGAGTTGGGGCACCATAGGTCTGGCATTGCAGCGCTGCAAGAAGGCACCCTTCCCCACATCTTGATGGGAAGGGGTCTTCCAGTCATTGGGCAGCAGATATTTCAGAGGCTGGTCCTTTTAGCAACATCCCACTATGAAAACTAGTACATTGTACACCTAAGATAATCAAAACATAGAACAGATGTTCATCCTGTCCGCTGCTTGTTTTATAGCTTTGTAGTTTATGTCATGCTGAAATTAGCTTTTTATTAGAGAGTACTTAATCATGCTTGGACTCGAATGTCCTCTACCTCTGTTCCCTATTTTCTTTGAATGTCTGTTTTTAGAAAATAGTCTTTCCCTGACACACATGGAAAGGGAGACATTTGCAAAGCCTCCACTAGTGTAATTAAGAGGCAAGAGCAGCTGACCTAAAAAAGCAATGGTGAAAAACCCAGTCAATTGTTAAATATAAATTACTCTATAATTAAGTACAATTGCCTCATAACAAAACTAGATATCTCTCCCATCCATTACTTGAACAAAAATTGTACTGAGGGAGTTTCCATGTGACATTTTCTTCCACTAAGAAGTTCATAACTCTTTGAAGATAGTATCACAGCACAGAAGGTTTGAGTAGGCTTAGATTCAAGGACTGGTCCCAGGGAAGTGATGCATTCAGGCTGCATCCATGTGAGGTACCTGAGCCAGCCTGTGAAAGGGATACTACTGCTTCCCTCCTTATTGCACCAACCTCTCCCTCTTCCACTCCCTGTTTTTTTTTCCAAAAAGTGCCTGGTCACCTCAACCTCTTCATCTGGACACGTCATCAGTAACTAGAAGGCAGAGAAGGCAGGCAGGGTGGGCATTTCTTAGAGGTGCATCTGGCCAGATGTTCAGAGCTGGCCCAAAGCTTTCGGAATTAGAAGGGCTGCACAGAGTTACAGCAGTTGGTCCACAGAGTTCAAAGAGCCAGATGAGCTACAGACAAGTGTTTATACTGCTAATCCTCACTTTGATTTCTGTGAGTTAACCAGGACCTTCCTTGAGTTTGCCCACGGAGTCACCTCCACTCACAGTCTAATGAGAGCCTGCACAGTCGCACTGCATGAGGTTTATAAGTTTTTGGAAGTAACTCCTCCTTGTGAGAAAGGGGCTGCTTGGAGTTACAATTTTTTTCCATCATGAACCTTCTTCTACCTACTCTGTCACTGGTCACAGCCAAGGATCTAAGCAGCCACAGATGTGACCAGACTGTACCTTCTACACTCCCAGTATGATGGAGAAGACATCAGACAATTACAATACTCCCTGCCCTGCGTCAGATCCTTGACTCATGATTTTTAATGTCATAGAGAAGAATCTTAAAATCACTGCTAGAAAAACATAAAAAAGAAAATTAATGCTTGATAGTCCTTCCTGATCAAAAAAGTAAAAAATAACATTGCTGCAAATCTTTCAGATCTTCTTGTCCATGCACTAGATCTGAGAAACAACTTAGGAATCCCACAAACAGCCAAGGGTGACCAAGAAGACAACAGGCAAGGTTTCTTCAGATTTCAAACAAAAGCACCAGAAACCACTAGTTCCCAGGTTAAATTGCCTTGTCTTACAAACTGGTTGTGGAGGACAGGCTCCTGAGAAAGAAACGTGAATATAAACTAAACCATCCTGGCTGATGCATGCTGCTTTGCCAGGTTCTCCTCTGGGAGATCATAAGAGCTTTCAAATTCAAAATGGACTGTAGCAGAAATTGTCTCCTACTATTGACCGATTCAGCTTATACAAGCTTTCTTTAGTGTTATAACACTTTTCCTCACTTTCTTGCTTTAGATTATGTGAGTGAGGCAAGGCAATAAAGTTACTGTCATCAGTGTAGTTTACTAGCCCTTAAAGAATTAGTGACACCAGTCTGGCCCGTGGTGGGACAGCCACACTGGTGAAACCAGTGCTTGCTAGACACCAGCATCTTCCATAGAGCAACCCCTGGGCCCAGATCACTGCAGGTGTCCATGCAAGTCAGCAGTGTCATCTGGATATTGGTCTCTAAGAAGACAAAGTGCTATTTCTATGATACTTCAACAATGTGTGTTTCTTTGGTGCTTTGGTTGGCAGTGATTGGAATTGCACCCCTCATCCAACCATTTTCATGCAGTACCAGCGGTGCTGCCTGAGACAGGGCGGATGCTCAGCATCTGCCATTTCCACTTGGAGCTGGAGCTCAAGGAAAATGGGGCAGCTCTGCCACTGCCCAAGGCTTGCCGAGGCAGTCTCCACCTTTCCCTGCAAACCACCCAGTGAAGCAGACCACTTTCTGGAGAAAATGACTGAAGTCCTCTGAAGAGAGGTAGGGATTCACCAGACCGGTTTCATAAGACCCAGACAAGCTTGCAGATGAAACCTGCTGAGGTTTTATTGCAGGCAAGATGAAGGTGGACTCTGGATATCTGTCAGATTGTATTTGAAGGTTCAGTCCAGGAATAGAGCTACAAACACCTTTTTTTAGTAATTATTATTATTTGATTTTTAATCATGTTCAGGTCTCTGAAATTTCTGTCTGCTTTCTGACAGCTCAGTGCTGTTATTTAGCCTCCTACCAGTCTGTTCCTAAACAGAAGAGCTGTAATTGTCTGTGTTTCTATGAAGTAAGGTTAAGTCACACGGGAAGGTCACACAAGAAATCTAGAGCAAGATAGGAAATGTAACTGGATCTTGGTTCCTCTCTTGACCATCAGATAATCCGAACTGAAACTTTCAGAAAACAGCTGTTTCCCAGTCTTCATGTGCTATATGTGCTTTCAGTGTTCAGGAGAACCAGATGTTGTGCACCAGCCTGTGCTGTCAGTTACTATGGCACAAATCTGTGCTAACTTCACCAGTTGCCAGTAAACTACTCAATTAAATGCCCTTTATATTTTCACTAAGATACTAATTGTCCTTGCACCTGCTTGCAAAATTTAGTTGAAAAATGTATCTCAAAATTAGTTAACAAGGTCCACAGTCGGAAAGAACTCCACATTTTAATAGCATTCTCACCTGTGGTTCCCAGAAGACCATGTATTATAGGGTGGAAAGACCTCTGAAGGCCACCAAGTCCAACCTCCTTCCTCCTCAAAGCAGGGCTGTTGGCCAACACTGGTTCAGATCAGCCTGAGCTACATCATTTTTAGTTACTTTACACACAGACCATTGTTCTGCATCCCGGGGATGTAGAACAGCAGACTTTTCATTGCCTTCATTGACTTCTGGCATCTTAGCTGGTCTGGGGTAGGGGGAAATAGAACCCTGTTTAATGTGTGTAAAAGGGATAGGTTGTGTATGTTGTAAAGGGATAGATAGTTGTATGTTGATTCTCTGAAGCAGTTGTATTATCAGAGAAACTCAGGGCACTAATGAAGGTTGGGGAAATGTTGCCCCTAACGTTTGCCATGAGCTGAAGGCCGTGAGTGGAGAAATGCTGACTCCATAGCAGCTCATGTGGACTTTAAAGCATGAGCCATGAATATGAGCATTTATATTAAAGAAGGAGCTCAAAGAGTTCTCAGAAAAGAGGGCTGGAAAGAGGTGTGAAGAAGAAGTATTTGTATAAATTGCTGTCCCCACTGCATAGGGAGCTTCAGCTCTTACCTTGGTGAACTCTGAATTGCAGCTTGGGAATACACCTCGCAGCCCAAACAAGGTGGATGTGAGTAACACACACACACACCAGTGCATGCTCCCTCTCTCTTGGAAGGACAGGGTGTCCTTGAAAGATGATGGCACAAGCTGTCTCTGTGGTCTTCACCTTTCACTCTGAGTATAAGCCTGCCTACAGCTCACAGCGCTGCCCCTCTGCATGCCACCAGCCAACTAGAAGGCCTCTACCACCAGGTCCCAAGATGTGAACAAATAGCACATCACCAACCTAAAACAGGCACCAGGAAAATGGAAAACTGCTTTTATCTTGTGGGGTGGCATTTATTCTTTTTGGTCTAATTACTTGTCATCAATGTAGTGGATTAAAAAATTAGTTTCCTAGTCCTTTATCATTCCATAAAATTTACTTCTATGTTTAGCAGAGCAGAGACAAATGCCAATGCTGCCATCTCCTTTGCCATTGAAAAAATGCAAAATGGGGTTTGAAAAGAGAATAGCTAGGCCAAACTCTTTTGCCAACAAGATCAATCCTTGCAGAGGCAGGAAGAGTTAGCCTTAGGAACAACATACATGTCTCTGTAGCTTCAGTCTCTGATGTCAGGGGGTGGAAGCCTCAGCATGAAATTCCCTCCTCTTCTGCCACCACCTCGGAGCCTGCACACCCCTTGTAAGACACCTGTGGGGCTCAGAGGTGATGCTGGGGCTACCCAGCTGCTTGAGGCTGATGTTTGGCTCCCAGCGGTGAGCTGCCATGGAGCCCAGCAGGCACCACAGATGCCCTTCCAGCTGGAGAGGGGCATAAAGTTTTCACCCTGTCCTGTACCAGTAGGCACTTCACAACCTTGCGTTAGGGCTCAGAAAAGCTGAAAAAGTGTAAGAACGCTGGTTGCCGTTCTCCCAGGCTCCTACCCAACTGAAAAATGTGCTTAGGAAATGCATACCCATCTATGGTACCCAAAGTTAATGACTAAAAGGAAGACAGATGCAAAATAATAGCTCAGCAAATGTAGTAATTTCTAACACAAGTTGCCAAGTCCCTAGTGTTAGCTTTTTCACCATAGTAAATTACCATCTGCCAGCTTCTTGTATGGTTGGAGGGATAAAGTCAGACTTTGCTAGATCCAATAAAAAGCTGAACTAAAATGTTAATTTCAGAGAAATGCAGATGAAGGAATTAATCTAATTCCTCTCCTGCTGAGCAGTCTTACACATACAAAATCAAATGGTGCCATATCTCAGGTGCTTTGAAGGGTGGGAACCTGCAGGAGAACAATAAAAAGATAAGAAATGACAACATATTCCTTCAAACGTTGAGCTGGTGTCACTTCAAGATGAAATGGATGGCCTGATTCATTGCCCTCCCTCAAAGATAACCCCTCACGAGGCTTTCTTCCTGCTTTCTTTCAGAACCACGACCGCACATGCATCGCGTGCAGAATCATCTACCGGTCAGATGAGCACCATCCTCCCATCTTACCCCCCAAGGCAGATCTGACTATAGGGCTACACGGAGAGTGGGTGAGCCAGCGCTGCGAGGTGCGGCCGGAGGTCCTCTTCCTCACTCGCCACTTCATCTTCCATGACAACAACAACACCTGGGAAGGTCACTACTACCACTACTCCGACCCCATCTGCAAGCACCCCACCTTCACCATCTACGCCAAGGGACGCTACAGCCGGGGAGTGCACTCGTCCAAAGTGATGGGGGGCACGGAGTTTGTGTTCAAAGGTGAGGTGGCTCTCAACACCGGGGGTGGAGGTGGCCACGGAGGTAACGGACCAGAGCAGAGTTCACTCACAACGATTTGATTGCTGATGATTTCATTCTGTCATTTTCCAGGGTTAGTCATTTCTTGGGAAGTTGGCGGGCGTGTGATTGCCCAGCCAAACTATAGAGCTGCACATTATTTCACACCACTGAAGCAATACTCATTTGAGGCATGGATCTTTTAAGTATAGCACAAGAAAATGAGATTGCACATCACTCGGTCTTGGAGCCCAGTGGCCAGACTTCCAAGTATCTAAGCAAAGCGTCTGAGATTAGATCGGTGTCCTAGGGTTCCTTCAGTAGAGAGAAAAAAGCACCTTCAGAAGGCATTTCAGGTCAGAAGTGCTATAAATCATCTTCTGTTGAAGACAGAAGTAGCAGCATGTGTCTTTTCATCAGCTTCCAAGGGGCCCTGGAGCAAGTAAAGATGTCCCTAAAGACAGTTCTGGTTAACCCCATCACAGCGATGACTAGATGTGTCTAACTGAAACCTCTTGAGTCCTTTGGGAAGCAGCGCTCGCTGGTAACGCTTAGAAAGAGCTCAGTGGCTTTAAACACTCACACAAACAGACCTCTCCAAAGCATGAAATCCCACCATGGTGCCAGCCCCAGCGGAGCCTCTGGAAGCCCCAAGCACTCTGTGGGCTCATCTTAGTTCAGTTTCCACATGAGAAGCATATAGCTTCTTGTATGGCTCCAATTTAGGAGGGCATCTAACTATAAGAAATAATTTACTAATCTGGGATTTTCATAAAAAGCAGGAGATACCATTGCCCATCAGAGCTTTTGTTCTTTACAACTGCATGCAGCATGTCACAGCAGAGAGCTCCTGGGGTGAAATCCAGTTTTTGCTTCATTTCTGGTTAATGACAGGCCAACTTCACTGGAAACATTCAAGGTCAGGTTGGATGTTGCCCCAACAGGGCTCTGAGCAACCTGATCTAGTTGAAGATACACCTACTTATTTCAGGGGGCTTGGAACTAGATGACCTTTAAAGGTCTCTTCCAATTATTCTATGATTCTGTAACTTACATCACAAATCAAGGTCACTCAGTTTGGTTTTGGTAAAATCTGTAGGTTCACTTTCTGTAGATGACCTTTTACACCAGCTAGAACAAATAATGCGAAAGTAGAGCCACTGAGTATCTGTTTATAAATATAAAACCTGAGAATAAATTTCTACTATAAAAAGACATACACATTGTTAATGGCCTGCAAGAGTATTTGGTGCATCAGGAGGCATGAGTGCTGGTTATTTGCTTCTATTTTGGTCAGCATTGATCTATTCAGACCCCTTTTTCTTGATATACAGTGTCAGACACATACCGGGAAAAATCTCTATTCAGCTTCCATAAACTCATTCCATTTGTCTTTTCCCAACTTTTTAAACTCAGCTGAAAAATAGAACTTCATGTGCCTTGAGCGCCTTTGAAAAACAAGCGACTTGGAACTGAAGAAACTACAGCATTTCTACATCTGATACTGCACGCTGCAGCCACTGTTTAGATATGAGAAAAAACATCTTTCTGTGGTTCAGCAATACTTTATAATTCATGTAAAAAAAGGAAAGGTAATATAGGAAGGTAGTGCAGCTGTGGCACTTCCCAAATTTTTCAATTGGAACTAATTACCTCACTAGCTTTACAGGGTAGCATGGTAAAAAGAATGATGAAAAATACATTATAGATAGTCCTACTTGGATTAAATGGATGGTAATAAAACCTGACTGCAGTTTTATTGTTTCCTCCTTTACCTATCTTCTAATCTAACCAACTTGGCTTTACCTGTAAAGGATTGTCTGGAATTTATGAAAAACTCTGCTTAATCTCTGACTGAGATGTGTGGCCATCAGGTTTTCTTCAGCTGCGTTCCTGTGTGTGTGTGTGTGTTCTGTGCAAGAAGTAATTACATCAAAGATGTAAAACAATGCAAATGCACTTGCTGGCCACATCTGCAATATAAAAAAGAGATTTAAGAACGAACAAGGAGAAACAGTTCTAATTTGACGGGTACTCCTCAATCCTCACGTTGTCTTTGCTTTTAGTTCTTTCCCCCTCTGCTAATTGCTTCTCCTCTTTTCCTCTCTGGCAGTGAATCACATGAAGGTCACTCCAATGGATATATCCACGGCCTCCCTGCTCAACGTCTTCAACGGGAATGAGTGTGGAGCACAGGGCTCCTGGCAAGTTGGGGTTCAGCAGGACGTCACCCACACGAACGGCTGCATCGCACTCGGCATCCGCCTACCTCACACCGAGTATGAAATCTTCAAAATGGAGCAGGATGCCCGGGGCAGGTACTTGCTTTACAACGGCCAGAGACCGAGCGACGGGTCCAGCCCCGACCGACCGGAGAAGAGAGCCACTTCCTACCAGATGCCTTTAATTCAGTGCGCTTCATCCCTACCCAGATCTGAAGAGTCACCAGAGGAGAATAAAATAAGGCTGTACAGCAGCAGGGCACCAGGAAAATATCCCAGTGCCCCAGCTCTTGCTTTGGTGTTGTTTATTTGTACTGTGTCATATTGGGACATTCTCAGCTAGAAGTGAAAAAAAAAACCTTATTTTTCATGACTACAAAGCCAGGATTCCACCAGACTGAGGGTTGTTTTTCTTCCAAAAAGAAAGCGACATTTATTTTCTTGATGCACTTGAATGCCTGAGAACTGTTGTTCTTTTCCTTACTTCCCCCCCCTCCCTCTCCTCCTCGAATCCCAAACGGCACTCGTTTGATGTTTGTGCTTTGAACTTCATCCAGTCTGATCCCTGGCCTGACATGACTGCACAAAAGTAATTGCACTTTAGGACTGCAGACTTCTGGGGGGAGGGAGGGGGTCTCCTTTTATTATTATTTTTTAACTGCTGGGGTGAGCGTTATAATCCTGCTTGAGTCGTCTCTGCCATCTTACCTTTGTGGTACTCCTCTCCCCAGCGCTCAGTTTCTCATCAGAATTTAGCTCTGGGGAAGGTGTCATGCCAGTACTGTGATAGCAGCTTCCCCCTGACCTCACAGCAACGATGTAGATATGTATATAAGGAAGAAACCCACAAGGATTTATCTTGTCATTATCTCACGGCTCGTAACACAGAAAAGAAACAGCAAATCAACAGCCCTCCGGTCAGATACTGCTAAAGGGGTGATACTTCTAATTAAAAAATATTCCAAGTAATTTAAGCTATTTTTACAATCATTAAGTTGTAAAAATAACCAGCAATTTAACATTTTCTCATTTCATTTCCTTAGCCATGTCATTGCTTCAAGGCCTCCCTTTGTATCTAGCAAGTAGTTACAACCAAGCCCCCTTAAAGCCAGACAGAAGCAGCGTTTTTCTGTCGGCTGCACACAATACCAGGCTGCAGGGACTTCTTCTGTTTTCATATTCCTGAGGCCTTACATACCCCACCTGCAGTATTTGTGCCTCGGATTTTGTGTGAGCCAGGCGGGCCAAGTAAAGAAGCAAGTGGGCTCTAACGTGTTCTGCAACCCTATTAAGCAGCATATTTTCAGTCACTCAACCTCACGTAGGAACAAGTAAAAAGTTGCAGCAGCAAGCACACCATGGCCCCCAGGACTGTTTTGTAGTTCAGAGAGCCAGAAAGCAGCTGGAAACAAACCTGCATCCATGGGATGGAGGGAGATCGGCCCAGTCTTACCAGAGGGAGGAGCAAGAGTCGGACAAACGCAGCCGCATCCTCCTCCTTTTCCTTCTTGCTGGATTTTCCCAACACTTGCCATGGTTTCACTCAAATTAAATCAGCATTGGTTTGGAGAGAGAAGGTGGATAGGCACAGCCCTCAGAGAGCATTCTTCAACAAGAATCTTCCCTGGAAACCCTCAGGTTTCCCTGGGGGCAAATACATGCTGGTGTGCGTACTGATGCAAATCAGCACAAACTCTGGAGGGGCAGCAGAAGAGATATTTAAGGCCAGCAAGGAGGTACAAGTTCATGGATGCACCATGCTCCCCCACCTTAATGGGGAGCAAACTGAGGGCACAGCTTAACCTTGCAGCATTTGGGCTGTGGCCTTTACTGATGAGCACACGTCTTTTGGCTCGCAGGAGGAGCAGGAACCTGTGTAAGAAACACAAGGAGTAAGGTCATAGCATTTCTTCATCAACATCAGCAGCTTCTATCTGCCTAGTCCAGTACTATGTGAGGAAAAAAAAAAGTCCTAGTTGTATTATTTTCAGCATCACAGGAAAAGCATGTCTTGAATGAAGGTCTTTCAGCTTTACACAGGTGAGTCTCCATACTGGGTGCTGTAGAAAAAGCATTATTGGAAAACACAGTGATAGCACGAACCTTGCCAGCAAAAAAAAAAGCAGGACAAAGACATTCAAGTAGCAAATGGCTACGCTCAGGCTCCCTACCCCCTCAAAGTCCATGCCTTCATAGAATCATAGAATTGTCTAGGTTGGAAGGGACCTTTGAGATAATCTAGTCCAACCATCAACCTAACTCTCCTGACAGTTTTTCGAAGCTAGTGTTGGCCTTGGATGCAAATTTCCTCAGAGTGGGAACAAAAGTGCTTCACCTGGTTTTGAGACAGCAGGAGGAAGGGGGGAAGGAACAATCATAGACTCTCACTGCCAGGTCAGATCGCATCTTGCATGTTTTTTTCCTCAGATGAGAAGTCACAGCAAACTAAGAGTCAGAAGCAGAGCTTAGGTTGGCTCAGTAATCACCTGAGAAAGTGTTCATCCATCCGATACCAGATCCTCCTTCAGCCTGCTGGAAGGAGCTGAGAGCCAGCTCAGCGTGATGTATCAAGCCCTATGAACAACAGCTGCTCTGATCAGCATTTCTTGGCGATTTTCTACTCCACACAAACCTCAGCTCGGCACCCATTGCTGGTAGGGAGGCATCAGGAGCATGGTTTTAACTAGAGGGTCAAGAAGGAGACACGATGCTTCTGAAAGAGAAGCTAGGAACCAGGATGGAGTTTGGTTTTCTCTAGCTAGACTCCAATTTTGCATTCAGCAGGTATATCAGCATAATCTCCAACTGAGTTCCTGAGCTATTGCCATCAAACAAGTCAATCTAGTACCAGCTTCATTTCCGACTTCTCTCTGAGACATAGTAGTATGAGTAAATGCATGTTAATTTTTATTGCTGAGGATGGGAATGGTGTGATGTTCCTTAGCTCACACAAGACAAGCTGCCTTCACCATCACCAAGTATTCCCACATTAGGTGGTGTTCCCATCTCTGGAAGAATATCAATGGCTAGGAGCAGTCAGACCCCGTTCCTTCCCTATGCAGGTACAACCCACAGCTCGGTCCCAGCTGAAATCTGCACATGCTTATGATGCAGGACTGAAGCAGAGAGCAAAGAACTGCTCCTCAGCATGGTGTTTTATACTCATTAGGGCAACGAAATACAATCTATTAGTGCTTCATGGCTCCTCTATAAATCGCCTGTCAGAAATATGACAAGTTTCAAGAGAAAGACCTGCCCGGTTCTTACCTCTAAAAAGCACATTTATGTCTCGACTGGGTTCTAAATCACAGACTTGCAAAGATGTAGGTTTTCCAAAGCTTACTGTTACACTAAATGCAAACATGACACAATGGACAAATTGTATAGGAACTGCATATTTTTTTTTTTTCTGCCACCTAGACATAGTTAAAAAGGAAGCACTTGAAAAAAGGCCTTCATAATGCATGGCCAGAAATCTGATTTGGGGCTCCTTCAGTTTATTTGTAGTGATGACCAGAAACATAAAATTACAATCTGCATATGCTGCACTGCCTTCTTCCCTCCTTGTGCCTGTGTATTTTTTTATTTTTCTATTAGCCAATAGAAACTAAATTGGACAAAGATGTGAGTGAGTTGTCAGAGTGCATAGTTTATTTGCTTATCCATGTTCTCTGCAAGACTTCTCCAAGGTTACAGGCACAGAACTGGGAGCTAAGCTTCCTCGATCTTCTCGTTTCAGCACACTCTACATTAACTGCTGCACAGCACCATACATGTTTGTGACACAATATATTCCCTTCATTTTAATTCTCCAACCTGACCTCGTGTGCTGGCAGCCCTGGCTGCTAAAGAAATTACGCCACAAGTGGGTTTAGCAGGGGAGGACCTACAAACTGTGTAATTTATCCCATACCGAAGCGCCCAAGTATTGAAAGGTGAAGCAATCGATGTTGGTATCTTCAATACCTGCCAGTGTTGCCATGAAATTCTTTCCCTTGGCATTTCCTTGTCGTTTCCTACTCGAGGAGCCACTTGATAGAAGAGATGGTTACCTGAAGGAGTTCTTGGACACATTGTTTTAACAGGTTCTGTTTAAGAAAAAGGACAAAAGGGATCAGAAAAATCAAAGCAAGTGTTCTTAACTCAGTTTCTCTACAGTTTACAGATTGTGCCTGCTGCCCTGGGGTAGAATGTCATTTTTACAGGTCCATACTAAGATAGAATGTCTGTCTTGCTTGAGTTGGAATGTGCTTGCTTAAAGTGCAGGATTTTAAAAAAAGACTTTTTATTTTTGTAAAGGTATAGAAGATATTTTTTCCTCTCAACTATATTCCAGATCAAACTGCCAGGGAAGTTTAAGCACTTGTGAAACTATTGATTAAAATAAAAAAAAAATCCTAACTGAAAAAAATGAGGATTATTTTTGCATCCTGTGCATGGGAGTTTTCTGTTCTATTGACTTTCCACCTGTAAAAAATCAGAGATGTCCCAGAAAGCAATAGCTAACAACCTTGTGTTACAGAATTGTCAGAGTTGGAAGGGACCTCTAGAGATCATCTAGTCCAACTCCCCTGCTAAAGCAGGATTGCCCAGAGCACATCACTCAGGGCTGCATCCAGGTAGGTCTTGAAGATCTCCAGAGACAGGGACTCCACAACCTCCCTGGGCAGCCTGTTCCAGGGCTCTGTCACCCTCACCATAAAGAAGTTTTTTCTCATATTCAAATGGAACTTCCCATGTTCCAGCTTGTGCCCGTTGCCCCTCGTCCTGTCACCGGGAACCACTGAAAAGGGTCTGGCTTCATCTTCCTTCAACCCACCCATCAGATACTTATAAGCATTAATAAGGGCTCCCTTCAGCCTTCACTTCTCCAAGCTACAGAGTCCCAGCTTGTGCACAGAAAAGCTCATTTCTTGCTATATACACAAGAAAACATTTCTCCTTCAGAACATGTTGCTAGAAGCAGCTCTGATGATTTGTGTTTTGCAGCACATCTTCAGGTTCTCTGAAGAGAAGGTGGGCTGGAAGTGGCCAGCAAGTGATGACAAGGAGGGCACTGTCAGAGCAGCTGGGTCAGGCCAAAGGATGTGGTTTCAAAAGAAACCAAATACTACTTTTTTTTTTTTAATGTGAGCTGTAAGCAAACAAAACAGCATTACTGCTCTGCTGTTACATTTCACTTGCTCTAAAGGCTACAACCTGGAGGGGGAGCAGGGTGGGATGAGACATGACACTTCTCTTAAGGAACTGAGAAGAGACAGCAAACCACAGGAGAACAAAAGCAGCTTTTTTTCTCAGTGCTGTGCGTTTTCACTCCTGTCTCTCTTGCACAAACGAGGAAGAGCTGGAATGCAGTCAACACGACTTACACCACCACCATCAAAAGCTTTGGAGTTGACTAATTTCTGAGTTTCCAGAAGTGACTCAGGAGATCCCTGAAAGATGAGCTTGACTTTAAGGAAGCACACCTTAAATTACAAAGCACGCTGAATGCAGTACCCCCAGCCTGTGAAGAAGCGGAGTCCCTTTCACACAAAGCTGGATGTATGGATGAATTCAGACATAAATAGATTGTACATGGCATAATTTACCCACTCTTGACACAAAAGGGAAGGTTAGTTAATAAAAAACAGCACCGCCTATTCTGAATTTTATAGTTTCATTGATTTTCCATAATTTTCCCTCTTACTGTAAGTATTTGCCAATAATTTTTTTTTCCTTCTAGTTTTCTCCTCTTTAGTGCAATCACTGATTATTTTTTCAATTAATATTTGCTGCCAGCAATAAATAGTAATTAGGAAATGAAGAAATAAAATTTCCACTCCACCACTGAATCAGGCAGAAACTAGCATGGCTGAGAGGAATCAAACCACAAGTACCTTCAATAGGTAAGGAAACAGCCTTGTTGGCCTGAGCAATTATTTTTCTAGCACCTTCTCCTCACCCTTTCTTCTTCACAAGTCTGGTATAGGACCAACCCATCAGATGTAGATTCTAGCTATGGTGCTACCAAGCCCTGAAGACAGTAGTTAATTCCTACATGACTTTCAGTAATAGGAATGGCCCATGATCACCACCTCAGAGCAGGCAGGCACGACTACCAACATCCCTTTCCCATAGGAACAGCACTGGTCCTTGTCTGCTGCCATTTCCAAGACAGGCTATTGGAAAATGAGAGAGCAAGCTGTGCAAGATAGTGCTGTCTTCAAATAAAGAAATGGAAAAAAAAGGTCGGGAGAAAAGGTTTATATTTGGAGTTGGAAGGAATTCGATCTCCTAGATCAACTCGGCTGAGTTCTGCAATTCCACCCATGAAAAAGCCCAAGGTCAGACCTACATACCTCCATCCAAGGGACAGCCACATGCATTATGAATTTCTTTAAATAAATGCCCAACTACTGGATCACTTTTCTCTTAGCACCAAACAGCAGCCTGAAGACCCTCAAGGATGACTAAAACAATATACAGACACCAGCTTTACTAACCTCCCTATAAGGCATGACTGGAAACAGCCATGTTTTCCAGCAAACCAAATGAATAGTTTGGTGGCTACAAACAAGAGACACACAACCCCCCAAAGATCCTGCCATAACTGCCATAAAAGAAAA
>VXBJ01001926.1:173129-213458 GCA_013400055.1 Nycticryphes semicollaris | reverse complement strand
ACACACCCTCCCCCCCCAAAAAAACAAACCCCAACGCCCGTACGGGTAGAGGAGCGGGGAAACCAAATCCTGGCCAGAATTAAGGTTCGCGGTCCCCTTTATGGAGAATTATCAGCTGCAGAAGAGCTCGAGTTACACAGAGGCCAGGCACGCCTTCCCTTGGTCTGCTAATAGCAACTAATTTAAATCAATTGCGAGGGTTGGGTAGCAATTACGGAGCAGAGGAGTGTCAGCAAGGTAAGAGGGTGACACCGTCTCTCTTTCAAGAAAGGGCCATCGGAGCCTGAGTAACCGGGCAAATTAACGGGAAACACCTACTGGCCAGTTTCTCTACCGAGCCCACGGGTTTAGCATAGAGCAAATAAAAATAGACATCTTTTAAAGATATTTTACAAGTCTTCCCCGAGGATCAAACTAACACTCCAGCTTCATTCCACCTGATGCCCTCCTTTACCAGAGGGGCGCACCTCCCATGGGAGCGGTAGAAAGGAAAGAAATCACAAGAACTACACTCAGAAGAAATCTGAAATTACACTTTCAAGAGTTTAAGAAACACCAAAACGAAGCTTTGCCCCTGCAGCCTTTACTGCAGCCCCTTCTGTGTGCCCAGTGCCATATAATCAGGGCAAAAATTTTTTCAACCTATACAACTGAAGAAATCTCTTCCCTGCACTCATTAAAGGCATATTGGGGGAAAAGATTGTGTGGTCTAAGCTGTACCAACCATTTCTGCAGGTTTTGTTTTAAATTAATGCTAGAAGGAAAATACTCTCACGAAACTCTAAAATTTGCATTGCTCAACGTATTCTCATCTGTCCAAAAATGTACATGGTAAACGGTAACAGGGGAACAAATGTTGTATATACAGCTCACATGGAAGTACTTTATTCATGGGACTTCCAAAATACTTAACGAGTAGTATCACACACTCACTAAAAGCACTCCAGGAGCTACATAAACTCTCAAATACAGTATATATGCTAAAGAATACTACTACATTTTGACAGTCTAATTTTAAATCTTAGACTGTTATTGGTTCACCCCATTGCAAGAAGTGTTTTAGCTGCCACAATTCCAACCAGAACTAGGAGATAACTATCGATGTACAGAGCTACACGAAAGGGAGCGTCCACGACTTCGTGCCCATCAAGAATGGGGCTGAGAAGGGTTTCCTACACAAATAGCTTCATTTCTTTAAATCTAAAAATACTTTTGAATTGACAGCTGAGATCTTTGCACTTGACAAAAGCAGTAGCAAACACTACAGAGCAGATTTAGGTTGGATATTAGGAATAAATTCTTTACTCTGAGGGTGGTGGAGCACTGGAAGAGGTTGCCCAGGGAGGTGGTTGAGGCCCCTTCCCTGGAGATATTCAAGGGGAGGCTTAAGGAGGCCCTGGGCAACCTGGTCTGGTTGGGGGTGTCCCTGCTGACTGTGGGGAGGTCAGACTAGATGACCCTAGAGGTCCCTTCCAGCCTGGACCACTCTATGTTGGAAATTCACCTTGGTGTCAGCATCCTCCCTGCTTAAGCCTCCTGATTCTCTTTGATGGTCTCAAATTAATACTCACAGAGGCTCAGAGTGCATTTGAGAGGGGCTTTTGGAGAAGACAGCTCCCATTTGGCAAGAGTAAAAGAAGTGTTTCTGCACTCAGCCAGTCTGAAAAACAACAACACTGAAGTAGATCAAAACTTAGGAACAAATAAATGAGGAAAATGGATTTGTAGGGGTACCTGAAGCGGTTGCAAACAGAGGACACAACATAAACTCCTGTAGTAACCCAGTCCTCCGTAACCATCAGTTTGCACACAAGGTTTGTTCCCAGATCAGACGTAAATATTAAGGTACAGGCACCCACAGCTGTTTTGCATAACCCTATTATTATTGCCTCCCCACAGGGTGATTAATGCCTGTGTGGCTCACCTAAGGAGCTGCGCTGCGTTCCCAGGGCACCAGAGGACCTGGGTCAGGTGTTGCTCTTACCCCACTGGACTCTGAGAGTAGGCCCCCCTGTCCCTACGTCGCTGGTTATGTTCCTGAAAACACTAACTTTGGATTAGCTGCTTCATTTCTCTGCCTCTACTTCCACAAGCACAACTTCTCATAGCTCTGTAAGTGAACTCATAAAAGCACAATTAACTTATTTTTTAAATTACTGGTCAACGAGAAACTTTGAGGTCAGTTACAGCTCCTCTCAGATTCCTCCCACCCATTTGCAATCATTAAATCATTAGTATTTCTGAAGTGCCTGAGCAGAGCAGGCTGAAGAAGTGAGGATGCAAAGACACAGGGTTACACTTTCTTCCAACTTTTAGCATTTCTCACTCCATTATTTAGCATTTTCCCACATCACCTCCTTCCTGTCCCCAGGTGCATCAAGCTCCTGTCCCACCCCACACGCCTTCCATGAGCCTCCCTCCAGTGACACCTCCAGTTTTCCACCCCTGTGTCTGCTATCCTGCTCCCTTGTAACACACCAGACCCCCACCCACCTTGCCAACAAGTCCTGGGCTACCACTGGCAGCTGCAGGGCTGCCTGCCCCATGCCCACACAGGCAGCTTGGCCAGCAACACCAGTGCTAACTGGTCAAACAGCAGCATGCAGGACAGGCATCTCTCCAGCCCCACTGGGCAGGCTTGCCCCAGATGGGAGTGACCCATTTAAATGTCTTTCATCTCAGCTGTAATTTTCCTGTAATTGGAGGGAGTTGGTATCTGCAAAACATCGACTTCTCTATCAAGTCTGGCTTGAATTAGATTTCAAATTCACACCAGAGAAGCAGCACAAAGATGCTGCAATCACATAAACCTTGTCCCTTTAAAAAGTTAAGGTTTTTCCACAAATACACTGACCTTCCTTTGCCATTGTAACCTGGTTCCTGTGGAGGCAGGATGAAGAGGTCATTTCACCTAATCAGGAAAGCAATATGCTGATTTTCTTGAAGCTGGGACATGAAATGATAGGTTAAAGTATTTCAAGGTATTACACAAGAAAAAAGTTAAGTCTGAAAGCAGTGCCATGAAGTTGAAATGGAAATCTGAGGTTACACAATCTTGGGCATGAATACAATGAAAATCCTTCTCCTGGCACCCTCCTCTTTACAAGGTCAGTCACTGTGTTTGTGGCTTTACATCCTGATCATCCTGGACAGAAAGCCCCGCTCCTGGAGAAGGCCACGGCAGTTTCCAGCACACGTCTGGGAAGAAGGCAGCACGTACAGACCATTCTAACAGCTCAGCTGTCCTGGGAAGGCACAGCCACTTCGAAAGCAGTTCATCTTGCCCTTCTCATAGAACCATTTAAGTTGGTTGGAAAAAGACCCTTAAGATCCCCGAGTCCAACCACTAACCTAACACTGCCAAGCCCACCTCTAAACCCTGTCCCTAAGTGCCACGACCGCCTCTTCCTACCATACTCCCTTTTCTTCCTCCCCTCGACACCGCTCCCCAGTTCCCACTTGAGATGTGGGACAGGTGTCTCACATTTATCATTTGAAAATTTTCAACTAAACTGAGGTGATTAAAGCAATCAAGAAAAATTAGCCTCTGCGTGAGCTTCCACTTTCTACAAATGACTCACTTCATTATCCAAGCTGCAGTCTTTAGTGCCTCTGATTACAGCTCTAGAGGGTTGTCTCTCCGTTTGACCCAGAGTTCAAGTCTTGCTTTCTGTACTCCTTCCTCCTAAGCCTTTCCAAAACATGGCTCTATAAACAAGACTGTCCTGTGAAATGATTTAAAGCAATGCCTCCCAGCCAACCAAGAAAGAGAGCACAATCTTTATCATTAAGATAATTAGTGGATTCTCGTTATTAATATCAGCACACCAGCCCTCACAGCAGTGCAGAGGCGAACTGCAGTTCTGAAAAGCAGTAATAACAGCAAAGCTTTTGCTAATTCTGAGTGAAAACCCAGCCGTGGCTTTAACCTCCCTAAGAGTTTACTACACTGAGCACCTTTGCTTGCAACAGTCCAATGTGTTTAGGTTTGAAAAACAGAAAACCAACAGAGCTGCCTCCAAAAATCAGAGCACAGCAGTCTGTAGCATCTGCATTTGGACTAGCAAAGTAGCCACGGAGAAGTATTTTATCCCTCCCGTGGGCAGAGCAAGTAACGCGGCAGTTGTACGGAATTAGGACCTTTTGTTTTCTTTTACTTGAAAAGTACAACCAGCACTGGCTCCAACAAAACTTTTCCTTTTGTTTTTTGCTGCACAGACACACCTTTATGTTCTAAGAGTGGAAACACAACATACCCAATTGTTTAGCATCCTTCCTCCTGCCTCTACTGTCTTGAGAAGAGGTTCAGGCTTTATAATCCCTGTGGGCTCGGTCCCCTGTTAAACACCTCCCAAACAGCCACATTTTCTGGCTGTTTAACAGTCGTCTGCTTCAGGGACAGCCAAAGCAACAGCCGTCTTTAAGAAGGCTTTAAAAGCCTACGGAAGATTTCCAAGCCACATCAGTAGAAAAAGGAAGACAAAGGAAAACGTAGGCCCGCTGATGAACGAGGTGGGCACCTTAGTGGTGGAAGACACAGAAAAGGTGGAGTTATTGAATGCCTTCTTTGCTTTTCACTGCTACAACTGTCTCTCGTGAATCCCAGACCCTGGAGATAAGGGGGAAGGCCTGGAGAGAAGATTTTCACTCTGTAGAGGAGGACTTGGCCAAACTGGACATCCCTAAGTCCATGTGCCTTGATGGGATGCATCCATGAGTGCTGAGAAGACTGACAGATGTTATTAGAGGGCCACTCTCCATCATCTTTGAAAGGTCATGGAGAACAGGAGAGGTGCCCGAGGACTGGAGGAAGGCAAGTACCACTCCACTGTTCAAACAGGGCAAGAAGGAAGACCCGGTGAAGTGCAGGCCAGCTAGTCTCCCCTCTGTCCCTGGGAAGGTAATGTAGCATCTCAATCTAGATGTAATCTCCAAACACGTTGAAGAACAGGAAGTTATTCGAAGTGGTCAGCACAGATTTACCAAGGGTAAACCACGCTTGACCGATCTGATAGTCTTCTATGATGTTATAGCTGGATGGATGAGGGAAGCTCAGCAGATGTCATCTGCCTTGACTTCAGCAAGGCTTTTGCCACTGCCTCCCATAATATCCTCATTAGGAAACTGAGCAAGTAAGGGTGAGATGAGGGGGCAGTGACGTGGATTGAGGTTGTGTGACACAACTCAGAGGGTTGTAATTAATGGAGCAGGGTCAAGTTGGAGGCCTGTAACCAGTGGTGTCCCCCAAGGGTCAATACTTGGTCCAGTCTTGTTCAACATATTCATCAATGACCTGGACAAGGGGACAGAGTGTGTCCTCAGCAAGTTCGCTGATGATACCAAACTGGGAGGGCTGGCTGACACTCCAGAGGGCTGTGCCACCATCCAGTGTGACCTGGATGGGCTGAAGAGCTGGGGAGGNCTGGGACTCTTGAGCCTGGAGAAGAGAAGGCTGAGGGGAGACCTTATTAATGCTTATAAGTATCTGAAAGGTGGGTGGAAGGAATACGGAGCCAGACTCCTTTCAGTGGTTCCCAGTAACAGGATGAGGGGAAACAGACACAAAGGTGGAACATGGGTAGTTCCATTCAAATATGAGGAAAAACTTTATGGTGAGGGTGACAGAGCCCTGGCAGAGGCTGCCCAGGGAGGCTCTGGAGTCCCCTTCTCTGGAGACCTTCAAGCCCCACCTGGATGCAGTCTTGAGTAATATAGGCAATCCTATATTACAGCAGGGGAGTTGGACTGGGTGGTCTCTAGAGGTCCCTTCCAAATCTTGACTATTCCCTGATTCTGTGAACATGAACCAGCATTTTGGATACTCAAGTGGAAAAAAAAAAAGCTAGAACAAGGGTCAAGGAAGGACAAGGAACACTTGATCAGAAATGGGATGGAGTGTGGGGACAGGGGCTGTGCCTAAACCATCCCTTCCCAATCATCTCATCATTTGTGCCAATACTTGTTCCTCAGTTTCCTTATCTCTAAAACCAGGACAAGCCATATTTACAAGGCAGACTGAGATACTCACAAAGATTCTTATTTAATTACTACCCACTCTGAGAACAGCCGAGATACTCATCACCATTAACAACCTCTCCTAATTAACCTACGCACATGAACCTGCACCAGCACGTGTACAAAGATAAACTTTGAGGAACATCCTGAAATAATTATTTCCAGAATACAGCAATTTTGTTTTTACCAGAGCTTGGATGATAAGAAGACTAACTTAAAAAAAAAAAAAACAAACCATGACCTCACAAGGTTTGGGGTTTTTTCTTACACACAAGTTTAAAAGACCTAACTTTTAGTCACCTTTCAATTTATTTTTCATTTATTTCAAGTGTTTGAGTTCAGAGTGCTCAGCTACACCAGCTGTCTGTCTCACACCTCTGTGCCTGGATACCGTAGCACCCTCTAAATCTTTTCTAAAGCTGGAGGAGGGGAAGAGCAGCATTCCACCTCTACCAGCAACAGAAGCAGCTACTGTACAAACAGGGATTCAATACCCTGCTGGCAGTGTCATCAGCATTAAACTGGTACCAAGCTTTAACAAAAATGGCCCTGTAACATGCTGGCTATGCTTATACCACCATTTAGTTAAAATCAAACTCTTTCATCCTCTACAAATTGTATTTCATCCAAGACCTCAGTTCTACTATTCTGTTTGTCACCTAGAGGGCAAATGCATAAAGGGGACAACTCTATAGCTGCCTCTGCTTACACAGCCCCGTCAGATTCAGGAAATTGTTTTAAATGTATGCAATCTGCATGCAAAAAGAAAAACACAACAGACCAACTTCAGTTATAGACTCAGACACATTACTTGAGCGCCCCTGGAAAAAAGGTTCAGAGAGGGAATAAAGAAATTGGTCTCATTTAGTCATCCTTAGTTTCAGTCCGCCCTACAGGAGCTCAAACCCTTGCAAAAACCTCCCCTCTTGTCCCAACAGGACAGTGTGCCACCAGACTAAAGCTGCCACAGAAGCTCAAGGTGAGCACAGACAGAGCCTACGTGTAGCACTGAGTGCTGCTGCCCAGGGAGACGTGCCTTCCAGGAGACAGGCCACCAAGCCATTCAACAGGAACCAGAGCGGAAAGCACAGCGGTGAACTGTTACGTTCACAGCAACGTGGCCAAGGAGACAGGCTACAGAATTTCATCCCACCTGTAAAAACATGAAGAGCAGGGCTTTTTGAGTTTGTAGTGAACATTTATTAGCTGTGTAGCTCTCATTCCCTTTCTTCTCGCAGACTGAAGCAAGCCTTTGCCGGGGCAAGTCAGCTCAAGCACATATACCTAGGGGACACCAAAGAGGAAAGAGAAAACTGTTTGTCACGACGACTATTCTAAGTCTGACAAACCATCAGCATCCTCAGTGCTGCCTTGGATTCAGGCACCTGCTCTTCACTCCAGCACTGAATTCTTCACCCACCCCATGCTATTTACCGGCAGTACCCAAAAGCAGGGCAGCTACACCACCCACGAGGTGGAAGAGATGCATTTACTCACTCTCAGGGGTTCACAGAACACAGAGAAGGACGGAGAAGTTCCAAAATAAAAAGGACACTACCACATTTTCAATGGTTTATTAACACTTCAACTTTTAATATTTTTGAAGAAGGCCTGAAAGATAAGTTTTGCTTATTGACTTTGTCTTTTCCCCTTTGGCAAAAATGTCACCTTCCACCTCCTCCCTCCACCCTCTCTCCTCCCAAGAGGATAATGAAGTTTTTCAAGCTAGTGTTTGGTTGCTTCTTATGTGTAAATTGGCTTCAATCATAGCAGCAGAGACATGCAAGCCTGGGCAACAGTGTTTGTCAACAGCTTTTAAAAGAATGAGCAAAGTGCACAAATAACTTGTGCATTGACACAAATAACTTACTTCTTAAATGAACTTTGTATATATGTTTTTATAAGTGGCTTAAATTTGGTGCCCAGAATTACTGCAGAAGCTGTATCTTCTATTTAACTAGGCTTTTTTATCCCCCTGAACCATCATACTACCCTTTTTTTAAAGTGCTATATTCATAAAACCTTTCAAATACTCCTTTGATACTGTATATTTGTTCCACCTTGCCCTTTCCAGACATCAGAAGAGCAACCTGCAACGCACACGTAACCGAAGTTACGCGTTTAGCCTCACACGACTTTATGGGCATCGTTGTCTGATCTTATCACCAGGAGCAGTGGAGAGACTGTATTTCCCCGTGCTTACGTACACAAGTAAGCAGGCAGACAAAGCAAGAAGTTCTAACCATTTCAGGAACAAAGACAAACAATTTAATCCGCATTACATAATTCACTGAATACAGCTGATCTCATCCAAAGTGACTCCTGAGAGCAAAATAGTTGTAGCATTACATTTTATATACAGCTAAGAAGGGATTACTGGAAACCAGGACAGTCTCCTTACACCATTAGTGAGTACACTGGTTGTAAGACTGCTGCACACTTGCACTTTGAAGACGACTTAAACCATGACCAAGTTTTAACCACCACCTGTCTGTTATTTATTTAACAAGGTGCTTCAATCTGATTCTTTTTTACCTTATTTCTGCTGCCAAACCTGAGTCAGCTCCTTTTTTCTGCTATCAAGCCCTGAAAGTGCTAGCTACCCTTGGTAATCTCCGTACACTACGCTGTAAACATTTTCAGTTCTTCCAGAGGAGTATTTCTTTTCCCCTTCAACACAGGAATGACCGCTCTTGTCTGAAGCAAACTACATCCTGCACGCTATTTGCTTTCATTGTTTTCCACATAACCAGTTTGGAACAGGCTATGAAAAGTTTGATGTGGCAATGTTCTGTTAGAGAGAGAAAGAAAAAAAAAGAAGAAAAAAAATCAGGAGAATTACACCATTCTGAATCAGCGGAACCAAAATAATCAAGACTTTAGCATAGTTTTTTCCAGTCACTGGGATGGAAGGAGACTTGAATGCAGACACTGGAACAAGTAATTGGAAACATCTGTGCTTGCATGCTTAAGTGAAAAGATAAACAGTATTTGCATTTTCTTCACCATCTTCCTTGCACATCTGCAAGATTTTTATAAAAAGTTTATCACAGAGAGCAATGACAGAACGTGATGTAAGTGTAGTTTTCTTTTTTTAGAAAAAAAAAAAGAAAAGCACTAGAAAAAGCAAAGGCAACCAAGATAAATAATGTACATCGTCTCCAGAACATTTTTCTCAGCTAGGTAAGATGTGCATATACCAAGGTCTAAACACACTTAGCTGCACCACATCAAGTCAAGCTGTCCAAGAGTATACACAATTTTGCTTACAGGAGTTTATCCCTTCCACGATTTTTCAGTTTACAAGTAAATCCCTGGATGGGATTACGCTTACTCAGATGTACAGGTAATATTTTGTTCCAATACTACTGTTTGGTTTTATGACATATTCAGAGATGAGCCAAGACAGAAGATTAAGTGCAGGGAAGCATTTCAGACCCCCAAAAATGCATTATTTAAAACTTAGCTATACATGGTTAACACAGGTAGATCTGCCAAGAGTTGCATAAAATTATTGTCATTTTCAAAAGGTGAGCAACTGAAGCTCACTCAGCAAATACCAACTCTTCTGCATCATGGAATTCACTGTGGGTGTCTGAAGCATTCAAATTGCATTTTTGAGTATCTGCTAAAGCAGAATTACAAACTGAGTAAATTGGCTTATGTGAATTAAGTACCTTTATGAAATCAAATCATAATGTTGACTCCTGGAAGACACCCAGAAGATCCAAAGATGGAACAGAAGGTTGATTGTTACACTCCCGCACAATCCAAGTTGTTCATATATTGCAAACATTCATGTCTCATATTTGTACCTGCTGGATACCCAAATTATTCTGTCCCAGAACAAGTTTGTTAACCATCCTCTCTGTAGCTGAAAGCAGCCAGAAAACAGTTCACCTTTCTAAACAAATGGAATGGAAACCTTTTTTTTTTTCATTTTTAACCTCAAGCTTCAATTACAACAGTCTAAGCCAGAGACTTAAGCAAATAAACTTCAAAATAGCCATTTGTTACAAGTAGCAAATTACCAGAACAATGAACTTGTTAGAAATCCCTTCTAAAAGTACAGACACACACAAACAGGCTACCCAGCAGAAAAATCTGTTAACAATTTTATTTCTTTTGTAATGTTAAATATTACGGGACAGGATCGTAAGGATGAAGAACTCTCAACAATGCCTCACGAGGGATAAGAAAGAAATTCTGCCATGATATTAGCAAAGTAAGGTAAGGAGAAAATTTACACAGTAAGAGGCACCATTTCCCCCAGAATACCTCTTGTCATATTCCTGAATGAGTGGGATTAGCAATCTAATAAATCATTTTTCAAGAGGTAACAGCAACAGATTAAATTTTAAAGGATTATTAAAATAACATTTACAAGACTCTGAACAATTTTTTTTTTAATTCTTATTAAAACCACAGAAAGAAAGAACAATTCTTTATTTATGAATTTTCATAAAGGACTGACTGTGCAACTGACACCTGCTATTGATGACAATGTACAATTTTGTCCAGTAGCCGAACAGTTTGTCTTTTCAGATTGTGTTTTCTAACCGTGCAAGATCATTAAAGGCAAAGCCTGTTATGATGCTGTACACAAAAATAGCCACTTGGGCCATACTACCAATGAAGTGGTAGGTAAACAAATCTTTTTCTGGCCAAGAAAAAAAAAAAAAGAAAAGAAAAAAAAATAACCCCAAAGGAAGCTGCATTTTGCATGCTTCTCTCACTCATTCTTTCTACAAGATGAACTTCCCTAGAAAGAATCCGATGAAAATGGCTGCAATTACAACAAGAAGCGAAGGAAGAGAATTAGAGCCATTATCTCTGAGGGCCAAAGCTGTGGGTGATCCAGATTTATCCGAGTGTGCTACCTTTCTGAGCCTCAAGCCTTCATCCTGAGGGGGAAAAAAAAAACACAGATGGAAAAAAAAAAACCATATGAACACATCTTCTTTGCAATTGTAGAAACAGAACTCAGAGGCCAAATTTAACAGTGAACATTTAAATAAAGCATAAAAACCATAACATTACACCACACCAAAATCCAAAATATGAACGTGGCAAACCATGGGGTATTTCAGTTAAGGACAGGTAACTCACTAGTCTCTTTCCATGCTCTGGTTAAGAAAACTTTGCTAGGTATAACAAAGAATTCTGCTTTTACTTACTATGTGTCAGAATTAAAGAGCAGTAATTCTTTATTGTGAAGGAGAAACACCTGCTTTGTGTCGCGTTTCTCCAAATGATCCAATGTAGTCAGAATTACAAGTATGGAGGCATCATTATTTCATGGTTCTTTAAAAAGCTACCACAGGCAATGGAATTGTCAGATACCCAAAAGCAACTCTATAAAAAAGCTGCGCAGTGATGTCATGACTAGTGACAGGTAACTGAAATGGTACATAAAGGTACTGGAAAGTAGTGTTTGTGTAACTCCTCTGGCCAAGCACTTGTTCCTGTTGACTAACAATCTGTGACACAGGGTGTTACCACTTTGGATCTAAAATTGCTCACTTAATGAATAAAAATAATAACAACAACACACTTGTAATAAAAGCTACTAATTTGGCACCGCTGATTTAGACTTAAAGCGACTAAGACCACCTTAAATAGGACCATTTCATTTAAGAAGAAAATGATATAGCTTCAGTTTCTCTTCCATGACAATCACAAAGTCTCAATCACTGAGAAATTCAAAATATACACTATATAAAGGATAGTAAAATTGTATCGCAAACCAATCTTGACATTCTAATAGTGTTTTTTACTTTCTGCAATGCACATCTATTGTCCTAATTACAAACCAGACCTTTCAATCAAACCAAGCCATTTCAATATAAACATGGAAGCAGAACTCACTCTCAGGTGCCGATTTTCATCCGTCAGCTTCATAATTTCTGCTTGAAGTCTTTTGCACTCCTCCACTAGCTTCCTTGTTTCAGTATCATTAAGGGAAACACTATGTGGTTTTGGCATCGGTCCATCCTGTTTAGCTGTATTCAGTACTGGGGCAGGTTTGCTTGCATCTATATCATTCTACAAATATTAAGAATGACAGGAGAATTTGACTTACCTAGAGAAAAATCATCCACAGCTTAAAATTGAAATAATCCCGCTATTAATATGGTTCAATGAAATGTATATTGAGAGCAATCTGAACAAAGACTTCTGTTCAATTCTGTTAGCTCAAATACTAAAAAGCAAAAGATTGCACTGTTTACATTCGATACTACATGCTACTGAAACCAAAATTCATACTTTAGATCCTTAACACTGACCCAGCAGGTATCCAAAAGATGCCATAAAATACACCAAAGAGCATCTGAACTTGAGGGAGGGAAAAAAAAAAAGGAAGAAACTAATCCTGCAGCAGTAAGAAACAAACCAAAGTAAAGAAGAAAACAGGTTGTGTCACAAACTAATACAAAGTACCTATGGCACAAATATTTTGCAATTAACACCTCTCAGTTAGTGCTTTGCACAAACATGGCGTTTTAAGTCTCACAGCAAATCTGAACTACACATTACTGATTTGGAATACAAGTGAAAAGTCACATAAAAAGCTGTGAAAAAGCCAAAAATAACATTAAAAATCTAGATCTTCAGTAGTCACTACTACAATGCATTCAACTGTACAGCCCAGGTTAACATTTGTAAAAACACAGCATTTATATGGTCATACAGCTCATACTCAGGTTCAGGCTTCTATATTCCTTTTTTGCTTGCCTACACAGTAGCCATAGTAAATGCATTTCTATGCAGCATAGAAAATGCAGTAGCCATAAGAAATGCATTTCTGTGTAGCATAGAAAATGCTGTGGCATTTAGATCAACACCATATTGCACCTTTCATAATCAAAGTAGCCCAAGATAAATACTAAATGTAACAGAAAACCTATTTAAATGGTTTCACATCTACGTAACGACAAAGCAACTAAAACAAAAGATGCAAGAAGTTCTTCAGTTCCTATCCAAGTAGCAGTTATTTGGGCTACAGCATCTACTTGCATTGGATGTTTTCTGTAACGCAGCCATAGCCTAAGAGCCAGATCCTGCTACTCCACACAGGTCCTCCTAACTGAACTTAAAAAGACCAACATATTTATACCATGGGTAAGCAGATGGGGATCTGTTGCTTTTTTAATGTGTTTGCTTAGCTGAACTGAATTCCTTTAGTAGCACTAAGACTTCATCAGAGACCTAAGACTTATCTCCCTGGAACAAACCTCCTCCTGCTGTGTGACCTCACTGACCGGTTCCTCCATGTCAATCTCCTGGCTACGACTGGTAGGCAGCTGAAGAACTCCATTGCTGACTGGGCTGAAATGCTTAGGTCCTGGTGTAGGTATATCCTGAGGAGGCAGGTGAAGATTACCCTCAGGACTGGGCAGATTTCTCATTGCCAGGTTTGAAGGAATTGACTACATCAAACGCTAAAACAGGGCTCTGCAACCCTATGCTGCTACTCAGAGAAATCCAAATATTATGTATAATCAATACTGTGAAGATACCACATAAAGAAAGTACAACACGAGAGTTGGGTCTATTCCACTACATTTATCTCACTACCATTATACATTTTACCAAATTAAAAATAGGTGTAATATTTTCTAATATCTAAGATGTAGTTTACTAAGAAGGTAAGAAACACAGGAAGTATACAACTAAGTGCCATGATAATAAATGCTTGATCTTTACAGTTTTTGCATTTGGCACACACTTAGGCAGTTTACACCTGAATAAAAGGTTGTATCTCAAATTATCCTTTACATTAAAATAAAAAAAAAACCACAAAACAAAAGCACCAAAAAATTACACCACGTTACAATGACACCACATGTGAAATAATGTATTTATATTACACTCTAAAAACCATATTAAAAGAATGGTTGCAAAGACAGCTACTGGTCAGCAAGCAGCCTTCACTGAGACTCTTTCATGCATGTAAAGGATGAGATTGTTTTCACACGTATGGATTCATGCTACTTTCCCACACCGTGCTTTACAGATTACCCTAACAACTGAACAGCACTAAAAAGTCAAAACCAGGAACTGAATAGCACTGGTAACTGGAATCCCGCTTCAGCTCGGGTAACTGGAATCCCGCTTCAGCTCTGGTAACTGGAATCCCGCTTCAGCTCGGGTAACTGGAATCCCGCTTCAGCTCGGGTAACTGGAATCCCGCTTCAGCTCGGGTAACTGGAATCCCGCTTCAGCTCGGGTAACTGGAATCCCGCTTCAGCTCGGGTAACTGGAATCCCGCTTCAGCTCGGGTAACTGGAATCCCGCTTCAGCTCGGGTAACTGGAATCCCGCTTCAGCTCGGGTAACTGGAATCCCGCTTCAGCTCGGGTAACTGGAATCCCGCTTCAGCTCGGGTAACTGGAATCCCGCTTCAGCTCGGGTAACTGGAATCCCGCTTCAGCTCGGGTAACTGGAATCCCGCTTCAGCTCGGGTAACTGGAATCCCGCTTCAGCTCGGGTAACTGGAATCCCGCTTCAGCTCGGGTAACTGGAATCCCGCTTCAGCTCGGGTAACTGGAATCCCGCTTCAGCTCGGGTAACTGGAATCCCGCTTCAGCTCGGGTAACTGGAATCCCGCTTCAGCTCGGGTAACTGGAATCCCGCTTCAGCTCGGGTAACTGGAATCCCGCTTCAGCTCGGGTAACTGGAATCCCGCTTCAGCTCGGGTAACTGGAATCCCGCTTCAGCTCGGGTAACTGAAATCCCGCTTCAGCACGGGTAACTGGAATCCCGCTTCAGCACGGGTAACTGAAATCCTGCTTCAGCACGGGTAACTGAAATCCTGCTTCAGCACGGGTAACTGAAATCCTGCTTCAGCACGGGTAACTGAAATCCTGCTTCAGCTCTGGTAACTGAAATCCTGCTTCAGCACTCTAATTAACAACGCTGAAAGGAGCACAAAGAAAACCCCAGCAAACCCAAAAACCCAAACAACCCAGAATACAAGTACTACGATTCTAAGAATGAGAATTTCAGTTATGAGGATAAAAGATTTGTTAATGCATAAGAGTTCAGTCACATTCGGAAAAATTTCGAAGCAACTGACAGTTAAATATTATCCCAAATATCAGGCAACACCGAAACAACATCTTCAGTCAACATACAACGAAACTCATCTCCTACACAACTGGAATATATTTTGTCTGAAGGCAGTAGCATGAAAAAGGTAATGGGATTTTATAATGGGGTTTTTTTTGTCTGAATATCTGTCTTTACCACCAGCTTAAAAAATGCATTTAGGATTCCCAAAGCATACAGTAATTTCTAATCAGTACTTCTTTTTCTAACTCAGCTAAATTAGAAACAGAATTTTTAAAGCTGAAAAGCATTTAATACTTGAAAAAGCAAATGATGTAATTAACTTTTCACTGTATGCAGTACTGATGATTTTTTTTTTATCTGACAGCATAATAATCCTAAAGCAATTCAATACCAAAAAATAAAAGAAATATAATAATTTTTTACACTAGTCTCCATTGCTGGAGGTTTTTAAGATGCAGTTGGACAGGGTGCTCCCTTTCCAATGAATGGTTGGGTCGATGGTATTTCAAGGTCCCTTTCAACCTGGGTAGTAACCTGGGTTTCTATGAATCCTTCCAAAGTTATACATCAAACACCCTTCCTGTCTAATGTAGTACAAATTCCTACAGTCTATTTAATCAAAGAATGAAATAGGTTTAATTAAAAATTCTAAACAAACTCCCATGAGATCTTACTAATCAGTATAGGATCATTTCTTACTCTTTTCTTACTTACCAGTTTATCATTTTCGTTGGGCATTTCAAACACACATCTCAATTTGGAGTCCATTAACTCATCAGGTTTTGCTTCTTTCCACTAAGACAACAATTAATATAGTTACTTAACATGCCAGACACATGCAAACATCTGAACAGTTCATAAGCTTGCACCTAGTACTTGCCTCTCCTATTCAGCTGACTACTGTCCTTACCTAGCTTCAATTTCCAGACTTGCCTCTGAACAATGGTTTTTGTTCACTTTTACTACTGCAAAGTAATGAAAGCTAGAAATGGAAATGACTAAATGCAAGCTGGAAATGACAATTACTAAATTGAATGCAAGGATGGATCCAGAGGTTTGTAGGGGATAAGAAGGGAACTTCCTTTAACACACGATGAGGAACAAGTACCATCTGAGTAAAAACACTCCTTATGTCCCATCTTGAGAGCACTGATTTTAAACAAAAGATTGAAAGACACCTTTAAGTGACTCTATATTTAGTTCCAGAGTAAATTTCTGGCTTGTTGTTTAAATATACTCTTGATCCTTTACATACAATGTTTATCTCCTTCACACTAGTACATGTAAGGGACAACATGCCCATATTTTAACACTAAACTGACCTCACCTGAGATATATTACTATTTCCATTCAACCAGTTCAGTAGGTGAGTTCCAAGAACTAAGCTTGTATTTAATATTAAAAACCCTGAATCGCATGTGGAAGTCATACTTGTTCAGAGAAAACCCAATTCTTCTCCAAAAATAAATGGTGAAAACATGATTCGTTTACACTTAAGCCTGAATTTTTAAGAAAAAAAAAACCCCATGATGGTAATTTTACCCCATTTGCACTTACCACTGCCTCCATATCTGAAATATTTGGTGGTGCATAGGTTGTTTGTACCATAAATTTGTGTTTACTCTTCTCATTTGGGTCGTAGTCGAAAGGCTGCAACATTACTGTTCGAAAGAAAAAATAACGCATGAAGCTGTGATTCTTCAGCTGATCTCTGTAACAAGTAGCCATCCACTTCAGGTGGGCTTCTCCAAACACTCCCTCCAAGTTAAAACTCAAAGGCAGCGTTGGAAAGAGCAGATACACACCAAATACTGAGAGATCTGAAAAGTTTGTCAGAGTCTGGCGTAGCTGCCATAATTATTTCTGTAATTACTATAACGAGTACAAACAAACACATCCCGAAAGACANNCGGAGGCGGTAGGAAGTGGGGGGGGGGGGGGGAAAGGTCTCAAGCAAACACCACAGGAGTTTCCTTTGGAATTAACCCATTTTATGATTAAGTGAATGCAAAGCTAAAGAACTGTAGCACATTATGGTGGTTGCTCAGGAGAAGAAAGAAAGAAGACAGAGAGAACCTATATTATTAAGTAGGCCACCAACCAGTGGGGCAAAGTCAACTCACTTTTAAAGCTATATTAACCTAAACTGGGAGTAAAACCACTAAAATACTTCATTCACACTACAGTTATTAACAGGAGGTAAAGCTTCAATAATACATCTTTAAAACACTTCCAATTTGGCCTTTTTCTCAAAAAAGAAGTTATAAAATTTACATTTATAGTGATTAGTTATGTATAACCATACCACACTTTTTACTCAGTTTTTAACATTCTTAGCCATAAGCCCAGTCTAACAGTTAACATTTGTCCAAAACTACTCCAAAATCCAGGTACACACTTTAACTCTACGGCAAGTTTGGGGTCACCACCACATTTTGCCATCAAAGAAAAGACAGGCTTCAAAACAAAATTCTCTGTAAAGGCAACTTTACGGGAAATGTTAAAATAAAACTTGTAACACCCACTCACTGCACTTTATCTTATGTATTTGCTCACTGCATTTTCAGCTTTCAACATACTGTCATGCAGGTATTAAAAAAAAAACCAAACAGACCACAAAACAAATCCACAAACCCCAAACATAAGACCTTCTGGATGAAACCAGACAGTTTTGACACAAATAGTTTGTGCTACAAGTACCAGGGGTAGAGCATGCAAGCGGTTGAGACTTTCTGAACGACGGCCTTTTGACTGTGCTTTTCAGCTTTCCAAAATGAAAACAAAACTGTTGGTCTAGAAGAGAAATTCACATTTCTGAAGTTGTTATTATTTTGAAGTGTGCACAAGCTCAGTGAAAAAAAAACACAGATGTATCACTGACAGAATTTATAGCTTCCATTATTTCTACAGTGCTAAAAAGACTTAAATGAAAGCTTTAATTACAGAAGAACAGTACCTTCAGCCATCCAAGTTGTACAAGGCTCTCCAGGAGCAGACTGTATGTTTATGTACCACGTAACAGTGGTACAGGTCAACCTGGCATCACTATTGAGTGTGTGGTTTCTTTAAAGGGCCTGAAATAACACGATGTCTATAACACAGATGAGGAGATGGGAACTTTTGTAGGATACAGCCACGTATCCAGGGACATAATAGAAGAGCTTGTGGCTACTTGAATACACAAGGTTTGTTATGGTAGTGTTGAGAGACTACTGGAATGGAAAGATGGGTACACAACCAGCAGGGTCTACCTCCAACCACACTGTTTGTCTGGAGAGGACCCTGAAACACACTCTCACCTTATCCCCCTCGTCTCCTTTCAGAGACAATTAGTGGCCTTACTCCAGATGGGAGTACAGGACCGCATAAATTATATTTACATATTTGTGGAGGGATGTGTGTCACAGTTGCAGCTGGGATGGAGTGAACTCTCTTGCTAGCAGGTGGTGTGGGGCTGTGTTTTAGATTCAGGATGAGAGTGGTGTTGATGGCACATTGCTGTTAGTGGTTAGTCCCAACTATGTTTCTGCTCCTTTTACTACCTCACCAGCGAATCGACCGGAAGCACACAGAAAGCTGGGAGGAGACACAGCCAAAGGACCAAATCCCAAATGACTAAGGGGGTAATTCCATACCATAGGATGTCATGCTCAGTATATAAAGCTGGGGGAAGAAGGAAGAGGGGGATGCTTGGAGTTACGGCCTTTGGCTTCCCAACTGTTACGCAGGACAGAGCCCTGTTTTCCTGGAGATGGCTGAACACCTGCCTGCCCATGGGAAGCGGTGAATTAATTCCTTGGTTTCCTTTCTTGCATGCACAGCTTTGCCTCAACCCCTGAGTTTTTTCTCTCATGTGTACTCTTTCCAATCCTGTCCCCCATCCCAGCTGAGGGGAGTGAACAAGAGACCATATGGTCCTAGTTGCTGGCTGGGAATAAACCATGACAGTGGGTACGCTTGCAACTTGGTCTACCAGAGGATGAGGACTCAAGAGTGAACTGTAGAGATAAATTATTCAACAGTGTACATACAGAATGTAAATTCCAGTTCAGTATATCTTCTACACAAAATTAAAAGAGAAGCTGAAGTACTTTCAGATAAAGATTAAAAAAAAAACCCACATCAAGAATAACATTTATGGGGTCCTATCAAGTATCTGTATATTTACCTATTTTACAACAATGAGGAAGCTACAGCAGAAATACTAATTTAGGTAGAAAAAACACATTGTGTGCTCTGAACAACGTTCCCATATATTGAGCCAAATCAGTCTGCAGACAACTTAATTATATATTCCATAATTCAGAATCTTCCTTGGATGTGTAGTTCAACATGCTTCCTTTCAGAGAGTAAATTCTTCATAGCAGGACTGACCTGCATTCGTTTATAAAATACTGAGTACAGTATCAAAATTACTAACTTGGCCTTTCAAAATTCCCCGGTACCTATGAAAAAAAGTTAATTCTAAATTTAATTACACTGTCTCCTAACTTTAGGCCTTAAGTACCAGTCACAATTTAGTTGCAGGTGTTTAGTACAGGATGATTATATCTCTTTTATTTTCCCTTCAATATTAGATACAGCATCATCAAAGGATAAGTGAATAACTTGAATCAGATATACTTCACAAATAAAGCCCATAAAGGAAACACAGTATTTGACAGGCTTTCAAACAGTCCTATTTGGAAAGGTTTAAAAATCAGGTTTCCTTAATCATTGGACCCACTGTGGTGCAAAACAAAACTGATCAAACTAAATTCTTCTGCCAGGTATGGATGCTACAGCAATTTCTCTCTAAGAACTGTTCCATCAACAGAACTACTCAATAGCATGCAGTACTTCAGCTTCCTAAAGCCAAGAGAACAGATGGAGTAACTTGAAAGATGGCAAAGTCAGCTTTCCATCATCAGAGAACTTTTTCATATCCTGGCAGAGTCCTTGGATAACTAGTTAAATAACTTCATGTTCTTTGACCACTCGGTAACAGCTGAAAATCAGTTTGAATTGAAAAGCGGCAGAAAAAGACAACCCACAAAGAGCTTTTCAACCTCCTCATGGTTTTAAATAATCATGGAAAATTTCATTAATATAGGAAGCCACAGGTTTCAACATGTTTTTGGAATTCCTGAGTAGTCCAGAGATCACTTCTAGAGGAATTGTAACAAATAGTTATGAAAGCAAAGCTCTTCTTAATAGGCCTAAGTTTGCTACACAGGAGGGCTTTATCTCCTCAAAATAGATCTTAGAGGGGTCGGAAAAGCAGTAACAAGTTGTGAAGAAAGAAGAGTAACATGCTTTATTCTGAAAAGAAAAATCAACAACAATACATTATATGAAAGTAAATAGTAAGTTAACTATTTACTGATAGGGCAATCAAGGTAAAGAAAAACAGGCCTTACCAAATTAGTATTTTTGGAAAAAAAAAAAATGTGTAAGCATGGCTAAAGAAGGTTACCTCGTGATTCACAACTGAATGATAAACAAAATGCCCATTTTAAGCCATTCCTTAAAATCACTGTTAAATCACATCTCTACCAACAAATTTTAAAACTCTCTTGACTCTGAATCAGCAACAATGCATTACAGAGGCTGAAGACAACCAGTGCTAACTCCACATTTAGTTTTGAACGCAGAGTTTCAGCCCATGGTACCCTATAGTGATCTCTCACTGCACCACAACGTGAAAGAAATCTATTTTTAATTACATGAACGATGAGTCAGCACTGAAAATATTCAGTTGGGAGATTTATTAGATAACGAAGTGGGTCACTAGAAAAACTGTCTCTGCCCTTGGCTTACCGAGTGACTCAAAGAAATTACATGCTTAAAAACCAAAAAGATGAAGTGGACACTTTGGGAAGAGAACTTTTGGAGTCACCATAACTGAACAACTGCACACAAAAGCAGCTTGGGATCACTGTAGCTGAATAACTGCGTGAGAATCCAGGGATACAGAACAAGGGGTATCAAAGATTCCCTGCTATGGAAACTGAGGAGCTGAGCAATACGATCCCGTTTCCCTTTATTGGTGAACCTGAAGCTGAAATATCGTTTCCAGCTCCAGTATTGCCTCATTTAAAAACTTTGAGTATTCAAAGCTGATTTGTAAGTATGAAAGCACATTTTACTATAGGCAAACTGAATGTTTCAATCCATTCAATTCCCTGAGGAGAAGGTCCAGCAACACCTTGATCGTGAGGCATCAAACACACAGTTCAAACAAAATGGCTTTAAGGTGAAGCTGAGGATGGAAATAAAGTAGCCTTTTGACAACTTGAATCTTGAACCAATTCTCAGGAATTTTTTCATCCACAAGACTATAGGCCTGTCCATGGTTAAGCAACACTGAAGTTTTAAAGGATCACATTCTACAGATTGTATTAGATTAGGAAACTGATGTCTCTCCTACAAGGACATAATGTTTTTCCGAGTTATTCCTGGCAACATTTGAACATACCACCTGAAACTACTTCTCCAGCTTCTTTTAAACTTCCCAGAGGGTATAAGAATATGGATCTGAAAAGCTCTGAAGATTGCGCCGTGTTTCGCTTTTGCTTTGCTACAGCCCCTCAAGGGTTCTACAAAAATCAGCTTTCTAGATTTGGGAGAACTAAGAGCTCACATCTGGATTGTCTCTGATCTCTACAACCTGTAAGACCACAGCCTATAAAAAAAAGGATACTCCCCTCTCTCCAAGTCAGGAAATGTGGAAGATCCAGAGAAATCCAAGTTTCTCACCTCTTACAATCGCTGGTTCCTCTTTATTCTATACATTCCTTGCTCAAAATGATCAGGAAAATGACCTACGAAGATCAAATCATAAGACTGATACCTAGTCCTTTCCCATTTTCTTGAGAATGTCTACTTCCATGATTACTAACACCTGGTCTTTTTGACACTGTACAGTCCAGTATAGGATTAGAACATTACACGTCCAGCTATTAAAATGCTGTGGACTGTCAGCATGAAGTACGTACACCAAACCTACATGGAGTTTCATGGAAAAAGAAAAGAAAGTATGGTCTGGCTTCAGGGCTCACACTCTGCTGAAAAGTAAGGATTCTTTTTTTAATCCCTTCACACAAAAAAAAACCCCAACCAAAAACAGAGTAAGGAAAGAGTGTCTCTATAGTGAAATGTACTAGATTTTTCAAATTTAAAGGCCACAAATTACTCTACCTACCTAAAATAGTAGAACATATATTTTATAAAATTAAATTTAATGATTGTGACTTAGCATGTACTACTGTGATAAATGGAAGAACTATGAAACAATAGATTGTGACCAATCTACTGTCAAAACAAGCAGCCTACAACTGTAAATGAATTTAATTTTTTTAAATCCTGCGAACTGACAAATGTTAAAGACATCAACTCTGCCAAGCAGTGTCTTACTGCAAGACATAAGCACGAATATAATAGTCTAAAGCAAAGGTACTCTTAATGTCACTGCCTATTTCCCAATTTCTTTCCCTCCTTTCAGAGACCTGCAGATAAATGCAGACAAATGGCAAGTAGTTCTGTACAGCGGATTTTTCAGAAATCACTGCAGCTCTACACCGAGTTGACACTGCAGTCATGAAGGGGAACAGTTTTATTTAAAAAAAAAAAGAAAATTTAAAAAGCTGACATATTTCAAACAGCCTCCAAGATCAAGCATTAGAGAACTTCACGACAGGCCTAAAGAAATCTAACCTACAACTGCATGGTTTTACCTGAAACAATTACTGACGATCCTGGGTCAATAATTCCACTGTTTGGCCTCACACAATACCGACGAGGCGCTGTGGTCTTCACTTTGAAGCATACTTTTCTATCTGATGGATTTCGTAGTTTAAGATTTGTAGTTACTACATCTGTAAAGGGACCTGGAAAAAAGGGTTGATATTTTTAAAATGTGTATGTATCTCTGGAAAAATCAACCTGTTTATACAGTACGAGTTACTTTTAAAATAAAACTTGATGGCAACAAACTTCTAAAATGAGGTTAAATCAGGTATGTTAAGCACATATAACTGTTACATGAGAAACACTCTATCACCTTATTTGCAATAATATACATTGCAGCAATGAAAAAAACAATTTAAGTAGTATGATAGTCTGGAGCTGCTGGTACAAAAAGTTCATATAGATACATGCTAATTTTACCACACCATTCATAACATTTTAAGCACCTAAAAGGTAATGGTCATATGCAAAAGTACAATTTGTTGCATTTTTCCTGAAAAACAGAAGCAACACACACTTTAGAACTCTTTCAAATGTTTAAAGAAAGGAAACACCGTGATAATGCAACACACTAATTGCTCTTGAGATTTCAACATCTGTTGAGCTTTTGAACTTCTATAGACTTCACAGAAAAAGACATCAACCCCATCTTTTAAACTCAAAATAGGCAAGAGAGGTGATACTCTGCTTATGCATATACCCTTAACTGACCCAGGGAAAAGAAGTTGTAGTTGCCATATTTATGTATTCAATGTAGTGTATTCTCTAAACCCTGTTTATGCGAAACCATCAGGATAGGAATTGCCTCTGGGACTGGATCAGACAAAGAAAAGGCGTAATTTCAATGTCAAGCTGCAAAAGAACATCTTCCAACAGAGCTCACTGCCCTGGGATGCCACACACTAACAGCACGAAAGGCAAGTGAGGTTCAGAGTGTTCTGAGCTGTATTAATCTCCCTTATGCTCGTGTCATCTGAAAGCAAGACTCAGTGCTCAGACACTAAAAGAAGGTGACTCAGAAAATTAAATTTCATAGGAACGTGAAATTTATCCAATAATATTTCACGTGTACATTAACTTCTATGAATCTTCTTTATCAGTCTTCACAAATTACAGACTAAATTACTGTAAAATAATTTTCCTTAGTATTGGAAACATAAAAAACTACTTTTTCATTAAAAAAAAACACCAAAGAAAACACACATCAGATTAAATTGGATGAAAAATATACATTACATGAACAAGTGGTAAGGTGTAACAAAACCACTAATGGCATGAGACAAAGGAAGTAATTTTTGTTCTGATTATCTTCTTCTGCAGAGGTGTCTGGACTACCCTGAAGGAAATGCTACTGCCAAACGTGATACTACACTAGACAGCTCACCGATGGATGTCTTTGTTTCTATGATTCTCTCTCATTCCAAATCTTTGCTTTTGAGAGAGTGCTGAACAGAGCCTTGACACAGAACACCAAGATACAAATCAATAAAGGACTAAAATGGAATTACTGGGAACCAGAATACCAAGATGTAGATGAAGACAGACGTGAGCTTGGTTTATATTCAACGAGACTCTTGAGAAAATAGGAACTGGTATAACTTGTCTGAAACTTCATTTCTAATTGGGCTTTTTACAGTGGACAAAACCAGTCACCTTCTCAATCCAAACAAATTTGGCAGAGCCCCCAAGAGGAAGACTTAGAAAACTACTTCAAAGTTTCCTGCCTCTTGCCTCTTCTTGACGGCTCTTGCGGGATCCAGTGGCATTTACTTATAGAGCGTGATCCAAAAATAACTCACATCACCCATAGCACAAGCTGAACTAAAATCAGGCAGCTGAATACTCCTCTGAATCTAAGATTGCTGATGCACCCAGAAAAGACCAAACATTTTTTTTTCAAGCTACACAACCATTTTTGAGGAAGTTATTCTAGGAGTTTTACTACCAGCCACCTCTTCATTGCAACATACAGCACCGTGGATGTGGCTTTCAAAGGTGTGGGTTGCCTTCTTTTAATTGCAACTCTAGACAACCTGAGAAGCTCCGCTTCTCAATCTCCTCAAGCATTATTACTAGGGAAATAATTCTGTTCAAAGGAAAAGGAAAAGGTCAGGTCAGAGGCTCATTTTGAAAGGCACGGTCATGAAGAAAAGGAGATATATTATTCAAAAATAGCTATTTCAAAACAAAGAAGCAGTGAATTTATAAACTGATGATAAAGTGGTCTATAAATTGTTTTTAAAAAGTGCTGTTTCTGTTGAGGTATGAAAGCTCCTCATGCCTGCCTTCTCACAGTGCATAATAATGACACAGGATTCAAGAAACTCTTCAAATTATTTTGATTTTTACTGTCAGTTCTAACACCATAACAGCACAAATTAATTTAAAAAAAAATATATCTGTTTTTGTTCCTCGGGTTAAGTGAATGCAGTGACTTCCTTTGCATTTCCTGGATACTTCCCAAAAAAGAGTCTTTAGCTCACGGACATTTTTGTCAGTATCAGACATTTCTTTTAAGAGTGGACTGAAGTCTTTTTCAAGGTCTAGAGCATCTGTCCGACAGGTTTACTTTTCACCTGCTTTCAAAAAGCTTTGAAGGAAAAAAAAGATGAGCTGTATAAAGCCTCTCAAGACACGCAACCATCAGATGGAACAACTAGCCAGTAACAAACTGGTGCACAAAAGGAAAAGACGACTGAATTTCACTGTTCCTGCAGAACCCAGCTATTTCAGTGGTTTAGTGACATACTGACAGACAGCACTGACCTGAGTACGGACAGGAAGGAGCAGACACAAGGACAGTAAATCAGAAAAAAATAAATCTTTTACCACTCAGAGAATCTACCCCACCTAAATTAGCACAACGTAGTCTTCACAAGAGAAACGGTGCAAGAGCAGAAAAGGATTCTGGTGTCCCCATTCACACAAACGTAAATGCTGCTACCCTTGGGGGAGGGGGGAAATAAAGTACAAGCTGGCACTAAGAGCCTGAGTGCAAAAGCCTCCATCATGACAGTTCCTTGAGAATAAACAAGAAAAGTGGGGAGGGAAAACCAGGAAAGAGAAACATCTTAGGCCATACCTCACAGATCACGTCTAAACAAGGAGAAAAACAGGCAAAAACGGATACAGACATTCTGCACATACACCAAGACAGACAACCACGTGCCAACTTCAGCTTAGAAAACATACAGCTACTCTAGAACAACAGTAGACTTTCAAAAGGAGCATCTCGCTTGCTGCTTGCATGACACCCAAGCCAGAGCACTTAACCCTCAGTCGGGCTAATGTCTACCTGTACCCACCACATCTACTGGGTTTTGCCCAACACTTCCATTGTAAACTGCTTAATGCTATCTTTTATCTTGTCTTTGTACAACGTAAGACAAGGGACTTCTGGATCTGCAACCAGGGTTTTCAGAAGCTTTGGTGATTAAAGTAGTAAAATCCTCAAGCTAGATATTATACCTCAGTATAACAACGAGAGATCATTGCTTTATAAACCTCTAATTTCCCACTGACAATCTCTGGGAGCCAGAGCTACTTTAAAAGGGATGAAGAGTTCAGCAACTTCCTTAGAAAGGAATGACAGACACCTTCAGAAATACTAGTGGTCTCCAAAAAGTACTACACACTGATTTTCTATCCCAGCAATCTTCAACTGCAGCCACCACAACACACATGCCAGGATTGCCTCTGGCAACTACACGTCTCAGACTACAGCAACTACTGGGCAGGAAGAAATGACACAGATTCTGCAGAGCCACTTCCCACTGCTGAAACACAGTGCCAAGTTTCCTGGCTTACCACAAGCTTGCCAGTTACACTGCAATAAAACAAAAATACTATGTGTTACTGGACAGGTAGGATCTGCACAGACATCTCTCTGAACAGCAGTATCATTTTTCTCTTCAAATTGAGGTCTCCTTCAGTTCCCCAGCTCCAAAAGTCATCCTTCTACCACCTGGGATGGTCAAAAATAGAGGAAAAAATAATGATGTGAATATGCCTTTGTATTAGACCAATCTCCTCAGCCTGCACTACCCCTGGGAAACACGAGAGATCACTGTCAGTATCTCTAACTGTTGGTAGGACAGAGTGAACACAAAGCACTTTAGCGAAGTGGACAGGTTTGATTACCAAGAAGTTCCATTCAAAATGAGCATGGCTGTCATAATGTACGCACAGAGCCGGCCACAGAGTATCATTTCTCCTTAAAATTGGATGAGAAATTACCAATTTATTAAATTACACTAAATATTTGACAATTAGAAGGCAGGTAACTGGCCGAGTTGTACAAAAATCAGCATACATTATTAAACAAATTCAACATCATTTTAAATGAAGCAGTTTAAGTGTTAAGTGTATTGACCTCTTCAACTGAAGACGTTGAACTGTAGCTGTTATAAAAGCTAGTACCTTTGTATTAAAAAGGTACATACAACAAAAGCTAAACTGACTCTGCTAGAAAGCACTTGTTTCATGCAAAGAACTGAAGTTTAAGCTGTAAACTGGCACAGTAAAGTGATATATTCAGTCACAACTAAAACACTGTAAGGCCACATGGATGAGTACACAGCCTGGCAAAAGGAATCCAACCTCCTTAAAATGTGTAAACTACAGTGTTAACTTCCAAAACTATTGGGATTATACACTTTAAGTGGGATGCTGGTTTTTTCCACAACTGTTTCATCACCTTTGAAATTCCAAGAGCGCTTGTAGCATATAGAACATTTCAAGGTACCTTTATCAAAACAAACTCAGTCAGGGCAGTTTTATTCCAGTGCACCCTAAAACCAGGCTGGGCGGGCAAAGAAAAATCATTTACTGCATTTGACAATTTGAAACCTAATGCATGAGAAAGGACTTAAAGTCAGGAGGATAAAAACTAGCAGTAATATTATAAAGACAGCAAGACAAATCTTGATAACAACTTAACTGACTTTTGTGATAGACCTGACAGGAGCAGAGTATGATCTCCATCAACTCTTTCTGCCAGAATTAGAAGTAACAAGGGAATAAACAAAGTGTAAGTTAAATTAGCACAGCCCCATGTAATCTATATTCCTATGATGTAATAAATATATTCTAATCAGTCCAAAATAGAATTCTTTCTTTCCCATGATTTGACATAGCAATCATGGAATGGTTGAGGTTGGAAGAGACCTCTGGAGGTCATTTAGGCCAAAGCCCCTGCTCAAATAGGAGTACACAAAGCCAGCTGCTCAGGACCACATACCAACAGCTTTTGAGCTCCGAGGATGGAGAGCCCACAGCCCCCCTGGACAACCTGTGGTACTGCTCAGTCATCCTTACAGTAAACCAAATGTTTCTTGATGCTCCTGTGTTTCAAGTTGTGCCCATTGTCTCTGGTCCTGTCACTAGACACCACTGGCAAAAGGCTGGATCTGTCACCTTTGCACTCTGCTGCCAGGTATTTACAGACTCTGATCAAAGATCCCCCCTGAGCCTTCTCTTCTCCAGGCTGAGCAGTCCCAGCTCTCTCAGATTTTCCTCATAAGAGTGATGCTCCAGTCTCTTCACCCCTTTGGGGCACTTCACTGGATTCTTCCCAGTATGTCCATATGACTTTTACAACGGGGAGCCCAGAACTGGCCCCAGCACTCCAGGTGTGGCCTTACCCACGCTGAGCAGAGGGGAAAGATCACCTCCCTCGACCCGCTGGCAAGACTCCTCCTAATACAGTCCAGGATAACATTGGCTTTCTTTGCTGCGAGAGCACATTGCTGGTTCATGGTCCATTTTGTGTCCACCAGGATCTCCCATGGCCTTGCCTTTTCTGCAAAGCTGCTTTCCAGCTAGTCAGACCCCAGCCTTCTCCCTGTTGAACTTCACAAAGTGCACGTGAACATTTTGCTCCATCTACCAGCTCCCTCAGCACTTGTGGATACGTTTCATCAGGGCTGACGGACTGAGGTATGTCCAATTTACTTAAGTACTCCCTGACCTGATCATCTTTCACCAAAGGTATCAAAGGAACTATGTCTAAAAACCAAAGACCAGTGTTCTGTAGTGAGTCAAAACCACCTCGACTGTCAGACAAGAAAACTAACCTTAAAATATACACAAAGTGCTTAATTGCTCCAAATGGAAGTATTGCCAATGAACCTTAACTCCTTCCTTTTGAAACATCAAACATCAAAACTATGACCATTCAAACACCTTTTCCAACTGGAAGAAAAATTCTGGCTCTAGCAAATCACCTATGTTAAAATTATTCATGATCTATGAAGCATAACAGCTTAGGTTTCACAGATTAATACTTCAATATTACAGGTCTGAATGATCAGGAATAATCAGTGGATGAAGGTGCAAGATTAATAGTACCTCCAAATAACCATGGCTCTCAGGTATATATCCATATATTAGAGCAATAATACATAATCTTTCACTTCCTTTTCTATCCTGGCACTTCAGAAATAGTTATTAGCTTCGTTATCAACCTGCATGTAAATGTCTGTATGCAAAAAAGGTTTTATAAGAAACCTGAGACACCTGAATGTCCACAGCTCCTGAAGGTTGATTCTAGGCTACCACTGTTTACCATAAGTAACATCAGATTTTATCTGAGCTCCCTACAATGACAAGCTGCCAGCATCCATGCTGCTGATGCAGCCATCAAAGATCCTTCCTTCTAAAAACTGCTGAGACAATGTCCATTTTTAATATCTTAAAAGAGCTCATCTTCCTCTGCCAAAGGAGCAGCCAGAGCCTATATATGGCTGTAGAGCTTACTAGAGCAGCTTGTGCTGGTGCTGCCATGCCTGCTTTACTGGGGGCTGGTGTAAAAGAAATCAGAATAGAAACCTTTTCCCTGCCATTCCAAAAGAGGAAAAAAAAAAAAGAAAACAGGAATACAATACAGTGGCATTTCAAACCAGACAAAACAAACATTTTCTTTCTGGATCAAAATTTCATATTCACCCCAGCTTGTTGTTACTGACCTGCTGTTAGTAGCCAAAAAACACAGTAAAAATACAGGAAGCATCTGTCTCAAGGGTAAAAAACAGCCTCAGATCATTACCACAGACTATGGTAAAGAGAACGTTATCTACTTTATACAGTAGATAAAACACAGATTAGATTAAAAGGAGATTGTCCTGCATTTAGTGTTAAATATGAACAACAGTTTCTTTAGCCTCAACAATAAAACCCACTATTAATAAGATGGCATAACAGGGAGTAACTTCATCCAAAGATATTAATGCTTATATTTAGCTTAAGCTTTATAACCTACCAATCTGAGTCCAGTTCAGTCCTATGTCTATTCTTGATATTTTTCCTATTGAATAAGTGCCATTACTAAAGCACTGTCATGTTGCTAACACCAAAGGCCTGCTTGTTACTTAAACTCGACCTCTACATTATTGTGAATTTCATACTTGCCATTTACCTTTATCTGGCTACATTGTTATTCTTGCCAAATACACATTAAGATCATACTAAAATTGGTAGCTCATCATTCTACTCACATAAAGTCTTAAGATAATGATAAAGTATTATTCATCCCAAAGCACTCTCACGGTTGAAATAACAAGAGCGGTAGAAATACTGTGTTACTGCTAAACATGAACACTTTAAAACCAGAAAATTATCCCCAAAGCCCTGAACCAACTAAGTAAGAAGCAATCTTCCAGTACAGACACAATGCTAACAATTTACTTGGGTAAGAGCTGTGTTATAAACCTTCCTGCTGGAGCAACTTTTCTCTTTACTTGCGTAAGACGGAATAACTAATGAATTTGAGAACCACAGAGGGCCTTAGGTTTCAAAGAATACTAACAGATTGAACAACAAAACTGAATAAACAAGTAACCTTTCCCTTTCTTTCACCTTTTACACTTGTGTTCTATTTTAACCTGCTATAGCTTACAAAAGGTCTCACAGTGATGCTGAAAAGCCAAGATCTGCTGTTTAAAATCGGTCAGATATTCAGCAGCTTAAAATAATACCTGTGCATTCTCAGAGACTAAATTTCCAATTGGATACACCTTTCTGAGCTGAATTGCAACGTGCAAGACACACTTCAAACTCTAGAGCAGTCATCAGAATACTTGTCATCCTCTCAGATGACAGCTGCAGTGGCACACAGAAAAATCAGTCTTTCCACAGAAGACCTGACCAAAAGCTGTTACCCAGCACTTTTCCTGGTGTGCCCCAAGAACTGGGTATTAGAGGCCCGACTCCAACATGAAACAGAGCACTGGAGCCCTTGTGGCTTTCATGGGTTTCCTTGCAAGTAGTCTCCCCCAAAGGTGTAAAAAAGTAAATCAGTTTTACACTTCTCCCATTCTCCCAGTGCAGACAAAAGCCCACAAAGTTCTTTATATTTAAAAAAAACAACCCAAACCAAAACCAAACCAGTTTCAGGTGTTTTGACTGTCAGATGGTGCCCAACCTCAGCACATAACACAGAGCCCTGTCTAAACAGGCTTATGTATCAGACACCAAAATTTTCTACAGATAGGTCTACCTAATACTTGACTACTTCCCAAACCCACGAAAACCTCACTTGGATTTCAGATTCAGAGTGACTTTTTACTGTCTGGAAGCACAGGTTTCCATTTCCCCAATCTCTGAAAGCCCAGTACAGCCCATCCTACAGTCACCCAGGAAAACAAACACCTGCTTTAAAGAAAAGCTGTGTTCAGTCACAGTCTTGGCACTCACAATCCCAGACTCCGTTCCCTTCACATGCAACAAGTCTAGTAGATGGTCCAGTAGACACCCAAATTAAAAACCAAACAGTTTTTCCCTTTCATTTGGTCTACTAGACTTAGTGGCCGTAGTAACATCATACTGCTAACACATTAAACCTGTTAAATCAACATCATACTCCTATGAATTCTAATCACTATTTTTAATTCACATATGGAGCAGTTACTCCTGTGTATATGATTTTTGAATTTATGAACATCCCTTCCCACAAAGGAAAAACAGGTATCTCAGCCAAGCTATTCTACCATCTTCAAATGCCACGTGACACACTGGCTTCTGTCTTAGGCACATAATTAGGTCCTACCATTGTCCTATCAGACTTCCAAGAACATCGTAACCTCATGACCGAGGCGAAACCTCATAAAGTCCACACGAAACAAACCATTTTGGAAGATGGTGTCTGATGAATTTCAAACTCTTTTTGCCCACCTAATTTTTAGGAGGTTGGTTCAGACTGATGTGGTTCAGATTTGAAATTTAACTGGTTTCTAATGATCTAAATACATTCATAACCACTTGATGCCATTCATTTTTGTAGCAATCCTACCCTTTAGACTACATGGCTTTTCTTTTCCCCAGTGCTTACCTCTTCCAATGTATTTATAGAAAGCAATCAGATCCCCTTTCAGTCTTCATTTTGCTAAGATAAATAAGCAAAGCTACTCCACTTATGTTAATAACTTTTTCTTTGCACCATTCCCATTCGGATTCATTTTCCCTGACTAGGTGTTGCCAGGGATAAAGCTTCATCAATGCCATAAACCTTCACATTAATACTTCCCTCACTACAAAACTACAGTCTCATATTTTCCCCATTTCATGACTCATCACACTTGCAAAAAAAAAAAAAATGTGTGATTAAGTACTATTCTCTAGTTTTACTCCTTCTTCATCACTCCCAAGTAAAATGAGAAAACAGCAGTTCTGTTATTAGCTCACATCAAATGCACAAATTCTGTGTTCATCACATCTAGCTTTGCATTGCCCATCAGCTCTACCAGCAGTCCCACCCATACCAAGGTCATTAATGAAGATACTAACCCAAGTTCTAACACATCCTTTAGCAATGTCCTTACTAAGCTTCCAACAGCCCAACAGCTGTGCTGCAATTTTATACCTTATCCCTTCTCCACCTTAGATTTTTCCAGTAAGACCTTTTACCTGCAACTTAATTAGTAATTTTAGAGATACCTCTGTAACAAATAATCCGTGTTCAGATCATGCAACAGATCCTCCTTAAGATATGTCATAACATATGGCACACAGGGAGTTAATCAGAGACAGCCAATGTGGCTGCACCACGGGCAAGTCGCGCCAGACCTATCTAGTGGCCATCTACAATGGAGTGACAGCATCAGTGGACAAGAGAAGGGCTACAGATGTCATCTACCTGGACTTCTGTAAGGCCTTTGATACAGTCACACCCAATATCCTTACCTCTAAACTGGAGAGGTGAGGGTTTGGCACATGGATTGTCAGCTGGGTAAAGAACAGGCTGGGTGGTTACGCACAGAGTTATAACCGGTGCCTCAATGTCCACATGGAAACCAGTAACAAGTGGTGTCCCTCCAGGTCCATACTTGGACCAACATTATCCAATGTCTTCGTCAATGACATAGTGCAATCGAGTGCACCCTCAGCAAGCCTGCAGATTACACCAAGCTGAGTAGGGATGTTGATTTGTTTGGGGGGAGGGATGCCACCCAGAGGGACCTTGACAGGCTTGAAAGGTGGGTTCATACGAACCTCAACGTTCAACAGGGCCAAATGCAAGCAAGATCCTGTACCTGTGGCCAGGGCAATTCCCAGTAACAGTACAGACTGGTGGATGAATGGATTGAGAGCAGTCCTGCAGAGAAGGATTTGGGGACATTGGTGGGCCAGAAAGCCAATCACATCCTGGGCTGCATAAATAGAAGCAGAGCCAGCAGGTTGAGGGAGGCGATTGTTCCCCTCTACTCCACTCCCATGACAGAGCCCACCTCGGTACTGCATCCAGCTCTGCAACACCCAGTACAAAACAGATGTGGAATTGTTAGAGTGGGGTCCAGAGTGTGCAGAAAGGCTAGGAGAGTTGTGGTTGTTCAGGCTGGAGAAGAGAAGAAGCTGGGGAGACCTTATTGCAGCATTTCAATATATAAAGCATGCTTGCAAGAAAGATGGAGACTCTTTACCAAGGCCTGTAGTGACAGGAGAAGGGGCAACCCAGTTAAACTGAAAGAGGGTAGGATCAGATTGGACATATTGAAGAACTTTTTTATGATGAGAGTGGTGAGACAGGTTGCAGAGAAAAGCTGTTGATGCCCCATCCCTGGAAGTGTACAAGGCCAAGCTGGATGGGGCTTTGAGCAACCTGAAAGATCCCTCCTGAATCCCCTCCTGGCCATAGGAGGGGAGTTGGACTAGATGATCTTTAAATGTCCTTTCCAACCCAAACCATTCTACAATTCTGCCAAATACTGTAATGACACCCAGTAAATCCAGTGTTAAGATGAGATTTTGTTTGGGGGTTGCACACAGAAGAGACACAAGAAAACAAACAGGCACAGAGACAGAGAGAGAAGGAGGTCTCATCTTCGACTGGCACGTTCTACCTGGGACACTCCTGCTGCGTTTTATTCCATGTCCCATTTCCCCCCGTGTCTTTAATTATTCTTTCCTCTAAGGCTTTGCCTACTATCAAGGTCAGGCCTACTCAAGCACTGAACTGTCAAATTAAGAATTACTCCAAGTGAGACCACATTTTGAGAGACACAGCAGTGAAAAATTCTGATGTGACCATCTTCTTAAAATTCAGGCAAGCAATGATTTTTCTTTTCTTCCTCGTTCCTGCCATTAAAAAGCAAACACCTCAAGTCCTACACCAGGATAACATTTAGCAAACTACCTTAACTCCCAAAGCTTTCTTCATGGAGAAATAAACTGAAAATATTCATTTGCATTTACATAACCATGTATTTCTAAGTAGTCAACCCATACAATGAAATATGGTCTCTACATTGTCAAATAATTTACCATGCAATGAAATGACTGTATACAACACACACAGAGGAGAAAAATAAAACAGAAAAAAAACCCCACACACAGCACTAAAACACAAGAGAAGCTGAAGAGGCCAAGATGACTACGCACCAAATAAATTATTACTACCTTAAGGAAAACAAAAGTTACTGAAAATCTAATTTGTGTTTCTACATTTTTAACACTAACACATCAGAAATTATTTCAGTAGAGTCATTCTGCTGATTTTTTTTTTCAGTTTAAGAAATTAGTTTATACACACTGATCTGGCTCATCTGACAATAAAAGCCTTGTAATTTGACAACCTTCACACTGGGAAACGTAATACTTATCCAATTAGTCAGTGATATGTTTTTTTTCCATTTTACACACAGCGAGTTCTCTACAGGAGCCTTTTCCAACTTGAATTTATGGCTTGTAAGCTGAGCGTGAAATACCCCTTCAATGACTGATGGTCACTAAAATCTGGTTAACAAACACCTCCCAAAGATAAAGTTGGTCATAAAGTACAACATATTCCTGTACCACAGTAAGGCCAAAACTGGAATAATTTTTAATGCTACAATGGACAGTCAAATGCACTAAATGTGCAGACCTATGAACTGATGCATAAAACAGCCCCTCCTGCTTCTACTTTTCAACTTGTAAGTTTCTACTTTTCAACTTGACCTTGAACAACGGTGCAACTGTTCATGTCTAACACCATATTTTTTTTACAATATTAATAATGACATATTACAGTGATCCAGAACACTTACGTAGGCTATCAATGAGCAGAATGAGTGAGCACTTTACACTAATTACAATGGAAAGGTGAAGCTTTTATACCAATGAGTACACTGGAAGTACAAGACAATGAGGTTTGGATAGTGTTTCTCTGTTTGGTGAAGGACAAAACTCTGACATCTTCACTGCTGTATACCTCTAGCATCACCAGAAAATCTTCTGTTAATCAGTCTTAAAACAAATGACAACCTAGATCTGCCAAAATAACACCTATAATGGGCCTGACTTCACAGATTAATACAACTCCCTTTTTATTGGTCAGTTTGAAACGTGGTTTACACCATGGTAGACATATGTATCAACATAAAATCACCTTACAAGCAACACATGGGAAAAAAAAATCTTCCTTTCTCTTCCTCAACACATTTCCACCAATCATTTTGCATCTCCATTTTCATTAATACCTATCATTAAAAAAAAATAATGAAAATTCTAACAAATATTTAATGTTTGAGCCAGGAAACAATGGACAGAAGTACAGACATATAGAAAGAGTAAAGAATTTAATCTTTGATTAAAAACAAAAGTCCAAGAATACTTGTTGAAATACTGAGTCGTTCTATGGGATGTTCAATCTTTGTCATTACACAGTGCTCAGCCAGCAAAAATATTAACTCAAATGCAATCATTTCAAAGTATCTAAAAGCCACAACTGCTTTAGTAATCACTTACAACCAGTCTTTCCCCTCTGCACTCCCATTGTTTCATTTCAAAGAAGTCCTTGAATGAAGAGATCAGAAAACTGACATCCCATTGACTTTTTTAACCTATCTCAGAAAGCTACAACATCACACATTTGCTGGTACTTGGCACCGAGCGAGCGAACATAGCCATAAAATCTGACACAATCAAGACAGGCACAAAGGAGGTAGCAAGATCACATTTGAGGACTTCAAACCCCTGCCCACAGGAAAAGATATCCTGGGCCAATTCTGGCAACAGACCTTGATGCATTTAACATGGAGCTATTTTTACCTTTAAACTCCACCTTCTCGATTTGCAGCAACACGTACCCTGTGGCTTTCAGTGTTACCAATAGCAGTGTAATGATTACAACATAATCTACAGCAGTATTTTCCTGTTATTTAAAAGGTCGTTGAAATCTGCATTTCAAAGTGCCATAATACTTAAGTGAAGAGCTCTCTACCTCACCTGGAAAAAGGCAGTACACCCAGTTCATAGCTGATTTTATACACCAACAATCCTAGATTGTGAATTGGATTAATAATCAGAAATTAAACATCGTCTGTTATACTGACCTCTCCCCTTAACTCAAACCATCAAAGGGAAATTTATTTCGTATGGACATGCTCAAAAGTTGATTTTAGTCTGCCCCTTGCTGACTTATTGCTAGCCTTGAGGTTACAACAAAAAAAACCCAAGTGTGCCTCATTATTTGGAGACATTTACAAAGGTAATAAAACTGGATTTCACACACTTGTAAGCAAGAACTTTTTATTGAAGTATCATTTTAGAATATTCAGACATTTTAATGTCTGACTACAGCAACAGTCAGACACCTCTGAATCACATGAAATGCAAATTCTGAACAGTCTACTAATCTTCCAAGGCTCATCAAATCAACTAGTGTTGATTTTCAATTAGGTATTGCAAAAGCACGTCTTACGACTGATTTAAAGATTTGGTGAAGGTTTTTTAAAAAGGACCATCATCTAAGACCAACTTAAATAGACATTACTTAGAATTGCAGAACTGGCTTCCTTGACTTAAGGAAGACAGAGTTTCCATTAAAATGCTAGACATCATTTCACTGAAAACTTCAAGTTTTGCTAATTACAGCACTGTTAAAAAAATATTAAATGAAAACATATTTACTCACAAGGAACCAATTCTAGATTACCATAATCTTCACTAAACTAGAGCTACAATGATTATATGCATCAGTCACACAAAAAAAGACCCCAATAAGAAGCAGAGGATGTTTCACCTTCCAAATTAGTTGCTTTTAAGTGTCTCGTGTTTCAGTTCTTCCTCTCCAGTCCTAAACAAACCCAAACAACTTCAGATTTGAGAAGTTAAACAGAAGGCATTAGATTAAAATACAGAAGAAAGCTACCCTACAGGAGCGATGTGGCTGAAGATCTGGATACATGAACCACAAGGCAAATTCTCAATGCTCCATACTGAGTCTCTGAAAGCAGCATCATGTAGTGTATCAACTGCCTCTTAGTTTCATCACTTTTAAGTACAATTTTTCCCCTTGTTACATTTGCATAACACTCTGAAAAGTACTTATTTGGTTTGTGGTTTTTCTTAGGTATTCCTGATGGTTCCAGAATCCAAAGAAACCTAGCTATCACAGAAGCAGAGGGAATTAATCATGACCCAAAATACTATTAATGACTGAAATTTCTAGGAATGTGAAGTACTCTACTAACAGGACTCAAATTTTTTTGGTCACCAAGGGAAATATATAATGTGTTAGCCACTATGGGACATATTCTTTAGACCTGCTCCTGAGTTGTTTGGAATAAAATTCAGGATAAATGTATTATACACCTTATTTTTTGCTGATTAAGAAAACTAGATTGGAGAAAAAAAAAAAAAAAAAAGACAGTTTCATCAGGCAATTATGAATTTAAAGTCTTGTCAACACCTCCTTAAGATGAGCCCTATGTATTTTTTTTTTCATTTAGATCATTGTTTGCATAGGGCCATACTAACACCTTTCACTGTTACCCTAAAGGTCAGCTAATTCATTGTAAGTGAAGAGTCAAGAAAACCAGGAAAATTATTTGTCCAGTTCAGATGTTTAGACTTCAACTGGATCTCTGTTACATACACATCAACAGTATTAAGTCGATAATAATAGTGGATAATTGTCCCAATAAAGTAACTTTATGTATTTTTTTCAGTGCAACTGGTTATTCAGTATTTTTTAAACCAAGTTGTGTGATTTTCCTACACTAAGTTACATTTATTCTGAGTCATACATTCTCTTACTAACCAGTTACTTTTCAAAAGATAACACTTGGAATTCCCTTCTGTCAATATCATATTCTTTAAGGTAGTACTTCAGAACTGAATTAGTTTGTGGCCCACAAACCTTTTTAAACACCTCAGAATAATAAGCAGTTAGAAAATATGTTTGAGAGTACTCTTGATGCTCTCTCAATAGATAGCTCCTTCTATAGTATATTACTGTCATAAGATGGTAACTGAGTGCTTTCCATGGAGTATTAAGACTGCAGTCTCATTATGCTTCAGATTTTGTTTTTGCTTAGTCTGCTCTACAGAAAATGTCCTAATAGATGCATCAGCCTGAAAACAAAATTTATGCCTAAAGAACACACATTTCATGCTCTAAGTATATAAACTCTCAACACAACAAAAATTACTGACAATGGCTTCATGCAGACGGAATTTCTAGTCTAGTATTTATTCTATATACCCTGTATCAATACTTTGTTTCAAATCAGATAAATACAGCTTAATTTCAGCTTGAAAACAGCTCAACATTTGCAAGCTTCCTATTAGACACTGTAGCTTTTCTCATTTAATAAAGTAAACTTTAAAATCCTGCATGTTCCTCCAACCTGTTCTTGCAATAAGAATACAGTGTATTGAAATCTGAGTGCAGCCAGACCTGGCAGCATTTTAACAACCAAAACAGAAGTGAAAAAGGTATGTTCCCACTATGGTTTTGACCCTGTCTATGAATGTGCAATTTAAAACTGAAGCTATCAAGAAATTAATGTGTGATCAGAGAGATTTTCATTTTGAATTGATCTGATGGAGCAATAAAACAAGTATAGTTTACCAAAAATCTCTTCTATAAACCAGACTTAAGCTTTATTTCTAAAAGCCAGGCCAGCCAAATGCATTTTGGGGAATACAGTGTTAATCTCTAATATAAACATTCCTTTTATCTAGCTATTTAAAGATTTTTACAACATCATAAATTGCACTCAGTCCCTCTAAAACAATGAGTCTACTAAAAATGGAAAATAAACCAGAAAAGTTGATAGGATTAGACAAGTACATGTGCTGACACTAGTCACAAAATTTAAAACATAAGTTCAGATCACATTAACTGCTTTAAAAAAAAAAAAATCTAACGTTGCTGATCCTAAATCTGAAATTTTCTGAGTTATTTTCCTCAATGTCCCTTATGGGTATAAAACACAGTCACAAGATACTACTGAAAACTACTTATTCTATCATGCTTTTGTTTATGCCCTTATCTTTCAAAGATCAGTCATCTTTGGAAAAGCCTTCCTTTTCACAACTAGCTAATTTATTAGGAGAGAAAAACCCCCACATGATAACAGCACTAACCGAGATCTATTTTGACAGCAGCATGTCATGCCGGTCACGGTCATGCGGGCGGCAGGCAATAGCCAATACACAGAAACTTCTGAAATCCACACATTCGTTTCTCCTCATTCCGAAGAGAGGAGTAAACCGCCTCTTTGCGTAGGGACAAACCTGCCTGAAAGATGACAGTCTCGGGGGGGGGCGGGAAAGGGCAGGGTGTCATCTGCCGGGCCAGTGGGCCCAGACTGCGCTGAGGAGAGGGTACCGGTGCCCGCACATCGCCTACTCGCACACCCCTGGAGTGATGGTGCAAAACCGCACCAGCCCCGGCGGGGGACACCGGCAGGGCCAGAGCTGGCCTCTGACAGACGCCCACAGCCGGCCCTCCCGGGAGAGGGAGGGAGGGAGGGAGGGGGGAAAAAGGCCAGACCTGAGGCGAGTTTTCCCTCTCTCCCCCCTCCCTCGCACAGCATCAAGGCTTCCATCGCCCACTCCAGGGCTTCTCCTTCCCGCTGCAGCCAGAGGGAGACCTCACGGAGAGGAACCGGCGGCCACAGAAATGACAGGAGAGCGACTCCCCCTTCCCCGGGCCCCGCTACTTCAAGGCCGGGCCTCCCGAGCGGAGCGGTGACACGGCAGCGGCCGCGCCGGCACACGGGGGAGCAACGGGGGCAGAAGATCAGACTGG
>VXBJ01001926.1:101234-172995 GCA_013400055.1 Nycticryphes semicollaris | reverse complement strand
TCCGGCGGGAGGAGGAGTGAGGGGAGGGAAGCGAGGCGGGGCGGGAGGGGGAGGCCGGGCGGTGGCGCCGCTCCCTCGCGGCGGGCGGGCGCTGGCTACGGGCGCTGCCACCCCTGGCCCTGCGCGGTTACCTCAACGGCGGGCGCAAGGGCGGTGGCGACGGCGGCCCCCTAAGCGCATGCGTAGCTCGCCACTTCCCTCACCGCCCTCCCACCCCCAGCAGTCCTTCCCGCGCCGGCGGTTGGAGCGGGACTCCGCGGCTCGGTCCGACCCGACCCAGCCCAACTCCTCACAAGCGGACCCGGTTGGAGTTGCCGGGGAGGGGAGAAGCGCCACACACGGTTCGGGTTCCGATCGGCGGCAGACGAAGGGCGCCGCTGGCTCGGCGGCTTCTGTCACTGAGGAAACTACCGTTCCCGGCGTGCCGTGCGGCGGGCTGTGCGAGGTGTGCCGGGAGTTGTAGTCTGTGAGGGAGGCGGTCTCCCCCCGAGCCTCATGGGGCTGCAGAGCGGCGCGGCCCTCACGGGGGTTTGGAGGCCCTTCCTTCGAAGCTGCAGGAGGAAGAGGGAAGCCTGCGGGCAGTGGGAAAAGGGAGACGGGCAAACGGGACAAACAGTCTCAAGCGTCCCACAGCCACATTTGAGGGTGGCTTTGACATGTGTCTGGGCTGTTTTTAGGTGAGGCTTGAGGCGTCGGAACTAGCTCTTGGCTGCTGTGAAGTACCTGCATAGGAACAGCTGAGGCCTGACCTAAAGGCAGCTCTGCCACCCTGCCAGGCAGTAGCCAGGCAGCAAGGTGGATGGGCCTGGCTCTTGAGCAGGCCTGGAAAACAGCCCAAAATCCCTCAAGTAGGAAAATTGCCATTATGTGAAGGCTTAGGAATATTAACAGGGAATCAGTGTTTAGAGGGATTGAGCTCTTGCAAAACTTGAATGAAAAATAAGAGCCATTATTTATCTGTAGGCAGCAACACCGGGTATTTGCCATCCATCTTACACTTTTTGTCAGACACAGTGTTTTCATGGTAGGCCTTTTTACGAATGCCATACTTTCCCAGGTGGATGGTACTTCTTGGGATATTTGAATACACTGATGACAACCAAACAAGAAAGACAGCCAAATTCATCTGAACCTTGAGGATTCGTGTGTCCTAAATCTACTTCTGAAGAATCTGGCTGTAAGATACACAAGTTTGTATTCACTGGTATTCATGTGAGGTTGGAGTACAGGTGATGGAAATGGAGTCGGAAGGATTAACACGATTATTTTTCCTCTCTTGCAGTCTGGTGTAGGTGTGATAAGAACGTATATAGGCACATAACAACCAATTTGAAAAATATGTTCTGATAATAAATATATTGAAATCATTTAAATGCGTTACCTTCAAAACCAGGTCATAATAGTAAGATTTGTGAATCACATGATTTCTTTGGTGAATACGTGTACCTCAGCCCCAACCACAAAACAAGGGTATTGAGGTCACTCAGCAGGGAGAGCCTCAGTAATTTAGGTTCAGGCTCTGCCTTGGCTCTGGCAGAGCCTTCACTCTCCATTTTGACTGCCTGCCTCTCTTCCAGGCCTGCCACTGTCAACCCTGCCTACTTGAGGACTTTTCTCCATGTCTCTCTTGCCAACAGCAAATACCCATGTGACTTTTAATACCTTCAATGACTAAAAAAGAAATAAGTGAAAAGTGCTGTAGAAAAGTACTTCAGAGCAGTTTTACCTGATTGGAGTTAGCTTCAGTCAAGTGGAGTTATGTGGTATACGTGTGAAAGTGTTGCTAAAGGTCTGCAACTATAGTTTTCCTGCTACAGACTTATTTTATGATGTGCATAAAACAGCCTCTTAAATCACATTTACAGTGCAATATTTAAAGTTATTGTCTGGTGGTCTGCTCGGCTTTGTAAACAAAACCAATATTCCACTCTGTTTATGCATGCTTACCCTTGGGATCTGGAAGATAAAACTGGAAGACAGAGGGGGTTTTCCTGTCCTAGTATATTTTTTAGTTCTGTTACCATCTACGCTTCATCTATTACCTCCATTCTTCCTTTGTTTTTGTTCATGAATCCACCAAAGATTAAGCCACAGTGTTCGCTTCTCAGAAACAATAATTCAGCTTCAGAATTACCTGGTGATTATGTACCAGAAGAACTTCTGGGTCTTGGCTTGCAAAGAATCAAGACATGAGGATATGCCACTAAACGCCACAAAAGGCTCTTTCTTTTGTCCTTTATAATGGGGTTAAAAAACAACAGTACAGAGTACACATTCAAAAGAAGCTTCATCTATGCAGATCTAGAAGACAGAAATAACGCTGTTTTCTATTTCTTTTATACGTCTCCTGTTAATCCTTATCACCAGCATATCGAGACACAGTGAGTGAGGACAGGGCACAGCCTTAAGTACTCTGTGGTTCACAGAGGGAGCATCACAGCATCATGGAGGCCGGAGGGGACCCCAGGAGGGCTGCAGTTCAACTTCCAACTCAAAGCAAGGTCAAAGCTGAATTCAGGCAAGGTTACTCAGGCCTTTGTCCTGTGGGGTCATTAAAATCTCCAAGGACAGAGATTTCACAGCCTCCCCGGGGCAGCCTGGCTCAGTGTTTAACTGTCCAGCTTCAATCTGCTCGTTTTGTGTTACAGTAATGGCAAAGTTAGTACATAAACACTGAGTGGGTGGATTAATGGTAATTATGTATGAGCAGGTTTTTTAATGCAGTCTTTGCTGTTGTTTAAACACATTGAGAATCTTAATAATGCATTAATCTGTTTTGTTGCATTCAGTATAATTTCTGATCTAATATTTTTATTTCATCCAAACTGATGCCATTTTTTCATACTGAACAACACCTTTGCTGTTGATCAGCAGTATCTGGCAGCCTGTCCAACATCTGATTCGTTTCATTTTAACACCTCACAGCACAGTTCAGGAATGAGATCTTCGATCTCTTGCAGTCAATAGAAATCCTCTTACTGCTTTCGGTGAGCTCGTGATGTTGTTCCAAAAGTGTCTTCAGTAAATTCATCGCTGCTTGCGAAAGGATAACGTTTACTTAATCTCAGGTCACCATTTGTCCTGTGTGGTGGTAGATCTTAATGTTTTTCACACTGTGAATTCAGTATCTTTGTTGTAATACCTCAATTTGGGGTTGGATTAACATTTTTCAAAACTGTTTGCTATTAAATATTAAATAAGCCCTCTCTATACCTGAGAAGTAGCAGAGTAGGTTCAGTGCTGTAACAGTGTTTTCTGCTGTTCAGTATGCAGGTAGTTCATTCAGTCCCATCAATTCTGAACTTGCAAATGTCCTGCAATAAAACAATATCATGACCTTCTTTGCAATTTCTTGGTGTTATTAAGACTGTCAGAAAAAGCAACCAAGTGCCTCATTACTTGTTGTTTTAATGGGAAAATTCTAGAACTCAGTGAAGTATCTCATGCATCCTGCGCTGCTAAGTCAGTGAGTATTGCAAAATGCAAAGATATAAAGGTGAGAGTATGTTTTAATTTCTCTTTAAGGAAATACCTGGCCTTTTGGTGCTGCTGTTTGTCTTCTGAAATAAAAAACTGTTCATACAGCAGGCTCTAGTCATCATTTACTTGACTGCTAATGAGTCCCATATATAATCTTAGGCCCACTTGTTACATTGTAAATCAGAGGTGAAATTGGAGTCCACGCTATTATTGAAGATTTATGGCATTATTCAAACGTTGCCACAGACTGGAAAAGTGAATCTTAGTTGAGTATCTTCAAGTATGTTCAGTGTACGTCTTTACCTAGTGATATCATTGTGAAAACATACAACATGTGTTGTATATTCAAGTAGAGAGAAACCAATAATACATAATGGCATTCTCAGAAATAGCCATAGCGTAAAATTTTACATACTTCTGTTCTGCTGAACACAAAAAGTGCCCTAGATCATTAAATTATGTAGGAACAAGACAAAACTTGTATCTTGTCTTTGTGGTTTAAGGTAGCATTTAAAGAACAGAACAATTCCTGAGACAATTTCAAATGTGCAAAAAGCCATTAGTCTTTTGACAAAGGACAAAGTTATTAAGGAAATGGATTTTTGAATGCTCTTTTCAATTATTGGTTCTTATAATTCATATACGTTTCTGAGGGATATAGTGAGACAATTCAATGTACAAAATACGGAATGTTTGTGTTGATGGCTGATGTTTCATTTCTAAAAACGCACAAGCACTTTGCTAAAAGATAGCCAAAAGTCAAGTATGCACAGGTAAGTAAACAAACACAAGTATGTAGTTGAAACTCACCTCCAGAAGAGAGAAAAGCTGTCTTCCATAACACTCTTAACTAATTCTGCAGAAACAGTATGACGGTGCCCCGTGGTCATTTCATCTCTTTTCCAACCTGAAATTGTTGCAAACAACATCGTGATCTTTCTCAAGCTCAGTTTGGAGAACTCATCTGGCAACTGGGAGTCAAATTTCACCTTTCATTTCCTCTGTTAATACACATAGCAGCTCTGCAATGCTAATTCTGCCCTCAGCATCTCCCGACAGAGGGAAAATTATATTTTCACATTATGCCCCAGTTCAGTTCTAATGGGTCACAAGGTGAATAGGAGCAAGTAATGTCATATCGATGAGTAAGAGACAAGCCTTTTACTGAGACTATAAGTGACACATGAAGTGCTTTCCCTCTACTAAGCATTGATAGGACGTGCACTGAAGTGCTGTGTCCAGAGCTGGGCACTCTCCTTCAGGAAAGATGTGGGGTAATTGAAGGGAGTCTAGAAGACAGGACCTGTAATGACTAAGGTCCAAAAAACATGGGGACATGAGAACGGAGTGAAAAACTGAGGTTGTTTAGCCTAAAGAAGACAAGGTTGACTCACATGTTCTCTAATAGTCTTCAAATACATGAAAAGCTATTGCCAAGAGAAAGAAAACGGTCTGCTCTCACCTAATTTGAATAGGACAGGAGGCAATGGTTGTAGATCAGAGCAAGAACTGAATCAGGGCAGATATGAAGAACTTTTTAAGAGTAAGGATAATTAACAAAAAAGAATGCCTGGAAGCATAATCCATGGAGTCGCAGTCTCTGACCTTTAAGAAGAGGTTAGACATCTGTTGGGAGATATAAATTTAGCTGGTCCTGCCTTGAGATGTGACCTCTGAAGTCCTTTCCAGCCCTATGAGTCTATCATTGTGTAAATTCCAGCATGCTCAAAGGTTAAACTGGTCATCCACACTGGAAACATCCATTCCCTAAGGTCTGAGCTACAGTCCATTAAAATCAGGGGGAATTTTTCCAGTGACTTTAATAAGCATTGGATCAGGCCCTAATTGAGTGTGTAATCTGGAGCTGCATATGGAATGGGATCCACAACTCTGTTAATGGCATTTGCAAATGAGAAGAATTCAACTCCTTTTCCCAAGGTACAGTAGTTTGCAATGGTTACAAGAGGAAGTAAACACACGCTGAAGAAGCAATGCTAGATTTTTCGTAGAAAATTGAGCAGAATTGGCTGAAGACAGACACAAGGAGAAGACCTCTGGGGCAAAATTAGCAACTTTTCTCAAGGAAGAATATTTTAGACAGCTATTTTTTACATCAATAAAGCAGGGCCAGACAGAAAGAGACAGCGAAAACCATGTTAACAAATCTTCAAAAATAAATAGGTATCATGAGCGTGAGAATGAAATGTGTGGCTCTGCTGAAAGGTTAAATTAGCTGAGAGCCTGCAAATGGGCAGAGCAAAAGAAGGGGAGACATGGGGAAATTCTGCCAGTCCACTGGGTTCCATCAGTTGCATAGTGACTGACAAGGAAAGATCCATTCCCTTGTAGTCTGTTACCAGATAACATAAAGATTTTCCTGCTTTCTGAATGATCAATTAAATCGCAAGCATTTGTGCCAGCTACAGCCTGCCTCTGCAGTTGCACGTGTTTTATGCAATCCAGGCGAACACTCATATAAAGTTAAGGGTTTGCAGATTTGCAAAATCACAGCTCCTCTGGGCATCCGCAGCTGCTCTGCTTTCGTGGGTTGTGTGCGTCTCCTGGCAATTCTTTCTGTTACCCTGGTGTTGTGGCAGGAAACGGGCAAGTGCTCAAAATTCTCCTCTAACAGATGCAGGAAGATAAGGTTACTAATACGTGGCTAATACGCATAGGAAAAGAGTTTTGCTTTTGATCAATTCATTATCTCTAGGAGTAAAGACACAAGGTTTCTAGAATCTTCTCCCCAGCCTGGTCTGTTTGTGGCAGACGTGTTCTGTGTCTGTACATAAGCTTGAACACTCTACCTGAGAGATCATTTATGAAATATTTATTTACTTTGCATTCGGGGAAGAAAGGAAAAAGAAAAAAGTCTGCATAATATTATTGATGGAATGTTTGACTGCCAAATACTGAATTATTTAGAGCTTAATTGTACAAATGATACCCATGAGGACCTGTTAAATTGCAATATGCAATTGATACACTGGGCAAAACCAGGGATGTGTCTCTCAGACTTTGTTCTGGTACTTTGGTGGCTCACCTTAAAATAGGTATGGACACTTTGCAGCATTTTTGAAGTCTCAAGGGGTAAAAAGGCCTGTGGAAAACCCCATGTATAAAAAGATTCCCTGGCCTGGATTACCCCATGTGGGCCCTTTCTATTCCCAACGATGCCTGCCCATTTTCCTGGATACCACCCTGCCCCGTGAGCAGCCCAGTCCCTTCTGCCCTTCAGGAGGTCCCACCTATGCTATGGGTATCGTGACTCCTCGCCTACAACTGTGAATTTTCACTATTTTCCTCCCCCGACACCAAGTACTCACAAAGAAAGTTAGGAGAGTGCACAAACTCACCCTCTACCAGAATCCACAGGTTTCCTGGCTTCAGTTCTGCTTTTCAGAGGGAAACACACTGTAATACATTGAGACCCTTCTGCTCCCACTCCATCACCACAAAACTACTTCTCCTGGGTTGTTTTTTTCTCCTTCCCTCTCTCCCAATCCACATTGCTCCTGTCTCTTTCTTCCTGCTGGCTAGCCAACAGGCAGGACAGCAATCTTCCCCTCCTTTCACCTTCAAATGAGGCTGCTGTGTTTTCTCCTCCTTTGTCCCTAGTGTGAAAAAATGCAATTTAATAGAAAACCAGAGTCAGCCACTGCAAAACATGATTTTTTTTCCTGTGCCTTGCAATTCCTTGCATTTTTCCCTTCCCTGAGTAAGGCAAATAATAGAAATTAGGAAAATGGGAATCTGTAGTGGATCACAGAGGAGTTTCTATTCATCTATTCATCCACCACCCTCCCTCTGGTGCCTGCCCAGAGACTTCAGAGAGTCCCACCATAGAGAGACAGCAGATAGAATCTCTTCCACATTGAGACTCATCCTACTTTCAAATACTGGCTTAAGGCTTAAAATCCAAAGCACCATGTTAAATACCCTTATGTTGTTTTGTTCTCTTTCTTCTTTCCTTTCCAGCAATTTTGGTGTCATTTGCAAAGTTATCAGCAAAGAGCTTATGTTTTCTTCCAGATTACTGATAAAGACATTGAACTGCATTAGCTCCTTTGAAGCCATTAAACAACCCATTAGAAGACAGTAGAAACATGCTGATGTAGCTGCTAATTGGTTTGCAGAGCATTTGATACAGGTAAATTGATTTTGTATAGTACTGGGGTTTCTTACCAGATTGTAATGCAGGGCTACATCAAATGACTTAAAGTAATCCATGGGCATTAAGTCAATACATCTACTTTAAGCAACTGCATTTTAATCTCGTCTTGTTGCTTGAATGCACCTATTTTTCCATCAAAAACATATTGATTAGCATTATATAAGCTACCACCAATGAATTAATTTCTATTTGTTTTCCATATCTGTCTTCATTAGTATTTTGCCCAGGGTCTATGTAATGCTTGTAATTATCTGAACCCATCACGTATTTTCTTTACAGTGCTATGTTTACTTTTTACCAGTCGTCTGAAATTTCCCCAGTGCACCAGTATTTGTTCTGAATGAATATGAATGGCTCCAAGAGTATCTCCACCAAGTTTTGTCATACTCTTGGGAGCATTCAGCCCTGAAGATTTAAATGTGTTTTGCTTACACTGATGAACATTCTCTCACACATACAGTAAAAGGAAAAGAATTTCATATAGCTTCATTAATATAACAGAATAAATTCAACTTTTCAAAATAACTTAGTAAAAACTGTGCTTTCTTATCCAGAAACTAGTCCCCAGGTGAACTCAGTTTCACTCACATCAAAGGCAATGAAGAAATCATTGCATTTTGCTCGTTAGCTCTTCAGAGACAATACAATTGTGACAGAAACAGCTGAGCTGGATTTTGGATATGAATCAGTAACAACACTTTCAACCAAGTTAAAATATTGGATGTTCAATCTTTGGGACAGCTAAGCCAAAAAGATCACTCTTTACGCAATTTTCACATTCTAAGTTGAGTTTCCAAGCCTGGCACAAAGTCCTCAGCATATCTTAGGAAGCTTGATCTGGCTTTGATGTACAGCAAAACAAGGAACTGCATCATTACATGGTTACCAAGTCACTTCTTAAACCTGAGAATTAGGCTCTTCCTTAAAAACTCTTCTGCATTTGGGAAAGCTTATGTATTCCAGTGACATCACGGGTGCTATTTCTTCACAACTTTTCCATTTATATTTAGTGAAAATGAACTTTTATGTTTGTCTCTTAGAGAGTGTACTGGGTAGAGGTTTCTGAATTACTCTTTTGGGCCACTAACTCAACCTTAATAAATTCCAGTAACAACTCAATTCACTATAAAAGACTGGATAGAATGGGAGGGCGTCTGGCCACATGATGACTGATCTGACTTCAGATTGTTTCAGGTTGTATAACATGAATCTAGATGTTCCTGCTCCAGCAGGGGGATTGGACTAGATGATCTTTCAAGGTCCTTTCCAATTCCTGATATTTTGTAATTCTGTGATTGATGCATTATTAAATGCAAGCAAAAGTAATTTACTTGATGGGATGATCATAGTAACCTCTATCAATTATCTAACTCCTGTTCTGGAAACAAGAACAGCAGAGTTTGTCCAAGATGAGCTTAAACAGACTTTTGCACATCTTCAGGTTTTCTATTGTCCTTGTTGCCTTCATGTGAATTGAATAGCCGACAAAATGCAACTTTCCTTCATTGTGTCATCAGCAGATACCAGATGACATCATAAGGAAATTAAATATTTCCAGTTGCCTCACAAGAAAACTTCGAAGTGCAAAAACCACCTATGAAACCCTCTCTTGTAGGAGGCAATATGGAGGCCAATTCAGATGGAGAAGCCATGGAGGTGTGACAGTGTGCTAATCCAACATACACCAAGGCAACCTCAGGCCTCAAGGTGTCCAAGGCCTGACTCAAAATTGCCCTTCTTCAATGGCCTCTTAGAAGGTTGGCATACAAGGATCCGTCCTCACATGGCCTCTATCCAGAGAGGATGGATACATAAATTAGAGGAATTTACCCTGGTGGGAAAAGGCTGAACACTCTGTCATAATCAGTCAAAATCTCACCCTCCATAGACCAGCTCTGAGTATGAAAGACATAGGTAAATGACAACTGTGACATTATAGTAATTGTTCTGTTTAAAATTGCAGATGACTGCAAAATTTGATAGAGAATTTTTCCATCACCTCATCACTTTTTTATGATGTGGTTGTGTATAAAATCAGATAGGCCACCTAGCTAGAAACATGGCTTGCTTACATTCCCAGCGGGACCTGAACATACCAAAAGAAAATCACAATTTCCCAAAATGTAAACTGCCTGTGGCTACCTGGCTTAAAATATACTTTGGGATTATCTAACACCCAGGATTTAGTTATGCTTCCTGCTGTGTGGACGTAAAATTTCCAATCCTGGTTGAAAAAGGCAGGGACCACATCTTTCCTCAAACGTCTTGAGGAACGGGGACCTCTCATAGGAATTCTGGCACCATTTCACAAAAAACCCCCCAGCTTTCTTCAAAAGCAGACTTGTCAGGAGGCAGCCTCAATAACTTCAGGCTCTCCTGCACTGCCAGAGCATGGGCTGAGTCATCTTGCCAAACAGCTAAGTAACCACTTTCCCAGTGCTTTGAAACCCGTAGCTCCCAGACATCCTCACCTTGCCGTCACCGATGTGATGCGAAACAGGCTTCTCAGACAGAGGCTCTCCTTCTAATCTGGTAGTTGCTTCGGGCCCTGTAATTTTTTAAACCGTGTCTATCACACAAGGGAAGGTGCAATTTTCTGCTGTGGTATGTATCTTCCACTGGCGTGTGATTCGCAGTGAGATGAGGCGAGGTGTCTGAAAGACATGCCCGCTGACAGTGATGGCTTGATGACTCAAACCTTGTGGATTTTCTAAGGCATCAATTTCCCCCTGGGAAAAATAAAATAAAAATCCCTCCATTTTATCTTTCAGTGATGGATGTTGTGTTATTGTAAAGCCTTTATGCTCCCAGCAGCAAGTACTTAAGTGCACACTACATGCTGTGGTTAAATCAGTCAATGCAAATCTATTTGGATGCATTTATCACCACCTCGTCCTTTCTTCTTTAGCCCTCTCTGGAACAATTTGCCCTTTTCGTGGAAAACTACCCATCATTCCAAGACATTGTTCAGCCAGAATCAAGCTTCATGAAAAGCTAAGGCATGCAGGCAGGGTGGCTGCGTGAGCACATTGGAATGTATTTGCTGAAGCCCTTTGTCCAGGGCTTCAAATCAGTAACCGGTGTGTCATGGACAGCACGAAGGGGTATCATCTTTTATTCAGTGGACTTTGTACTATGTAAATCGAGGCATACCCACAGGTAAAGATACTGTATCATTCTTTTACAGGTGGAGTCTAGGCACCTGATGCACTCTTAATCTTGTATTTGTTTATGCTTATTTATTAGCTAGGGTTCTCAAGTAACAATGGTGTTAACGTGGCTGTGCCATGAAATACATGTCTATGTACTTTGACCATTTATAAAGTGATATTCTTTTTACTTCAAATCCAAATTTTCGATTACAGACATTGCTTTTATTCATTCTCTATCACCTCAGTGGGGTTGTGACCCACCAAGAAGAGTATCTTCCAGGACATCATCATGCTGTTTGTCTCTTCTTTTCAGTTCTAAACATTATTTTCCCTCCTCAGAATTTCATAATCAATGTGACATTCTGGCCTTGTTCTCATTTCAAGAAACCTATTTCCCCTCCAGAAATTTCACCTCCTAAAAACAGCTTAAAAAAAAAAAGACAACAGACTGGGGTGAAAAACTTATGAAAAAAAAAAAAGTGTTTCCTTTTCTAGTATCGGTCAGGAGGAAACAAGTTTATCTATTGAGAACCCTTTCCTACATCACTAGGAGGTCATATTTCCAGCATATCTCAAAAGCCTCCTTTGTGTTCAAAACTGCCAAGAAACTGAGTCACCTCCATTAGAAACGTCAGCCACGAGTAAGACTTCTGTCCCTCCTTACTGACACTATAGGGAGAACTATTCCACTGTTAAAGGCTGTGCTGTAGGAGGAGAGCTGGTTAGGTGCCAACAGGCGGTTCAGGTTGCCACCTTGAAAGCACATTTTCCCCGAGAACCTAGAATGACCTACAGAATGTGGTGAAACTCAGAGGACAAATGGTTTCTCTAAAAGGAACGATGCCAGGAAAGATATTTCATTCTCATTTGTGCTCCTGACAGTCTCAAGAAACAGCACAGAAAACTAAAGTCTTTATTTTGAACATCCTTCTTCCTAAGGGTTCTTATTAGATTCTTACTACACATTTTATGTTTTTTTTGATAAATATCCAGCGCAAAATTGTCCTGTGTGATGAGTGATGAACAGAGACAAGAACTTGGATATTTTGTAGTGGTTCTAGGTTTGCTGAAAACCTAGGTTCTAGGTTTTCTGGGCTTTTTTGCAGAGCTATGATATTGGAAAGAGATTTTGAAATGCACTGTGTCACTCAGGTCGCATCTATTCTCTTTCTTGCTAAACCTCTGTGAAAACTCCCGATATATATTTGTCAGCAAAAGCAGCCAGATTCTTTGAAGATGACAGGAAGCAGGGATTTCTTTCATAAGGTGCTTAACCTACTTTTCAACCCTATTAAACAAGCTAAGGAAACTTACTATCCTCTTACTCTTTTTTTTTAATTATTATTGTTTATTTTTCAGTTACTAACAGCAGTGATATCACTTGTTCCCCAAGTCATATTATATTGACAAAGAGGAAAGAATGCAATGTTCATTTTCCTCAAGGGCATCTCTTAGTCATGTAAGCTGATGCTGTATTGATTGGTACTTGTCAATAAGTAATAAGAAGCCTAGGGATTGTCTCTCTCAGTCCATAACAGATCATTTCCCCAGAGTAATCTACTTGCTGTAGGGCAACAGGGATATAGTTGTTAGGTATTTATTTTCTTATTTAAACATGTCTTTTACTGTGAAGGGAGCAGGAATGACAGTGACTAGGTAAAATAGATGTGAATTAATGGACTTCAGGGGAAATGCATTTTTGTGTGTGTGGTAATCAGAAGGGTTAAGTGTTTCATCATAAATAAGGTGTGTCTCAAAGAACTTTTGACAGATGATGGGAAAGATAAAGCTCAGGTTCTCAGGGAGGTTTTGAGAAAACAAGGGCAGTGCTTTTCAAAGAAAGGTTTTTAAAAAAAAAAATTCAAGGAGTCTTAAGTATAAAAAATGATTTCTGGCTGGAATAATTTAACAGGCAGAGAAAGAAATCCTTCCCAAGCTGAAAAATGTTTAATACCTAACCAGAAGCCTCAAAATTCTCTTTCACCCTAGTGCTAGACTTTTCTGCACTGAATAATGACAGCTTATTAAAAACTTGTTAACTGGTGTGACACTATATGCAAGTTAGTACAGGTCTCTTACACTTCAGGTTCTGCCAGTGTACTGTCCTCAGTTTTCACAACTGTGTTACACAACAATTTCCGTAACACTTCTGCACTGTATCTATTGAAAACACAGTGACTGTGAATGCTGATGTCATGAGCTTGTCCTCACTTTCTACAAAATACAGAGCAGTGATGAGTGATAATGCAAACTAATCTGCATCAAGACCCACTTGGTGGTATCAGAAATGCAGCCATTTTGCAAAAAGGACTCCTTTTAATCAGAGGAGAAGAAACCCATCTGAAATGGATTTTTCAGACATGAAAAAGGCTGCATTATGCTATTATCTATTTTTTTCTCATCTTAACCTGCTAAATGTGGTCAACCATTGATTTTACAGTTTCTAGTGAAGTCTTACTTTTGGACAGCGAGAGAGCATTTATATCGAGCACTAAATTTACCCATTACTGTTAAAAAATAGACATAATCAAAAGCAGACCTTGTTAATGGTCAAGAACCCTATTACATATGAATGCATCCTATCAATTGATGCTGAGTCCTTAGGGAGCAACCTCCACAAATTAACAAGAGGCATTTGCACAAATACTTTTAGCCTGTCCGTCCTCCCAGGAGTGTTCTAACGCTTTTAAGAAAATTACTCTGTAGCCTTGTGTAAAACAACACTGAGAAGGGCAAAAATAAAAAAATAATATTTTTTTTTTTAAAAAAGGAAAACCCAGCAGCTTACTCTTTTCCTTTCAGGGAAGGGAGGCATTTCACAAATGTGGCAGTAGCCTAAATACTTTTACACATTGGGTGAGGGGGTGGAGGTATGCAGTAGATACACAGACTATTTCATCAGCCTTGCTGTCCTGATTTCAGAACAGCGCTCAGGAGATCACAGCAGGGTGTCCTATGATGCTCTTTGCAGAAAGACTGAAGCCGCCGTCGTGAGGATTTTGAAGGCCAAAATGTCAACTACTTTTCCTTAAATACCCTGAGACACAACCTTTAGTTGTTAAAAGGAAAGCAGAGGAAGTTTATTTTCTGGCCAAGTGCTAAGTTCAACTCTAAACCCAAACTAAAGCACCACAAGAACATGCTTCCAAGCCATGTAAAACATCTCATTGACAGTGCCAGGACTGATCCATCAAGGGGCACAACTCTCTTTTGGCATTGAAAGGAAAAACAGCATTCACATTTGATTTTCCAACACACTGGTAACAGTTAAGAGAGGCTTACTTAGGCTTTCCTTGAATTAAGTACATCACTGTTTACAGTTCACCATTATGTACCTGGGTTCGTTTTTCTTTATGTATAGATGGAGATAAGATACATAATTTTTTCTCTGTGATTATAAATTCTTTAGAACAGGGAACAGATCCTGCTGAATATCTTCAAGCACACACCTAAACTCACCCTGTGTAAATCCCCCACTGGTTTCTCCCTACATAGAGAAATGGTGTTATTTGAGTTACTGTGCAACTTGTGCACCAGTGTGTGTTGAACTTACCATGGTTGGTAGAAAAGCCTTACTCCAAACCCCTGGCTTTCCTTAAAAAAACCCCCAATTCCTATATTCATAGTCCTCATAGTTGTGGTAACAGCTTTGCAAACATGAACCAGACAGTGTATAAGCTTCTGGTGAGTTTAAAAAAACTCTTAAAAAATAGCAACAAAAGGTATGAAATACTGCATACTTCTACAGGTAGTGTTAATTGTTAACCCCTAAAGACACGTTCAAGGGACATAAAGTAGGAAATTCCAGTCCAAGCTGATACTGGCCACTCAGGTGCCTCTCTTCTAATGGATAAATCACATAACTTAGCAAAGGGATTTCCAGATAATCTTTTTTCTGGGTTTTGAAAGTTCATCTGCACTGCAGGATCCCCCAGGAAGGCATTCAGTTTCTGCTGAAACGCCAGCCACACACGTTTCCAGCTTTTTTTAATTCCCAGGTATACAATCTACAGATTGCAGACAGCCCTTTTTCAAGAGCAAATGATGTGAAAAATGGGACCTATTTTACCTTACTGAAAACAGACATCTCCAAATCAGAGGTATTTAAAACATTTATTAGCATTAATCATTGTAGGTTAAATAAAATACAAAACCTACATTTTAGGGCAAAAAATATTATTAGGTATCATACAATTAATATGAAAAACAGAAGATAAAGTATTAACAGATTGCAGCATCCCATACATGAAGCGAGTGGGTCCAGCCCAGTCAAAGCCCTTATATAAACAAAACAGAGGAAGAGTACTTAGCAGGTGATTTTAAACTTACAATTTATCACTGACTCTGGTTTAAATAATTAAGGGTAGGATAATAAAATATATCATCATTGTACTGAAGTGGTCTGAATATAGTCAGAGTGCTCCCATGGATAGTCATTACCACATGCCAGGAAGGATTAGTGAAGACAAGGGATGACAGGTAACTTTTCTAGGTATTGATACAGACCCATGTCACACTGTAGCACTTCAGATAGATCTACTGTACCATTAAGAAAAATTATACTTTTTTAAAACTTTTTTTGAGTGTAACTTGAATACTTCTGAGTTCCAATGTCCCCAATTCTCGGATAATAACGGCCTTTTTTTAGATTTCTCAGTCTGCAAGACAAACTTTTCCTGTAATATGCCATTCTTACACGTAAAAATGGCAAGTCAAAAATTGTACATATGAATATCTCCATTTTCTTGCTACCTTTGATCTGTAACTTTAAGTTCATAAAGGTGAAATGACCATTAACAAAAAAAATTGTACTTAGAGAATACAATGTGCAGTATATGAGAACCAGACATAGTGAAAAACACACTACATGTCAGCAAACCCATATAAAACTGTACTTATATACACACATATATGCAGAGCATATATGAAAACTAGTTCCTTCATAATCTTGTTTTTAAACTAGTTCATGAGGAGCCAGAAAAGCAAGTCCCCTACAATTGGACAGCCAGAGTCTTGAGTCACGGTGCAAACAAGCTCCACCAAAGTTCCTTGGCACTGCAGCCTGGGCTTCAGTCCTGCTGCCAGCTTTCTTGAGAAGACCAATCTTGGACAAATCCAGCACCAGCTGGCCAACCTACAACTGCAGCCTTATTCTTATTAGAGCAGATGAGCTACAGAGTCAGCTGCTCCTGTACAGCAATTTAGCTTTTCACCAATCATTAATTACTAAGAGGAATTCCAGTTGCTGCTGAAACTTTTGACTCCGAGTTCAGGGATCTTTTTTTTGTATATCATTTTTCTCAGTTTATGAAGGGTGGTGGTACTTTCCAAGCAACAAAGGCAATAAAAGGAAGGAGAAACCATGAATATTGCAGTTGAAAGATCACAATTTTAAAAAGACTTTCCCCATTTGAAGAGGCAGGTTAAAGCTGCACTTAGCTTTGATGACCAGCAGAGAAGCAACGTCATTAGCAAAGGCAAGTCCTGTCTTCAAAAAACAAAAACTTGAGCTGCCCTGCACAGCACAGTGGCCTGTTATTTTTTCCACTTGTGACTTCAGAGTTACCCACTGAAGCTCACTGTAACCCAAATCTCAAGAACTTATATAAACAGAATCCCTATTCATTTAAATCTTTTTCTTGACTAAAGGCAGAATAAGGTGATTTAGATTTGACGCAGCCAATGCAAAAATACCTTTAAGCCTACTTATCCAGCACTTGAATTTTAAAATCTGCTAGAGACCCATTGTAACAAATTCCAATTTTAAACTATTTTAATCTATAACTCATTAACCTGTTCTGATTCACATACAGCTCAATGACAGCTGTGAGAGCTGGCTGATCAAGACAAGAACTATTTGATACAGATAATCATCAATTGCCAGTTCTAGCATATATTAGAGTTTACAAGGTACTTGCAGAATTGTTTTACAAAACTTTCTCAAGTAGGGTTAGAGGAGTTTTTGGATGCCACATTAAAAAAAAAGAAATATGCCACAACTATTTATGAAAACTTAAAAATCAGTAATATCTAACTACTGTGGGTTGAATTAAAATTTGTGACACCTTTAAAAACATGGGTTCGATCTCACCTTGTTTTCTTGGTAACAGGTCTAGCCTTTTACTAGGTCTTATTTAAAAAGAACCAGATCTCTTGCAGCATTGGGTCACAGATTGCATAAAGTAATGAATCTGTGATGTTGATTAGGTCAGATTTCTTTCATGCTGAAGGCCAGGTTAACTTCGCTCTCCACAGCCAGCTGAAAGATCCAGGCACCCACAGCAGAATTGCTTGTACCAGGATGGGATGAAATATTCCCTAAAGGAGCCTGTGTCTCCATCCTCAACTAGCAACAATGATGACTGCTGAATTTTCACTTAAATAACCTCAGATTATCTGTAAAATAATTGCTGCAATGGAGCAGCAACACAGATCATATATCATCCCAGGTGACAACTGAAAGTTTATCCGAAATATGCTTTTTCATGGTAGCTGCCTGAGTCTGTGCCTTATCCAAGGGCATATTTTCAAATACGAGTGCTTCCAAAGGAGTCCAAAATATCTGAGAAATAGATTATATGTGAAAAAACAATGCAGTTTAGATTCTTAGATAAAATCCAGTAAGACATTTCCCACCTGTAACTACTTCAAGCCCTCTGAAGACAAAGAAACATTCTGTTGATTTCATCTGGCTCTGTTTCAAGCCCTAATAATTAGTGCCACTTTATCAACACAAATCTCACAACCAAGCAATAAGGTTTGTTTTTTATGTATAAACATGAAACTCCAGCTTTAGCCTGCCTGTTCATGATTTATTGTGGAAAGCTGTTTTTCCCCTTTGTTTGCTTTTCAGAAGTCCCCTCGACAAATGCACAGTGAGGTTAACTTTCCTCATAAGAGAGCAAATTAATGCAGGCTGGGCTTTGGTTTTGAAGCCTACATTCTTACCCTAGTTTTGATTTCCAATGAAACTTATAAAGAAGATAAATTAATATTTTATCATCTCAGTCACACACATTCATGAAAGATGGAAGTGGAGAATACATAAGAATTTTACATTATTTCTAGTTCATAACTACCTGTTGGGTATTTTTTTCCTACACCATATTTGCAAGTGCATCAGCTTCAAAGGTATCCCCCAGTGGGTCTTACATACTATGTCCTGACGCAGCTGAGGGCACTACTCCACAGATTCACAGAACTGCATTTGTAAAGAAATGCTCTGGTTTGCTTTTTTCAATTCCAGCCGTTAACCCGAAATGATATTGTGCTCTCTTAAGCTGCTTCTGCACAGAAGTATCATTCTTCCAACTTGAAGACTTCCTGGAGCGCTGCAGCGAGTCCATGAAGGAGTGGGACAGCGTGGCACACTCTTTTAGAAACCAAGGAATTTGTTTCTTTGAACAACAACAACTTTGGTCTGGGGTACAGATTTGAGGGAAAGACGGTAAGTAATAGAGATCAAGATGGCATCTGTGTTCTTTTTACAATTTCAGTAATAAATGAAACCTACACCCTAGAAAGGGGATCAATTCAGGCAAAGCACAGTGGCTTCATCTTCACTTTTTTTCCAGAGCAGAGTGGAACTGCATGGGGTCCAGTAAAATACTTCATGACAACTCCTTCTTTCACATACACGGCACATCCCAACACAGATTTTGATTTCTATCCTGTAAAGATTTCATTCACTCATCCTTCAAATTATTTTTTTTCCCAGTTAGCATAATTCAGTCAATTTCTTGCTGCTGTCTACTGGAAGTATGAGATGAAGCCACAAATATAGAAAAATACCAAAGCAGAGTCCATCTAGAAAGATGTTAGAGAAACTGTAAGCCAAAATTCAGTCTTTATGGGTTTTGTTCACCCTATTATTACAGGGAAAACTCTAAAAGCATGCCAAGTCCACTTTGCAATGTAAGAAGATGAGTTTTTTTGCAGCAGATCTAAAATTTATATATAAAAGGATCTTTTTATTAAAAACCAAAACCAGTCATTGGCTTAAACAGAGAATTAGAGTACTTTGACTTCGCAGTTTTGACAGGATATTAGAGAGGATTTTCCAACTAGGTTTTGCAAAATCCCTTTGAAGTAAAGCTTTCTGCTTCTGGTCCTTGCATTATTGCCCATGGAAAGTATTGAAATTACTGCTTTCAAGATAAGGAGCCGTGTCACTGAGATCATGAAGTCCTTTTCTCAGTGAAAAAAAAACCCAAATGGTGCTGTTTTTCAAGTAAATCTAAAAAGATCAAGTTGGGTCAGCAGCACCGCCTACCCATCTGTGAAGTCTGCTTTCCAAGTTTGATTGCTCCATTGTTACCGTTTTCATGAGGATCTAAGGGTGGAATTTGCTGACCTGAAACACACAAGGAGACAGTGAATTCAGTTTTTCCGAGGTAATAACAACACATACAGATAACAGTTAGAATAATTTAGCTTGCATAAGAATTACATCTGTGAAACTTCACCAGAAAGCAACCACCTCCTGTGTACCTTGATTCTTTTTCCTTGTATCCTACTTATGAAAGACTTCAACATTTTCAAAAAGTACATGCAGTATGCCTACTGAAATTGTTATCCGTGTATTTAAAAAAAAAAAAAAAAAAATCAGTTATCTCACTGAGCACCTTATAACTAAGGAAGAGAAAGTTCTCAGTTTTCTCCAAATTCCACTTAAATGTGAGTAGTGCTAGTCTAACAAGATCTTGCCTGTCCTAAATCTGCTTGGCATTTAATTCTTGTACAATAGAGTTTTACAAAGCACTGTAAGTAAACAAAAATATGTTATTTTCATGGAATCCCTCCCTCCTCTGAGGGCTACTCATGTCTTTCCAGTTGACAGTTTTGATTACTTAACACACCACCACCCCCAACTCTCCTGACTTCTTAATCATCTTATGGGGGTGATTATTTTAAGTGTTATGAAAGAATTACAGCCATCACAGGAGAGCTAGAGATCTCTCCCAGGGGCAGAAGGCACTGCTCCAACTCCCTCCCCCATGTGCCCTTTTAGTACGGCTGCATCTTTTGTCTAACTGGCTTCCTACTCACAGACAACATACAATGTGCTTAATGATTAGAATTATAAATGGAAAAACAAGATCCTCCCAGGTCCAATCTGTCCTCTGTCTCTGGTGTGGGCCTGGTTTCTCCATTAAACCCATTGAGTGATCTCTCCATCAGTGTCTTAGAGTCATGTTAACATACTTTCACATTACATTCTGCGTTTGCTGGAAATTTTTGCTGAAGTTGAACCTACTTTTCTATTCATTACTTATGGTTTCACTATTACCCATGTTAAATAACAAGAATTAAAATATTTAACCCTTTTTTTTTCTTTTTGGGTTTGTTTTTGTTATATGCCACTTTCAGAGTTCCTGTGAACAGCTCATAATCCAGGTGAATTTTACAGTTTGGGTTTTTCCCATCCTCTGCTGCATTCATTCACAGCTCTCTCTTGCCACACGTTCTATGAATTATGTATCTCTGTTGAAGCCCAAGTCCTACAAATTACTTGGTGGAGTAGTTGTGTCAGGACAAGCAGCTAAAAGCCTTCAGGTAAAATCCAGTCCCAATTAAATCAGATGGCAAAAACTTGTCCCTAAATTACCTTTGGTCAAGCCCATCAAAATGTTACCTCTCGTATTCAGTCAGTTCTGAACAGGTATGTTATACAACAAAAATGTGACTTTTGAAGCAGATAATCTTGGGTGTTTGCACAACTGAATGAGAGGGGGGAAATTCTTCACATTACTAAGCTAAGAATACTGTATTTGGTCCAACAGAGTGAGAAAAGGGTATCTGGAGGACTGAAGCATGTATAAGCACTGACATTACAATGCTGCACTCTATTTAGGTCACTAAAATATCAACTTCACACCCTGCTTACATAATGTTTGGACTTTATGTTTTTAAGTGCCTTTCCAAAATAAAACATTAGGTGGTTGTAGACACAGTTGTTACACGGATTAGTTCTGTTGGTCTGTTTGGAGATAAAGACAATCCACTATTTCTTAAAACTCTAGGGAATAAGAAGAACGTAGTATTTGTGAGAGGCATTCCAAGAAAGTAATGGTGTCCTTGTAGACACGTGGAGAGAACTTCTGCACTAGGTACCTACTATTTCCAAAGTGTTTTCAATTCAGTCCCAGCTAAAATAAAACCCTATCAATCTGACTCAGGGCACAATGTAGCTAAACGAGTTGGAATCTGCAAGACACAGTTTTCGTAACGCACCAGTTAGCAAATACTCTCTAAACATTTGGTTCTTCTAACAGCAAGTTTGGAAGAGGAGAGCTTTAATATGCAAATTAGTTTAACTTTCGTTTTAGAAGTCTGCATTAAACAAGTATCTGATCTCTATTTGTTTTTTCATTCAGCATTTCACAGTTCTTTTTGAATTTCAAGTCTTTTCTACAGTATTCTTGATGCATACACAAAGAAGTAGGCAAGCTTATCTTTGGAGCAAAACCACTGCAGGCTTCAAGGTCACTTTGTTCCATTCAGACTAGGACACAATATATCTCATTAAGAATCTGGACTAGAGACTATTTATTTATTTCATTTCTCAAAACAATAAAACCAACACAAATAACAACTGCAAATAATAACAAGAAAAAATATCTAGACATAATATTTGCTGGTCAGCTATTCTGGCCTTTCAACTTAAGTACTGTTTGTTATTAACAAGACATGTTTTCTGCTGTTTGGATACACCCCACCCCCTACCCCCCCTGTGAATTCAAAACAAGGAAACAAAGCTTTAAACAGTTTAAAACTTGAAGAACTTTTAGATTACATTTTTTTCTAATAGGTGAGTTTTCTCTCCATTATTATTTCTCTTATTACAGGATTAAAAAAGTTAAATAATTTTAGTTTTAGTAACAAGACTCATCCCTGCCCAAGCAGCTTTTACCATCTGATGCACAGTTGACAGGAGTAAACTCTCTTAGAGCCTAAAACTCAGTCTAATGCCCAAGAACCAGCTCCACAGCAAATGATATGGTGATTTTTCACCAACAGTCAAGGGAAGTGGATAAAAATAATCAGTCAGAAATCTGACTGTCTTTCCTCAGGCCTGAGCTAATCTCACAGCAGACACTGCAACAGAGAAAGTTTTAAGCAGCAGCAGAACACTAAGGATGAGCAGTGATGTGCTGAGCCTACATCTACACTTCCTGTTTCTAAACCAGCTCAATCACTAGGTAAAAGCACTGAGATCATCTCATCTCCTCATTCATCTCTTCATAAATGCGGCATCAAATATTGCTGACACCAACTCAATCTAGCTGGCACTGAGTCATGATCAACAGGGGTCATAAACTGAATTAATTTTAGAAAATACATAATCATTTTCAAAGTATATGTCACTGGCATATGCTTGCCAAAGACCACCAACAGCACATCTTAGGATTCCAGATGGAAAGGTCAACTGCACAGAAAAAAACCCAGATGCATGTACATTTATCTGAGAACTCTGCAGCTGAACTGATGAAGGAATTTAGGGATATACTATTACTGAGACAGTATAAGGTTCATATGATTTCCATTGCTGATATTTCTAGGGAGTGAGGTCCACAGACTATAATTTAAAAATTAGATTTTGCACTTGTATTAACTAAATACCTGATTATATATTTTGATTTCATTTCACTAACATTTAGACCATGTTTCACAGATTTTGTGCAACAAAACTTTAAACATGCACCTCTACAAGTTCATGCAGAGGTCTTGCTGTCTTCCATAATCTCATTCTAGTAAACACACCATGGTGTCTAATAAGAAGTTTCAAAAGGGGCTGCTCAAACGTAGGGTTACTGAAATTGTCATGGTTCTGAAGTGAACCATCCAGGTTAACAGGCAGGAAGCACTAAATCAATTGCATCTCCTCCTTCCTAGCATATTTGATTTGGGCTGAGGCAGTCCAGGATGAAGGTCAGAGTTTTCTCCAATGCCTGGTAGAGTTCCAACTCCTGCTATTGAATCTGAGACTTGTTAATGTGAAAAGATTAATCGACACTCTGGAAGTTGCAGTTCTGAGAGTGCCAGAGGCAAAGAGATTGGGAAATGGGAGGGTGGGACAAGAGGTAAACAGTATGGGACCAGAGAACAGTGAAAACTGGAGCAGGGAAGCAAGAGAGACAACAGGGTGATAGCACTGCAAGCAGAACTTGAACTGCTGTAGCTGGAATCACCATGCATCATCCCAGCACTAAAATCTGCTCCCGTTGTTCCTTTTTGAATGCAATGCTCCAGTTATAAGCTGTGGCATCCACTAACTCAGGAAAAAAAAATATATAAAAAAAAATTCAGGCTTAGAGTTGAGCTTCTTGGTTTTGTTTGGGTTTTTTTTTAGCATGAAACTAGTTTCATCAATAGACTTGTACAAGACTACCTGAAAAGCTGAGTGTAAGGAAAAATACCCCACAGCTGGTTACCATGCTGACACACGGACAAACACAACAGTGCACTGAACAGATACTCTTTTAGTGTGGAAACAGATGCAATGTGGTCAGCCTGAGCTGGCACAGCGAGATGATGAAGTCCAAGTCCAAAAGCAGCTCAGTCCTACTACTACCTAACACAACCACAACAATTCTGCTAAGGGTAAGAGGCAAGACATCACAGTGCTGCACAGTGGTTTTCTGCACATTTGCCTGATCTGTTCACTTCCTGTAAATGATGTACAACTTGATTTTTTTAAGGGGCTGGAGGAAGGGGAGATTTTCATTAGTGTGGGATGTGAAATCCATGGCTCACCTAAGAAAAGGCAGACTGATTCAAGTAGCAGTACAGCAGCTATACAAGGGCCAGAACTCCCTTCTAAAATTGCTAGTTGTATCACAGCAAGGTAAGCCCCTACAAAGCATTGCTCCCTACAAATACCATTAATAAAGCACAGCCACCTGTGATGGCACAGCAGAAAGAAGCAGGCACATCTTACCCAAGTTTTGGCATTTACATACAAGACTTTCTGCACCTGTAAGACTTACGACAGTCACATTTCTTATCTCCCCAAATCCTTTCATCCTTTGAAACCAGTTTCACTGGTATTTAAGAAGTTCCCCACGTGTCTTCACATGGATTATAAAGTTTGGCCCACCAGTCAGTCTCTAGTTTCTTTTTACTCCCCCATACTTGCAGTGAAGCAGGATTTCCTCAATTGACAGAGATGACCGCTGTTTACTTCATGTTGTAAGTTTTCATGCAAGGTAACACATATTTACCATAAAGGATATTGCATAACTAAACATAGTTAAGTTGCAAGTATTTTAATACTCCTAATAGCCTATCTAGCAGCACCTCCATGCAAGAAAATAAAGCTGCTTTTTTTTTTTTTCCTCAAAGCAAATTGGTAGCATGCTGAAACTGAAGTTCTTGTTAGGGGAAGCAGCAATACATACTACATACAAATTTTGTTCATTTAATTAAAATCTGCAGAATTCCCTCCCTACCCCTCCCCCTCGGGATTTAAATCTTACATTCATCACAGTAAACAACAGAATTCCTAATGACTTTAATTACTAAGAAATCCAACTTTCATTTGAGGTCCTGCTGTAATCAACTTTGGGCTCATTTGGTTTACTTACTAGTTTTTGTTGAAGAGCTCTGCTATGGTTAGAGAGAAACCCAAGACCTCACAAGTTTAAGTGTAGCACAAAGGCCATTAATCCTAGAAATGGAAGGAGCATAAACTGTAGAATATAGTCTAAAATACTTATAAGTTAGGGCAATCTTTTTCCATCCTTTCACTGTAGGTAAACATCCCCTACAAAAAATGCAGTTACAAGCTTGGGCTGCCTCAAAAATAGCATGTGTGAATTGTTTTGCAACATAAAAGTACTTGATTTTCTTAAAATGTTTCTCATAGACCTATTTACAGTAGTTCACAGACATCCACACATCAGCAGATAACAGGATGGAAAACACCAAAAATGTCTTGCACAAAGCTCAACTATTGTCCATCTGCAATTCCATCCACCCAAGTCCATGTGACTCAGTGCAAACGTCCAATATCTGCTTGAAAGGATTTTCCCCCTCCCTTTCCAGAGACAGACATTTCACACATTCCTCTCTAGTCTGTGCAGTATACAAGTGGTTAAACTGTAAACTCTAGAGGTTGGGTTTGTTGTGGTTTGGGGTTTTTTTTGTTTTTTAATCTCCCAGTATTTCTAGGAAACGAATATTTGGATTACATTAAATATTCAATATACAAGCTGCTGGCAAGGCATCAGAAAATCAATAGCTTCATACATTTATAACTGAGCATTTACCACATGAAAGGTTGTATACTGAGACAGAAACTCTCTGCTCTAATTAGGAAGCCTTGTCTAGGAAGAACATCCTTATCTGGATTTTTAAACATCAGCCTGTCATTCCTCGTAGTACTAGCATCAGTAAGACTCAGTGTGCTAACAATTCTTTACACACCTTCTGTAGAGTGATTCTGATAAGCTCGTTCCTCACTTCCCTCTCACCCTTGACAGAAAATGCCAAAATGCTTCAATCTTGTCCCCTTTGGTAGGCACAGTCTCCAACATTTGCCACACTTCAAGGAAAAAAAAAAACCAAACCAAAACCAGAATGTCCACTATTTATTTATTTTTTTAATAGCACAAGTTTCTTTAATATTTCACTGGGCTAGGAATTCTTCAGCAGCTCACTCATCTCGCCACCTGTTTACCTTTGGACCTACTGGTGCAGACTGGTATTAACCTGGGAGGTACAGCCTCAGCTCTATCATTTGGCTTTTACGTAATCTCCTCTTGCGTATCTGGGGCACCTTCACCCCAAGGGAACAGGCAATACACACGCCAAGGAGAAACAGCTGGGTGTGTACAAGATTTGAACACTGTAACCAAGGCTTATTTTAATTGTTAAATGAACGGGTGTCTGTAAATTGCAAGGGTGTGATTGCCACTAAATGACAGCACGCTTGGGGCAGCTTGTTTAGGCACTGAAAACCAGCCGCTTTTAATGGGTACGCTGCCTTCCCAGGCACAAGCAGCGGTCAGTGGACTAAAGTCCCCACAACCAAGGAGGGGCAATACAGAACTGGTATGACCCCCTACACAGGCACAACTCTATCCTGTATTATACTGCTTTCATAAAATACATTCCTGGCATTTTTGCTGCTGCTGAAGTATAAAGCAGCAACAAGGAGCTGCCGTGACTATGATTCCTTCTAGTGCTGGGAATAAAAAAAATGAATAATATTTGATCCTATAAACACTCATCTATTAAAAAAGAACTACTGGAAACATAAAACAAACCCCTTGTTATAATCTTAAGCTCTTTTTATGTCAAAAACCTTTCAAGACAGATATTGGGAAAAATTTAGCGTAAGTGGGGAATATGTGATTGTACTTAAAATATTCTTTTTCTTTGTTTGTTTACAGTGAAATAAACTGGCCACATGATGTTTTACAATCACAGCAAGCCTTCAGTCAAGCGCTGCTAAATGTAGCCAGGTAAGCGTAGTGGCTTGCCATCTGAAATCTACAACAGCCAGCCAGGAGCTGCATCCCATCGGGGAGCTCAGTGAAAACTCTCCAGGGCAGAGAACACCAGCTTCTCTTGTTCTCACTCTGCATCCTCAGCCTTATCCCCCCCCCCCTCCCCGAGTACACTGACTGCAGAGTCCCTCACCTGCCAGATTTGGCCCCATCTTCAAAAATGCAGAAACTTATTACTGATTCCAGTCTTTCACATCTTGCATTTTCCCTGAGAAAAATTAAGGGCAACGGATTTGTGTTGAGAATGTGTTATTAAGACATCCCTCAAAGCAGTCAAACCCTCGAATCTTGAGAGAAACATTTTTAAAAGCCGTTGTAAAATAGTGTAATATAGTAACGTGAAATGAAGCGATCTGTCTATAATCTCTCTAATGTTTCCAAGATTTATCTGCTTGTCAGCAAAATACCCTAGTTCCCCTTTTATTTTCTGCCTTCCTTAATATCGTTATGTTGAGTAATTTTTTCCCATTATACTATTTCACTCTGTTCACAACATTTTCCCTGGGAAAGAGGCAGTTGTTAGACACCTTAGGAAGGAAAAATGATTACATTAAAATACCCCAGGGAAACAAAAAAGCATAAGCAAGCAAGAGGTAATTTTTTTAGCTAAATTAAACTGTAGCCTACCCCTTCTGTTTGGGGTATTGATTTCAAGAAGGCTTTTAATGGAGAAATTCTCTATGCATGTTGGCATATCCTTCCAAATCCAGGCTGTAAAATAGGCAATATTACACTCTACCTTCAAGATGTAAGGTAAACAGAAGTTATCTCCCTGTTCAGAGGCTGGGGACCTGCACCGTGCCCTTCTACAGCAGCACAAAGAGAAGGGCACAAACTCTCTGGCAGCGTGAAAGCAGAACTAAAGCTGCAGCATTACCTCTAGGGCATCACATAAAGAAATCAGTCAGAAGAGTAGGAGGCACGGCCATGGAAGGACTCAAAAGGCAGAAATGCTGCCACACAACTTGGCATAGACATACTCTTTTTGCCAGTCAATTATAATAATTCATTCTCCTGCTAATTAAGCATTTTTCACTTGGTTTCCACTATATTTCTATAAACATACACCACCGACTCTCTCCTTTCTCTCTGCTGAGTACTTGATAAGGTCATGAGTACATCCACTGAGACCAAATATTTCTATATATAGAAATAATTGCCTGTGGAATTAAGTGCACTTGCCTGGGTATCTAGTTCATACTAAACTTAATTTAGCTGATTTTCCTCATCTATTATATATCCATTATTAGGGACAGCTGCAGCATTGCCTATCAAAGACAGAAACTAATTATCTAATTATGTGGCAAGGATGAGTTCCTCTTCGAGAACATTCACAACCATCAGATGCAGACAATCAAGTAAACTATCACAAGGAAGAACCGGTTCCTCCAGACAGCCGCGTTACACACTCCTTTTTTTAAGGAGGTAAAAGAAAGATAGTGTATTCTAGGAATATTGGTTCTCTTGAACCATTTCAAATACATCCCATGCAAGCAAAGCAAGCACTTGAACAGGCCCTGTCTCAAGCAAAGTATGGTAGATAATATGAGCTGATTATGAATATCTGAAATAAAGACTTTAGGGAACAAAGTTGAGTTTCTGGATATGCTGTCTCCTAGGCCTCTGCACCCCAAAACAGGATTCAAGGAGAAAAGGTACCATCAGTAGTGGAAGAGCTTTTAAGAAATCTCAACCCATATAAACTGAGGATGCAGAGGGAGCAAGCCAAAATCACTGCAAGGCCATTCATTTTTGAAAGGCTGTGGAGAAATTAGTGAAGTCCCCTATGACTGAAGAAAGGTGAATGTAATTCCTGCCTTCAAAATGACAATAACAAGGCTAGTTAGCCTCACTCTGCCTCTTAGGAGCAAATCCTTTCAGAAGCTGCTTCTGAGCACACGAAGATAAAGAAGACTGGGACCAGTCAGCATGGATTTACCGAGGGTAAACCATGTCCAACCAACCTCGCTGCCTAAATGATAGTATGACTGGGTCTGAGATTGAAGGAGAACATTGAGTGTTGTCTACCTTGACTTTAGCATGGCTTTCAATGCTTTCTCCTGCAGAATCAGTGTGTATCCAAGTTGGGATGTTATCACCTAGATAGGCAGACTGTTAGCTGTGTGTAAAATTGGCTGGTTCCTCAGATTTAAAGGCCAGTGCTTAACAGCATGTATCTACCTGTAGGCCAGTTACAACTGGAGTACCTTGCTTATTACCCTCTATCAGAGGCCTGAGGGAGGAAAAAATATGCATCCACTTCAAATCTCAGATGATACCCAACTCAGAAGTGCACTCAACACCCTTGAGGGCAGGGCTGCTGTACGCAGGGCCTTAAGCTGCAGGGAGAAATGGTTCAACAGGCCTTATGTGGTTCAGAAAGGACAAGTGCCAAGCCCTGCTTGTGGGAAAGAAGAACCCCTGGCTATGAGACAGGCTAGGGACTGGCTGCCCAGGAAGCAGCTCTGCCAAAGAGGACCTGAGGGCAGCAAGCTGAGCAAGAGCCAGCAGCGCACCCTGGCAGCAAAGACAGCCAACAGCATCCTAAGTCATACCTACAAGAGCCAAGCCAGCACATCAGGTGAAGTGGTTCTCCTCTTTTAGATACCATCTAACACAAGCTGGGTAGCTTGTGTTTGCTCTCACGCATCCAGGTTCTGGCCCCACGATGCAAGAAAAATGTTGACAAACTGGTGCAAGTTCAGAGGGCCACCAGCACAGTCAGGGGGCTGGAGCACTTGCCCAGTGAGGGGAGGCTGAAGAAATGGGGCCTTTTCAGCCTGGAGATGAGATGGCTTTAGGGGACCACAAAGCCAGCCATCAGTACCTATGGGGAGGGCTGCTAAGATGACAGAGCCAGGTTCTGTGGATGCCCCTTCCCTGGAAGTGCTCGAGGCCAGGCTGGATAGGGCTTTGAGTAACCTGGTCTAGTGGCAGGGGGGTTGGAACTCAATTATCTTTAAGGTCTCTTGCAACCTGAACTGTTCTATGTTTCTTTACTGAGGTGCACCCAGTAAAATGAGTGATGGTGGCTGTGAATTTAATCACAAGAGGTTGATACACAGAGGGGATGCCACTATGGAGACTATTTAAACACTGAACTTGTCTTCCCAGAGAGGTTGTGAAGTGTCTGCCCTCAGGCCCAGCCAGAGAATGGCCTGAACAACCTGGTCTGAATTTGCTAAAAATTCTGCTTTGAGTGGGTTCGCACTGAAGGTCCCTTCCAGATGACAAGGTCCTTCCCACTTGCAGCCAGGAATCAGCTGAAACTCCCAGCAGGCAAACTGAACAAGACTTTTTTTTTTCTTGTCCTCATGAGGAATGCCAGTCTCATCTTGTTTAAAAGGCCTGGAGATAAATTTATTTTTTCAAATGGATTCCACTGCAATGACTATTTGCTACTTATCATAGCCCTCCAGGCACTTTTTTCAACATTAAATCAACAGTATCGTCTCTGCAGCAGGCTTGGTCTGAAACAGAAGATGTGAACCAGACCAGGATTTATATACAGATTTAGAAGGAACAAGCTTACCCTGTATCTACTGTCTACTGTGTTTTGCTCTGGTGTATTCAAAGTCATTCTTAGTTTACATCTGTGTAAACAGCAGTCATACAACCGGCCCAATAGATTCATCCATGTCCTTGGGAAAGAAGTTTTTAGACCCACAATGGACAGCTATTTTCAGAAGACCTCAAAACAATCATAATTAAGTAAATAAATAAATGAATAGGAGCATTTACTTACTTATTCCTTGAAAAAGTTCTTCAATGTTAACAGCATTCTTTGCACTGGTTTCAACAACAATTGCACCTATAGATTCTGCATATTCTTTGGCATCCTTCATAGGAACCTCCCTACAAAATAAAAGAAAAGAGATTTAAAAAAAACAAACCAACCCAAACCTCAAACTCAACCTAATCAGAAAAGCATTAGTATGCTCTTCTTCCCTGCAAAAGTAGTAGTATCTTCTTCTTATGGCACTTAGATCATCATATTCAAAAGAACAAATTTCACCAATGATTGATCTGCAGCTTGGACTTGCTGCTGAACCCATCCTTTGAAAAGAGTAAGATAATTTAAATGACACCCCTGTTTGCTTGGTTTTCAGACTTGACTTCCACAAAAAAAAAAAAGCATTAGGACACTAGAGAAAAGATATACAACTGTACTGACCCAGGCAGCAACCAGCACTGTCCACACCAAGTGTTCAAACAAGATAGGGTATGACTGTTGTGGAAGAAAACAGTTAAGAGCATTGTATGCCTAAGTGTTTGCAAGCAGCAAGAAAACACAAGAGATTCTGAGAGAAGTATGAAAGCCACTGACAAGAGCAATCTGTGAGTGTCAGATTCATTGGGGGATTCATTCTGTGCCATGTCATGAAGCGACACCGTCTTAATATCACTGGTAGAACATCCTCAATTTTGTAGCCAATACTTCATATGCTGTAAGATTGCAAATGCAGTTTACAACATGCAAAAGACCTCTGCTTCAGACACAAAACAAACCTCACACCGACCTCGTGTCTGCCTGAGCCAGGTGGCAAAGCCGAATCTGCCTGTGTTCACTGCTGTCAGTAGCCACTGCTATCCCCTGATTTTTGAGCAACAGCTCAGAATCAGAGACTGAACAGGCTAACAGGACCACAAGGTACACCAGGTAAGGGGAGCACATGTTGAAACACCAGGTTGCCAGCACTATTTATCTTCCAGTTGTTTAATAGACTAACTGGTGTTTTAATGTGTGGGCTTTATAGCAGTCTGTTGCACTTGCAGTATTTGTACCAAACTCCTTCACCCCCCAGCTCCAACGTACCAATCCAGAGACTCCAGATACAATTTCCTCCTAGTATGAAAGCTTTGGACTTTAACAGAAAGTACCTAGGTGGGAGCACAGCAATGCAATTTCACAATTTATGGAGGTATATATTTTAAATAAAACAGATCTGCTGCTCATGGGAAACATGCAAAGAGGCAGAATAATTGCCTGATTTATTACTAATGGTTTTAAAAAAATTAGCCTGCAATTCCAGCATCTAGATTCAGAGCTTGTTTCATTACTTGCTTGTATTAGACACCCTTTTATCACAGAAGACACAGGGAAGGCAGCATTCCCTTTACCATTTCTGAAATGGCACCTCGGCCTTTATTATGAAGGTACCACCATCTGCGGATGGCTGTGAAGATAAGAAAAAGAGGGACTTAACTCACAATGTTCTTAAGCCTTCTCTGATGACTTTTCTAAAGGAAATCTGTAAACATCCGCAGCACGTGGGCAATAAGCAATCCAGTGCTGTTGACACTGAGAAGGCTGCATACATCAAGTGGAGTTATCATAATATGGATGTCAAGATTGCTGAAATGCTACCTTGTCAAAAAGGAAAAAAAAAAAAAAAGGAAAAAACCAGATGTTTGAACTCTAAGCCAAGAGATATGAATATATGCAAAATGGGGTGAAGAGGGAAGAAGGCAAGAACCATTAGCAGACTGCTGAGAAAGTGTTATTCCAGGACTACAGGGAAAGTTAGAGAAATACCTATTCTGAAATATGTCAATAATTTAATTTTATCCTTTCCAAATCATTCTATTGATTCAATCTGCCTTGAGATTTTCTGCATAATTACTGAATAAAGAAAAATTCTGAATGCAGGAAGAAGATCTGAGCATGAAGTTCTGCTGAATTCTCTTAACCAAGGATCTGGCAATTTCCAGTGAGCACAATTTGTTAAGAAAGTTCACCACATTTTTTAGGGAAGTAAACATTTCTTAGATGCTGTTATGATTACTGACTTCTACAACGCTCCAAAAATATTTTGGACACTTACAACATTTTAACATTGAAAACTCAGCTGCTGTCTTTGAAACTACTTTTAAATGACCTGTCCGGAAGACAGAACACATATCAGAAGGAAGAGTCTACTATTATTACTTAGAAGTAGGTCAAACACTTAACAGTACTAGAACTGACAGTGCTATAGCAAAGACAAGGATTTATACTAAACAAAATTGCCTGTCTACCTGTAGATATTCCTTCAAAGAGGAGAAGAAATTTACCTCAGAGTGCCAAAGACTGCTGATAGCCTATTAACAACACTGAAAAAAAATCAGCATGACAATAGTGTCTCAAATCTCAAAACCAAAGCTCAAAACCAAACCCTTAGATGCTAAACAAGGATGGTAACATGGTCAATAATTATAAGAAATAGTGCCAGTCTTTTCCCAGAGGAAAATAATTAATTCTTATGGCTTCATTCATCCCTTCTTACGTTATCTCCTGCAGTCATGGAGATGGCAGAATGAAAATCAACTTGGACCTGGTCAGCTTGTCCTCTTTTGCTTCTATTCACATCAGTCTTAAAAGCAGCTGTCTCTCTAATACCCAGCAAAACATCTGCCATAATTTCTACAAGTCTAAAAAGAGATGCCAAAAATGCATACAAACAGCAGCTTGCTCCTGTGTGCTCACCTCATCTTATTTTCAAATTCTCTGTGCTGAAAGGCCTATGTATTTTCTATTCATTGGAACAATCTGATAAATTGGTGACACATTGCACCTAAAATAATTTTTACTGAAGTCAATCTGAATGCATAAGGCAGCCAGAGAATTCAGCTGCATGTATTGCATAAACAATCAGATTGCTGGACGAACTGTGAAAACATATCACGTACAATACAATCTGCTCTCTATTTGTCCACTAAAATCTCTTTAACTGTGTGATTTTAGTAAAAGAAAAGGCTGGGGGATGCAGAAAGAATAACAGCATAAAAAAATTCTCACAACTGATCACAATTATGGAAAATATAGGAAGAAAAATATAGGAATAAGAAACATTAGCTCATTGAGGACAACATGCACCATGCAAATGCCAGAACATTCTCTGTGCATGGAAGAGCTGTACTGGCTGAACAGGAGCAAGAAATCAGCAATCAGTAAACAACAGGTAGCGTTTGAGAAGAATGTGGTGGGAAGATCACAGTCTCTCTGTGAGGAATCTACTATTGTCCCAATAATTCAGGAGCAGGGATGCTTATGGATTCATTTGCTATTAGTGTCATTTGTCACAATCTCCAGACTTATTACCCTTGATTTAACCCTGCAACTGCATTGCTGGGAACATTTAAGGGGACTCTCAGGGCAACTGAAAACTCCAGTTTGTGCTAACTGGTTTTGGGGTTTGTTTTATATAATTGCCTTTTCCTCTATTTTGAGGGGGGGAGGGGTGTGTTTGTTTTTGTTTTGTTTTGTTTTCCTACTTCACATTTGGAAAACTTTAGTTTCATATTACAGGTCTCAGCTCCACCATGTTGACAAGCACATCACAACATCAAGTAGCAGATGTCAATACACTATCTGTGTCTCTGATTCTTAGCCCAACAGAAACCAGGAGTTTTCTAGCATCAGGGCTTGTTCAGGTCTTACAGAAAGCAGCAATTCAGTTTTGTGTTGGTTCATGGCTGACAGTGGTGGGGGAACAATAAAACCAAAAAAAAATACAAAAAAAAAAAAAAAAGCCCAAAAAAAACCCAACCCAGTTTGGTTTGGGAAGCACTTGTCCTTCAGGGCTCTGATAAACCTGGGCCAAAGTAATGACTTTAAAACAACAGGAGGGTCTATTTGAACAATCACTCAAGCCTTTGAGGTCTTAAGAGGAAAGCATTAAATACGGCCACTGAGTCTGTACTCAACAGTTGAAGTGAGAAATAAGCCATGGGCTGACATAGAGGATCACTACTGTACAGCAAAATGTGTTTCCACTTCCAGAAAAGGTGAATGTCAATCCAAACTAGATCTAACAAGCAGATGAGTGACTCTAGCTTCACTCTTCTCCTAAATAGCATCATATTGGCTCTTCTGCAGAAGGGAGGACTTAACTGTCCCTTCTTTTGCCCAGGAAGTTCTTTGATTCACACAGGTGACAGGTGACAAGTTTTTCTTGAGCTTATACTCCTGAAACACAACCAAAATACACTTTCCACCTCCAGCATTATGGGATGGTTTCACAGTTGTGGTAAAGCACAAAGTACGAGTTCTCAAAGCTGCTCTGTCAATAACATTATTCTACCTCAGGCCCACCTTCTAGCTTTATATTGATGGGCTTGCACAGCACTTAATGCATTCTGCACCTTTTAACATGAATGGAACTAAAAAAAAAAATAATAAAAAAAGTAGAGAGAACACTTTTCCATTCCCAACGATTCAGCAGCTAGAGAGTGCAGATTGTACAAATTCACAGGAAGGGCAGTAAAAAAGAGGTTTAAAATAAAGTCCATAATTCAAGTTGTGCTGCTGATGATGTGTTGTACAATGGCAAGACCGTGGGGCTTAAGAAAGTCATAATACAGCAATGAAAATTATATACTGCTATAACAATAAAACAAATTGGTTACCTGAAGGAAAGAAACAATACAGATACTTCAATCAAGGCAACAACAAAAATTACCTGATATCAGAAAGATCACATTTATTTCCAGCGATTGCCATTACAATGTTTTCAGGACCATGTTCTTTTAGTTCTTTCACCCATTTCTTCAAAGTGTGAAATGAATCCTAAGTCAGAGAAATAACAAACTTACATTCTGGTCTCCATTGATGTATTTGCCTTTTTTTTTTCCTCAAGTTAGAGGAACACAGCTTTATTAATACAGTAATAATTTTACAGACCACAAGACCCGAAGAAGGTTGTTGTATCCATGTAATCTGCTTTTCAATCTTTAGGTCATAAGAATTAATTCTTACTTAAACTTGGACACTTCCCCCTTTGCTTGCCCTCCCCCTGCCCCAAAGCAGCGCTGAATGTTTGTCTTAAAATTTTCTAGTGATGAAGAAACTGCCACAGCTCTTTAAAGTTTGGCTAGTAGCTAATTTCCTTCACTTTTAATCTGAGCTTCATTTGTCTAATTTCAATTTCTGCCTGGTGGATTACTATCTCAACCACTGTCAGATTTTCAGTAACATCCAAGAGAGATTTCATTGAACCCCTTATCCCCACATTTCTGAATCTGTGACCTGGTAAACCTCAGTTTTCTCATTATGAAACCGAAGAGAGAGGTGACAATTCTCTTGGCTTTTTCTCTCAAAGTACAAAATTCAAACATTTTTGATGCTACCTACTATTTCATAGTAAATTTTCTACTTCTTTATACTAATGAATAATAGCATTAAACTTAAATTAGAACGCACGGTTGAAATTATTACTGAAACTCAAAGTGAGCTCCCAAATACATTATAAATAGATTTTTCTCCTTCAGAAATGCACATCACAGTTGTGTCTAAATCTGCCATCCTTCCTTTCTTATTTTCCCCTTTTTATTTTGTAAGCTGGTCCATATAAGCTTGCAAAAAGGCTAGCAAAACAAAATTCTCTTCTTATAATGCAGCAGAAGATTGTAATGCAATTATAAGACATTTAAATTAAAAATAAGTATCAATCCAGCAGGATTCACTCTTCCTCATATTTTCTTGGTAAATTAGCAAAGGAGAACAGTATTGCTGTGGCCACCACCATCGGCCACAGATCATTACACTAATGCGCTGGAGAATCAACCCAGCCAGCCCCTCAGCCTAGTAGTAAATAATTCAATTGGCAGCGAAGGAATAAAATGCAAGTGAACTGTCATGACCATCCATCCATCCATTAACACTGCCTCTAACACAGCTTTATCAGCGGGGGTTTCTTTCAAAAGCAGTGGAAGAAGCATTCAGCTAGAGCCTCCTGAACTCCTCTGCCTGAGAAATGAGCAAGAGCAGCTTGGGATCCGAAGACACAATTTTCATTCCAAATGAATAATGTTGAGGCAAAGGTCAAAAACTTATTATTTCATTACTGGTTTCAAAGTTAAGTCACAAGTCCTGCAATGCAAACATGAGATAACACGCGTAGTTCAAAATAATTAGTTTTAAAATCAGTAATATGCAAACAACTGGATTTCTGTTCAGATGATAAAGCAGCCAGCTGCTTTTTGCAGTAAAACTTAATTCCATACAGAAAACATAGGTGTTGGGGGTGGGAGGAGGTATTGGAGGATATTATCCTACTTAGACAGAGGAAATCCAGAGAAACTTTGACAAAATGCAGATTCCAACCTCTTGTCTAGATGAAGTTTAAACAACACAGAAGCGGGACTTCGTACTTAATTTTAAGGCAGTTGGACACCTCCATCCAATTCTGCATCAACTACTGAAGCATATAAACCCCATTGACATTAACAGGGATTAATATATAAATACTTCTAATACTTCTGCAGTTGTAGGTTTTAGTTCCAACCCTGGCCCAAGCAGAGGAGTTAACCCAGATGAAAAACATACAGGTCTTACCTGTTTGGTGATATCATAAACTATCACAGCTGCTGCTGAACCTCGGTAGTACATTGGAGCCAAGGAATGAAACTGTTAAAACATAACAACCCCCCCAACCAACAAGAAGTATAATTAATAAATCAGAATAATCACACACTATGTCAGGTCACAACAGTTTGCCATGGCAGGAGCACTGAGTCTCTTTCATCCCACAGAGAACAGATCTCTTCAGTGGTTGCCCATCTCTAACTTTCCTTAAATGCCAAGGAAGCAGGGTTCCCTTCTCTCCTGATGTTCTTCATCCTGGTGGATTTAGGCAGAGAGCACTTACTGGTTGAATGCATATTTCCCATTGCAGGGCATGGACTCTGAGGGCAAGTTTTGACCTGACAGCATACAGACCCCTTCCCCTGGCAAACTGCAACGTTTTGCTTTGTAGTTGTAACAGTCTGGGTTTGAGATTTCTAAAAACATTGCAAGTGACCTGAATAAAAGTAACTTGTCAGAAAACTCTGAAGACCTGTCACGTTTACTTATCCTATACTATGACATGGATTCTGACAAACGTGGGTTCTTGCAGTTTAAGTTACTCTTCAGCTTTTTATTTCAGAGGAGACTTCCTTTGAGGAAAAAAAACCAAGCAATAAATATGTTTGTTATAACAACAGCTTGCCAACAAACAGCATAATTTTCATAATTTACCATTACTAAGCAGCTGATTTAGAATTTCAGCTTATAATTAGACAGAGAAAGGAAGTCAAAAAGCCTTCCTGCTGATTTTACTAAACTTAGTCATAAGCAAACAAAAAATAAGTTTTCTTGGAAAATTTTACTGGATGCACCTTCAACTCAGAACTGAGCATTTAGACTCAGCAGTCTCCCCCTTTCTGGCTGTTTCACGTGCCATATATTAAGTGAGTTATTTGTAATATTGGTTCATTTGCCAGTTTGTAAGCTGTTTATCACAGATCACACACTCCAGCTCAAGGTCGATATTTTCTCTCATAACAGCAGCAGTGACAGATGGCCAAGTGTTCAAGTGTTCTGGGGAACGAGGCAGGTGGGATTGCTCATTAATAAGAGAAAACAGCAGGAAGGAAGATGAGAAAGAAAGAGGAGTCAGTCAAGAAGCATGGTCAAAGGAAAGGGATCAGCCAAGATCCTGAGGGAGTCGGGTAGACATGTGCTTTCCAGGCTTTTAGCGTGCGGCTTTATTACTTGCCTGTTTAATGCAATAAATGCTTTACAGAATTTTTAGGCTTCCAGATCATGACAGCAATTTCCAGTGCAATGTGATAGGTTAGGATATTTCAGTTAGAAGGGACCTACAATGATCATCTAAGTCCAAGTGCCTGACCAGTTCAGGGCTGACCATAACTTAAAGCACGTTGTTAAGAGCCTTGTAAACACTGACAGGCTTGGGGCATCTACCACCTCTCTAGGAAACTTGTCCCAGCATTTCACCACCCTCTCTGTAAAGAAAAGTTTCCCAATATCCAATCTAAACCTCCCCTGGTGCAGCTTTAACCCATTCCCATGAATCCTATCACTGGATCCCAGAGAGGAGAGATCAGCACCTCCCTCTCCCCATCCCCTCCTCAGGAAGAGGATGGTTACCTCTCAGCCTCCTTTTCTTCAAAGCAGACAAGCCTGAAGTCCTTAGTCACTCCTCAAAGGACATTCCTTCCAGCCCTTTCACCAGTTTCATCGCCCTCCTCTAGATGTATTTAAGGACCTTCACATCCTTCTTAAATTGTGGGGCCCAGAACAGCACACAATACTCAAGGTGAGGCTGCACCAATGCTGAATACAGCAGGATAATTACCACCTGTATGACTGGCTGGTTATGCTGGGTTTGATGCACCCCAGGATGCGGTTTCCCCTCCTGGCTGCCAGGGCACACTGTTAACTTATATACAGCCTGCTGCTGGCAGGCACCTCCAGATCCCTTTCTGCAGGGCTGCTCTCCAACCACACCTCTCCCCACCCTAGGTGCAGAATCTGGTATTGTTAAATTTCATCCCATTAATCATTGCCCAATGCTTCTAGATCTCTCTGCAAGGCCTCCTGTCCCTCAATAAGGTCCACAGCACCTCCTAGTTTGGTATCATCAGCAAACTTGCTAATATGGCACTCAACTCCTGCATCCAGAACTTTAATAAATGTATCAAACAGAACTGGCCCTAGAACTGAAGCCTGAGGAACGCCGCTGGTGACCAGCCAGATGTAGCCCCATTCACTACAACCCTCTGAGCTCTGCCCTTCAACTTGCTCTTCACCCACCCTACTGTGAATCCACCCATCCCACAACATTGGACAACTTGTCTGGAAGTGTGATGTGAGGGACAGTATCAAAAGCCTTACTAAAATTCAGAAAAAATACATCCACCACCTCCGCTTTGTCCACTGAGTGGATCACTGTATCAAAGAAGGATATCAAATCAGTTAAACAAGACTTTTCCTTTGTGAACCTTTGTTGGCAGTGCCTGATGATTGCATTAAATGCCCTTCAATAGTACCTGGTATAATCTTTGCTATATTTTTTCCAGGAACTGAGGTTAGACTAACAGGTCTGTAGTTCCCTGGATCTTCCCTCATGCACATTTTGTAGGCTGGAATAACACTGGCTAGCTTCCAGTCAGCAGGGACTTCCCCAGCTTCCCAAGACCTTTATTGGATGATAGAGAAGGGTCCTGCTACCTCCTTTAGGACTCTGGGATGAACCCCATCAGGCCTCATGGACTTGTAAACATCCAGCCAATACATCTGACCCCTTACAATTTCAGTGTCGACAAACAGAATGTCACTGTTCCCACATTCACAGTTGTCCAACTCGGGGGGACTGAGCAGCCCAAGTTCTATCAATATTACTGAAGACTGAAGCAAAAAACCACACTGAATGCCTCTGCTTTTTCTTCACCCCTATTAGTCAGATTGCCATCTTCAACAAGTATTGGTCCAATGTTTTCTTTACATCTCTTCTTGCCATTAGCCTATTTTTAAAAGCCCTTCTTGTTATCTGAAACAACACTGCCCGGTTTCCACTCTAATTGAGCTTTTTGGCCTTTCCTGTCCTCTCCCTGCATGAATGAACCACAGCTCTATATTCTTCCTGCAAAGCCTGACCTCACTTCCAGAGATCATACAGTTCCTTTTTCCCTCTTGAGCTCCACAAGGAGTTACCTGTTCAGCTAAGCTGGTCTTCTGCTCTGCTTGGCTTAGGACACAGTGGAATTGCCTGCTCCTGTGCTTCTAAAAGGGGGATCTTAAAGACTCACCAGCACTTCTGGACTCCTAAACCCTCAGAAGCAGAAGATCCACAGGGAATTCTGCTAAATAGCTCCCTGAATAGCTTAACATTTGCTCTCCTGAAGTCCTGGATAGCAACTCTGATGTTCTTTTTTCTCATTACACTCAACCACTTCACGATAGCTGTGGGAAAGGCAGCCAGGTACCATCATATCCCCCAGGAGTCCTCCTCTATTCACAAATAGTGAGTCTAGGAGGGCATCTTCCCTAGTTGGCTGAGTACCTGTGACAAGATGTTGTCTTCTACAAACGGCAAGAATTTCCAAGACTGGCTCCTGAAGAAGCCTGAAAAATCAGGGAACTTAATTGTGGACCTTTTGTGGTATACACAAACTCCTCCCAGTCTGAAAAGTCCTGGGGGGGAAAAGAGGGGAAGACATACCCTACACACATGCTGATTTGTTTGTAATCTAGATTACATGGTGTCCATGAATTTACAAAGAGCTCTCGGATAACAGGAATCACATTTCACAGGAGCCATGCAGTTAAACTCACATGCTTCGAATTCCTTCAATACTGGCCCAGAAAGCACACTGAGAACCTGCACAACTTCTTGGGAATTTCTCCCCCTTTTCTTTTGACCAGGTGACAAGAACACATTCCATAATATCTGTTTCACTGAAGAATATTGTCAGTATTAGGGCCAGAAAATAATAATTACAAGGAAAAAAACCCCCAAAATACAACAGAAAAGCAGACTTCTTTTACTGGATCCTGTACAAGTAAAAGCATGCGAACTGGAACCAGGATGTGAACTACCACTTTTGGGTAGTATTTTTAGCTGGATTCCCAAACCATGTTGTTGTGCATCAGATAAGACTCAGCCGAAAGGAAGGGGTGGCAAAGCACATCTGAGAAAGAGACGGAAGGACAGAACCACTAGAAGCCAGACTCTGATCAGTTTAGACCACACTCAAATAGCTCTGCACTTGCAGAACTACTTTGTGCACATCTCTGCTCCTACAGTCTACTGCCACTGGTAGTCTTATCTTTTTTTCCCCCTGTAATGGAAGCAATAATAACTTAAAGTCAGTGCAGGTAATGCACAGAAACAAAGAAAACTTCTTTTGAAACATTTTTGGAGATTAATTATCAGTTCAACAGTGTCTTGCATTTCAATAACAGAAATGCCAAACAAGATCAAACTGTGTTTGACCTACCCCTTGTGTCAAGAAACACAGGAAGCAGCAACCAGAGGCACAGCATGCAGGAGGAATGCAGTTCCTCTATTATTGAAGACAAAATAACCTACTTAAATGTTCCAATTCCTCACAAGCTTGAAAAGAGAAAGGGTAAGACCACAGCAAGCTAGGCTTGGAAAGGGAACTGGCTTTGAAAGGCACTTTGGTTCAGTAGTTGCTGTTAACGGATAAGCATGACCTCCTTACCCTGCTCCGCTGAATAATCTATTTACTTGCTCAGCTGACAGGATGGTTATTTCCTCTTTCGTGATTCTATAATGATATTTTAGCTATAAGGCCTTTTCAAAGGAGAAAACATTTCATCTATATTTGGGCACGTAGCTTCAGGATTTGGTTTTTTTTAATATGAAGTGAAAGATTGCATCTGGCACATAAGTTTATATTCTTACTTGGACAAACCCAACACTCAAGATTTTGTATTTTACATTGGACAAAGTGACTAAGATGAGATTACAATGCATCTTAATGCAATTTCCTACAGTCTGTCAGGGGAAAACAAACCCAACTTTGAAATTGTTTAATAACAACTGAAAGTACACTAGTAACAGCTATTATCAGTTATCACAATACAGAATATCAAATAAAACCAAAATTAAATCCCCTCTGTCATTCTTTTCTACCATCTAGTAAACAAACATGATACACTATGTCCCAGTCATAAGAATTCACTGTTGTCCACCACAAAACAGGAAAAGACTCTTTGCAACACAGAGTGAATCAAGAAGGATCGAAGAGTTGTAACTCTGAGTAAGTTTTATGATTTAATAATAGCCTCTTAACAAACCTGTTTTATGAGCATGGATTTTCCAATATCACAAACATATTAGTAAAAATATTATGCACATAATTATGTTTGTGTGATGCTTTTTGTTTTCCCCCTTTTTTTTTCCTTGTTAAAACAGTGCTCAAAAGCAAATTCCTCTTGAGCCTTTTTCTGGCCTAATTACCTGAAAAAAAAAAAGAGAGTCACACAGAATTAAAAAGATACAAAATACTGATGTGCGCATTTTTCACCTGCCAAGGACAAATGTGGGACAGACACCCAAAACAAATGACACACTAAAAAGCAGCTCACAAAATTAAATCTGCTTTATAAATTACAAGGTCTATAACCTTGATTTTACAGCTCAGTATTTCTGCACTCAGTAATTCCCAAGACAATTAGGAGAAAGAGGAGCAGTTTGAGACCTGGCATGAGAACAGCTCTGCTTCTTGGGAAGGGCCATCTGAAACGCTCAGACAGCCACCACCTGACTCTGCCACATGGACCCCCGGTCACAACCCCAGCTTGCTGGGATTGCCCCACTGTAACCCACAGGGGACATCAGTGCTCTGGCAGATGTCACCCCTACCTGCAGCCAGCAGCAGCTCACATCACCTCGGGGGAACAGAGAAACACAGACCCGAAACAGTCATCTATCAGCTCCAACCACCACAAGTGACCACACTCCTAAGCAGTTTTGATCAAGCTCCAACCTAAAATATTTGTTCCATGATACTTCTATGGGGATCATATTATTTTGATGATTAATAAAATTCTGAATTCCTAATTACTTTACTTGTACCTTGACTTCTTGAATTCAAGCATCAATGTTTGCTTTTAGCTGAAATATGAATATTGAGCAGTCTTAATTTTGCCCGTCTGCTAAACCAGGATCTTTCAGTCTGAAGATAAGGTCATGGGGAGAAAGCAGGGTTTAATTGCTTTTCTCTGCATCTGGTTCCACTTCAGTTCATCTTTCCTGGCTGCTGGTGACCAGGTTTGCATGCAGCACTCCAGACATAAAACAGCCTTCACTGCACTTCCCCTGGCATGTAACTTACTTCTCATGACTCCATCGTACACACATGATCATCCTTTAACCCATAAATACATTCAATAGTGCCTTTGTTTCTCTGTTTCAAAAAAAAAAATTACCTATGAACTCTGCAGCACACATTTTTGTTGGGAGTCAGAAGGCACAGGGACTTGCTACTTACATTGGTTCCTTCTTTCACCCAACCATTTTCCACCATGTCCTCCTAGGCACTGGGAATAACTCCCATCTTTGTATCAGGAGTGAAGTATCATTAACCCACTGTGGAAATTTAGAAGTCCTGTGCCTCTCATTCAGTCTCCACAAAAAGCTTGCCTATTTGCAGATACTGACCCATTTCCACTGCTCATTAACCTGTCCTGGTTTTGTAGAGGTTGATAACAACTTGTGAGGCTGAGGTCACTAACCCATACGGTGCAATACTTAACGTTGTAAGGGTGCATTTTCCAGGCAAAAAGCATCACTCAATATACAAGTAAGAAACTTATTTTACTGAAGACATGCCAAGTAACAAAATCTATGATTTGTGTAGCTTCATGCAGACTTTTAAGACTCCTTTCCTCGGAGCACACCACACTCTATACCTACACAGTTGCCGAAGTGCTGCTGCAACACTCACTGGGTTCAGAGCACCTTCGTACTCATGCTCCTCTACCAATGTGTCCACTTCCCACTTGCGGTTCATCATCTCTGCCACGAAGGAAGAAGCGAGGCCACATGCACATTATGAAATTTCCTCTGAAATCAAGTGCCCTTTTTCTCTCGGAATCCAACCAGAAGCTGCCCAACCTGTGAGCTGTACAGCCCGGCAGCATAGAGGACAAATACAGTCATAAGTGATGCAAATGCAACTTTAGTGTAGCCAGAGTTGCTCTCTTTGATTCCAGGAGTATTATGGGACTCTGCAACTCCTCATCTGGCCAAAGTCAACAGAAGCTTTGCCCTTGGCAAAGGGCAGAAAAGTGGAACCTACCAACCATTAAGGAATTTACCATTAATTTGAAAGCTCTCTAACATTTTGCTTTCGTTTTTCCTGTGCATCTCATCGTGGAGAGAAATATTTGGTTGTAGGTAATGCTTTTTGTATTTCCTCTGCACTAAGAATATAGAATGGGGAAGAAGAAAGACCTGTAGAGTGGCCATATTGCAATACTTAGAGAAAAACAAATTCAAGGAAACACAACGTAAATCACACCCGAGCTGTGGTAGTAAAAGTCTCTTAAGCATGCCTTATGTTATGCTGGTTTAAAAGTAAAACAGAGGACAAATAAATGCAGAAATAAAAATCTACTACTCCTACCTAATTTATATGGAGGCTGACAAATGCTGCTGAAGACAGCCTGGATTCACACAATCTGCCAGGCACACCAGGGAACACTAATTCATGTCTGCAGCTCTTTGCACTATCCTGTAGTGCCCTGTAGTGCTACACCCCAGTGCTGGCTTACTGCCACAGCAGGGCTGTCTCTTCCATACTCCACAGCCAAGAGGAAAAAAACTAAAACAAAAACAACAAAAACCCTCACAACCCCTCTATTTCGTTGCTTTTACCATTCTAGGCTGTAAAGAATATCACTTGTTCTTGCTGCAAAAGGATAACTCTGCCTACAGGCGAGGCTGGCAAGGGTAAGGATGCAGAGAATAAGCAGAAGCAGCCCAGTGCTCCGTGTTACACATCTTCTCATGTCAAGGGCTGAATTTTCCACACATGGGCTATGATTTTTTCCACATAGTGCCTTTTCAAGCACCTGCAGGTGCAAAGCAGCACAAGATTTTCTTCCAGACAGCTGTACTCATTTGACTAGATTTCATTCTCATTCTTGAAAAGCTGCTCTCTGACGACACATGCTGCATCCGAGCGGTCAAAACAAACCACTTGGCTCCTCTCAACTGCAGAGATCCTTACTTTTTCTGTAACTGGGTGCAATTAATTAATGGTAAGGACAGCCAGTTTCTGGCTCTCTGGTAGCCACTTACATGTGCTTACACGTCATTCCCCTTCCTATTACACACACTCATCTTTCTAGACTAGGACCTTCACGTGGCTCAGTCTCCTCACTCAGCAGTCCATTCCCAGCCCCTCTGCAGGTGATTTTGAGTGTCCTGTTTCTCGTTTCTCCTGTCCTTGGTCACGCCGCCTCCACAAACCCCTTCAATCCTGTCCCCAGACCCACCTGGAGCACATTCCTCCTCACACTTTGGCCCCTGTTCCCACAACACAAACCACTGAGGTCTTTGTGGTGAAGAGTGTGGTAGACCAGTACTAGTAGCACATTACTACCCACCTACTTAGGAGAGCTATCTTAACTACTTCCATGGATCAGGTAAGCACCAACATGAGAAGAGCCAGATTGCCACCATTGTGGACCTGTGTTACACAGGCTCATTGAAGTGGTCCGTGCACCACAAAAGGACCTATTCCACAGCTTGGGAGCCTCTACTTGCCTAATTCTAGGCATTTACATGCCCTGTTCCTGTCACCTTCAAGGTAGCGGCTGCCCACAAACAGAAAATTGGGGTGTGGAGAGAAGCAAAGGCAAAAACCAGACGATGCTGACACATAAGCTTCTCACACAAGCAGCAGCAAAGGGAGGGATACAGAATTCCTGACGTTCTCAGCTGGCAAAAAGCAAATGGAAGAATGTCATGCATGAAAGCCACTATCAGATACCATTTAGCATTTTATAACCTTGACTAGTTTTCCCTGCATGATTGAAGGCTGAGATTGCACTTCACAGGATTCACATTGAATAAATCAGGAAAGATCTGTCTGTCTCCGACCTATATGTATTTCTCCATAGTTAAATTGAAGTAGTATTACATATAAGAATGAGCATTTTTCTCAAATATGTAAAATTCTTAAAGTTGAGAAAAACTCTACCATTTTAGTATAATCTTTTGAAGATATTTTAAATAAGCAGCAAGCAAACTTTTACATCACAGAAATTATCTGTGCTTAGCCCTCCCGAGGTTTACAGTCACTAAACAAAGGATGCAAAAGACACTACACCTAACCATGGCTTACTGTCAAGCTACACATACTACAAGTTTGTTGAAGCTTAAGGAAAAAAAAAAAAACAAATGTATCTACATGCATCTCTTAAATGGATTTACCATGCTTGACACTTGCTCTAAATATACTAAAAATAACATGTTCCCTTACTAGCTCTAATGCCACGTGTGCTCTCACAAACACACATATTACTAAATCACCTGCTGACCTTTACAGCATACAAGCAGTAGCTCACTTGACCTCATTCAAGGAACAACCTCCACACCGACTGGGCTATGGGCTACTGTCACAGTCACCTACATCAAACCACAGAGCAAAATTCAGGCCATGTCTTGACTGCACAAGTAATTCAAGTCATTGACAGTTGGTGTTAACTCCTCTCAGGATAGTTTGGTTTCAGAGGAAGCATCCATTAAGCTCAGTTATTAGGTTGCTCAGCTTAGGGGAAGCATCCCAGTCAAGACTTGTGGCAAGGACAAGTGTTCCTCTCAAGGAGAATTTTCACCCCCTACTTCATGATACTCTCTCTGAATCACCAGGACAACTACTGTCACTCAAAAAAGGGGGGGCTATAAGTAGCTGTAGATAGCTCATCAATCAGCCTTTTCTGGGAAATGGAGCAGTTTAAAAAACAAAAAACCAAAGCAACAAAACAAACAACAACCACCAAAAAAACCCCACAAGTTGGGGTAATTCCTTTCAAGGTTTAAATTGGGCTCAAGTAATTGAGGCTCCTTTTGTTAAACAAAATTAAAAATCCCAGAGTTCAACGCAGTAAATTTAAAAAGGACAGAGACAAATTTTCCTGCCCTAGAAACACGGCCCTCAGGCTCCCTAACTATTTGCTACAATATTCCTCAGCTGGCAAAATGGAAAGCTGGCAGCCACCCAAGGTATTCAGACAAAGCATTGTAATTAGAAGCCACTTAGGGCACCATGAACCAAAATATATGCTAATAAAAACATCATTAACCAAGTTGTGAAGAGACTCTTCTTAGGGGAGGGAATCTTTGCTAACAATAACATAATTGTCAAGCATTTAAGTTCTGAAGTCCATGGCAACAATTTAAAGCTGATGGGGAAAACGTGAGATAGGAAAAAAACGACTCTTGGAAAACAGCGGGATGGAGGGAAAATGACCCTGAGAAACAGAATAAAGAGAGCTTGTCTGATAGCACACCAACACAAAGCAACTGGCTCTGCAGAGTCCAGTACTCAGGCACAGAAAAGGAGGGGGATTTTGTTAAGTGTGCTGCCAGTTTAAGGTTCTCCCTACCCAAGAAAGGAAAAAAAAAAAACACCAAGATAAAAGGATTAAGCAGCTCTCCCCTTTCATAATTAAGTACAACATGAGTTTTCCACAACAAGAGCTATTGGAGAGCCACATGCCCATCTCCAGGGTCTCCTCCGGGAAACACACTGAACATTTGCTCCCACCAAGGCTACCATAGAAACACTTTTGATCTCCAGTTTCTGCTGCATTATTGTCATTCTGCAAAAGCGATGCTTGCTCATTATTCCTCACAAAATGGCAAATCTGGTTCCTACTTCTCCAATCTGCCTACAATTCCAAATTTCCTGACATAATAGAAATAAAATATTGTATCTCTTATCCATATGAATCAGAAGTTATCTGTTCTCTGACTGGCTGGCCTCTATATTAAGGTTCTTCAACTAACTACTCAGATGTTCCTACAAGCTTTTAAACCCAACGATGACCGGCATTTCTGAAGGCTAGCAACGTTACAAGTGGCTATCTGAAAGTTGATTTAACGCCTCAAGGGGGTGCTGAGTGCTTCCAACTGGCTCCTCTGAGCAACCAGGATACCTTTTTGGAAGCAGCCACATGAATTTCCAGTTTCTCCCAGCTGACTGAAGGTGGACAGGAGGCACACTTGCTCTCACAGATCACTGCTTAAGTAAGGGCTTGTGCCTGAGATACGCAAGAGTGGTTTCTCTGTACTCTCCCAACTGGTAGTTTCTCAGTTTTTTGACCAGAGAAACTCATGAAACAGGAGGAGAACACTCATGAAAAAGGAGAAACTCGTGAATGAGCAGCACAGGAATGCTGCTGCTGTTTATTTCCACCTGCCTGCTCTACCGTGGTTAAAGTTTAAGTTTCAAGGCATAATTAAGGCTTCAGTTAAATCTCACCCAGGTCTCTTCCGCTGTGAAGGCTCCACATCAGCACACACTCCTGTGCTTGGCCTTGCTTTAGGAGAACAAAGCCAAACAGAGGCAATGCTGAAAGAGCAGGAAGTCCTAAACACTGCTATCAGCACTGACAAAACTTCCAGATTTTAGCAGTACAACATAAAGCTTCAACAAAATCACAAAGAACGAGGGAAAGAAAATACCTCTTGAAACAGAAACACCACTCAGAAGACATTTATTAATACACTATGAAAAATGGCAATAGGCTCAGAGGTTGGGGTAGGCTGGAAGATTTGGGTCACTCTTGTTCAGAGGATAAGGAGAAAGAAATTAACAGGGGGAGACATTTGTTCTTGAATAGCAGATCAGAAGGAGCAAGACAAGGCAAAGTAACCAAAATCCCAAACATACTAAAGTGAAGAGGCTCTTGAGCAGCATCACATGTTCACCTGTAAAATGGGGATGTTCTAGGACAGAGAACAACCTGTAACAGTATGGACCTCACTTCGGGAAATTTGCCTGCCTCCGTAGCTAGCACTCAACACCCATCAACTTTCTTTACTGAATCACCCCAGTTTCCTAGCATTTTAGTGAAGGATTGGAAATACCTTGTACCAACACAGAAGGAAAAGACAGTCCCTGGTCTAAAGAGGTTATAATTCACAATTACACACAAAACCCAATAGCATAAGTTAACTGTAATAGATTCTGAACAATTTATTAAGGTTTGGGGTGGCCTCTGCTCATTACTGTTGGACAAAAAAAAAAAAAAACAAAGAAGATGTTTCAAAATGACAAGCTTAAAAAAAAAAATTGAGAGGAAACATAAGGGACTAGATGGGAAGGATGGATTTTGCATCCAAGAGTCAGAGCTCAGTCACATATTTCCTGCCTCAAATGAGGCATCATTTAGTTCAGTAAGTGCAGCTTTATTAATATTCACCTACTAAAAAAAACAAACCAGCTTGCAGAGTTCTTAAGACTGGGGAAAATACATTAATACTTATATCTAAATGTCAAGAACTGAGTTTTGTGTACTAAAGAGCTAAAATGAAAGAAAAAAAAAAAAAGCAGAGTTGGGCAGAGCAGGAGAGAGAAAATAAGCAAGGAAACTCAAACCATGAGAAAGAAAACCGAACCTTTGCTACCTCTTGCAATAATTAGTCAGTTATCAGCTCCAGAACAAGCAGAAATGGAACAAAGAAGAGTAAAGGGAAGGAATTATGTTATGATTCAAATGTCTTTGAAGATCCGTTTTCCTGTCATAAATATCATATTAAGTTGCTCAGTCAACAGATTTCATCAGGGCTACTTTACATCATGCTGCTCATTGTAAATAAAAGCACAAGCATTTCCTGCACTTAACAGCAAAAAAACTTAATTGCCTGCAATGTACATACAATGTATGGAGAATACAGTAGGATGTACGAGGATTGACATGACTGACATTACAGCCTGTACAAGGATCTCATTTTACCCCAGCCTAACATGAGCATAGCTACATTTATCTATGAACAGCAATGATGCAATTTCACAAGACAAGTTTGAAGATATTTTAAAACATGTGGGTGAGTTTTTCCATTTCTTTCAAACTCCTGAAGCTAAATGTAGGCATACATTAAGGGAACTCTACAGTTCTATAGCCTGCTACTGCATACTACTGCCATTGAAGGTATTAAAAGAAACAAATGACCAACCAGGCTACATACAGTCAATATGAAGTAATGCCCACAAACTCCATTGTGGCTTTTTTGAAAAGCCAAAGGAAAAGCTACTTAATTTGAGCAACTCACTTCACAAAGGTGAAATATCAAGACAAAAACCCCAAGTGGTTCAGGTTACCAATGCCAATTTCCAAAATAATAACAGCAGACACAACCCATGCCCATATTTAATGCTTCAACACAGGACAATCCCAGAGCCATCACCTAAGCTCAGGCCGCCCACCAGCCCATGTGCTTTCCAACACCAACAAAAGCTGCCACACTTAAGCTTGATGAAATCAAAGTGGAGCTTGAGACTGCTTGGGCACTGTGGAAGTTGCATGGTGAGCCTGCCTCTGCATTTCTCCCACCTGTGATTTGGGAACCTATAAACCACCTGCTTTGCAGAGCCTTGCTTTATACTTACAAAAAAAATCTTCTGATGACAAAAGGTTTAGAACAAGTATGCCAACACATCAAAAGAGACCAGGGTAACAAAGACATACTGCAAAGTAATACTCACCCGTTCCTGACCAGCTGTGTCCCAGATCAGAAATTTATGAAGCTCATTCCCACAAGGCACAGTTTTAGTCATGAAGGATGCTCTGAAAAGGAGGAAGCAGCAGAATTTCGTAACACATCCAACACTCTGAATCTGCAACCTATAGACCTTAAATCAGTTTTGCTGGATGAGACTGCATATGGGGAAACTCCAAAACCTTGATAAAATGCCAAAAGAAGCCTCCGTTTTCTCATGTNTCCGTTTTCTCATGTAAGATATATATATATATATTAAAAGAAGGGAAAAGCCTCTGAGGATAAGAGGGCATTTGTGCATTGTGCAGGGGTGGGATTGGTCTCTTCTCCCAAGTCACAGGCAACAGGACAAGAGGAAATGGCCTCCAGTTGCACCAGGGGAGGTTCAGGTTGGATATTAGGAAAAATTTCTACACACAAAGGGTTATCAAGCATTGGAATGGGCTGCTCAGGGAAGTGGTTGAGGCACCATCCCTGGAGGTTTAAAAAGACAATTTGCCATGGTGCTCTGGGACATGGTTTAGTGATGGTTTTTTATCAGTTAGGTTGACAGTTGGACTAGATGATCTTAAAGGTCCCTTCCAACCTAGACGATTCTATGATTCTATGGCACAGATGATCCTGCTGCTCACATGTACCTTCTGCTGCTAGCTAGCTCCATCTTCTCAGTCATAAGGACCTGAGCAAAAAAACATCAGCTAGCATCATACCAGGCAACAAATGTGCAACTTTTCTTCTTTAAGGGAAGAGGATTACAAATCTATAGGCTTTTTCCATATTACAGCATTTCATGTGAAAGCTGGCTAGGAGAAACTACCAAATTCTGGTAGATTTCCCTCCCTCCCCTGCTCCTCCTTCCCCTTCCCCCCCCAGTCCTTTCTGGACATTGCTGAACAATCTCTGTTGTGGTAACTTTTTTTCCTGGCTCATAAAGATGCATTTGATACAATGCATCATCACTACAAGAGCATCAAATGACATAAGACTGATCAAAACATTTCCTGAGAATGATATACCAGAGCTCTCCTCTACAGCCATTCACGAATAGTTCAAATGTAACAATGAAGCATTGTGTATATAAATACTAAGACAAAGAAGTGAAGCACTTTTTTTTGTTGTTTTCAGGGTGTGTGCTTTCAGTTGTTACTCTCCTTCTCAATGCATTAAGCAACACTTTACAGCTTCAAAAACAGGAACCTTAGAGTCGCAGCAGCTACTGTGGATTGCAAGGATTATATATTTAAGACATTTGACTAATTTGGAAAAAAATAAAGATTAAAACCTTATCTATATAGATATGTAATGTCACCTGCATGCAAGCTAGCCTTCACATTCTAATCCTCAAACAGGAAAATATTTTCCCCTCTGTTATAATAATTACAAAAATTAAAAGAAATTTTTTGTTTTTTCATTTGAGCAGAAGACATTTACTTAGCAACCACAACTACTTGGGGGAAAAGGCTGCTGATGATTTAGAAGTAAAAAACCACTCAAGTTCCCATCAATTCCTACACTGCAAGCAAGTTTCCTTCAGTCAAGTAAAGTTATTCATTACGTGCTTCCTCTCCCTCTGTCCATTTTTCTCTATTCATTACATTCAGGACTCCAAAATTGTCCTGGAACTTCAATGTGCAACTTCCAGCTGAGACTCCTTCATGCATCAAAAGGCAGAGCTATGGAAGATATCATCTAACCCTCTGAACAGCACACAGCAATCAATACCAATCCCTCACAGACAGTTTCAAACAGCTCTAACACACAAGCCAGATCAGCCATTCCTTCCCAAATTACTCCTTTGTCAACATTATATATTGGCTTCCTTTCCCATAAGAGATCAAGAATTTTCAGAATTTTCCAAGTAACTTTAGACTTTGCAGATTTGTCCCCAAGATGTTAAAAGAAAACATTTTGGCCTTAAAATCAACTGTAAGACTAATAGGCTGCTGATGGTCTGACACACAGAAGGTTGGCAGTTTTGAAAGAAGAATAGGTATGAATTCATTATATTTAGTTTAAATAGCATTGTCCCTATTTTGAGAAAGACAAGGTAATGACACGTGTCCTAAACCTTGAAAAAAGCATGTCAACACATGGGAACAGACACTGCCCATGTCCCAGCCCAGCCTGGCAGGACACACAACATAGTTATGTGGTCCCCATGATTCTCCTGCCATTACTCAGCTATGGGATGCCCTGGTCACTGTGCAGAGGACAACCTCTTGGGTGTGTGGTTTCAGTTCTTTAACCTCCAAGGATCAGATTTGATACCTCATTGACCAGTGGGAACTAAAGCGATTTTAATCCTAAACCAGAACACAATCTAAAGTGGGAAGGCTCTTGACAAAGCAAAAGGAAAAGGATATCTGCTGAGTAAGACATCTAAGAATCTCTTGATGCAAGATGGGTGTAGAAAAACAAAACAGAAGAGCTGACAGTCAAGGCCATGAATGACAAGTCAATGAAGCACGGTTTTGGACAGCTGCAGAAAAGAGACTATTTCAAGAGACACCCTTCATAGGAAGGGAATGGCAGAGCTCTGTCAGCCTCTCCATAATAGAGTAGCTGCACTATAGGGTTTAGGGCCCCTCTCTATTCCCAGAACAGGAAGAGCAGAGTAGACCTGGTTTGGGCCAGCCCCAGACTCTCTAAACAGGTGACGACATGACTTGAAAGCCATTCAAGAAGAGTAAAGAGTTGAGTGGAAGTGAAAAGCTGGAGAAAAAAATAATAATAAAAATATATACAGTATTCAGAGCCTTGAAAGTAATGAGAAGAACGGAGCTCAGCAGAGGGCAGTGAGTTAAAAACATATATAGAAGAAAAGTGATACTATGTGTAGTACTTACCCAATAGTAGGACTAATGTTGTGGTCAAAGTGGTCCTGGACAAAGCGACAAACAATGCTCGATTTTCCAACCCCAGTATCCTGAAAGTAAAGGAAAGCATGACAAGTGAGTTCAGGAGATTCAAGATAGCAATAATTCACCTGAAGGAATAGTCAAATATTAATTTGTGAAATTAAATCCTCTCTAGCAGCAAGTGGGGTGGGTTAAACATTTCAAAAGAAAAGCAAGCACACGGAGTATCCTTTTCAAGTGCCAGCATTGCAAATGGAGCTCCCTCGTCCTCTTCCCAACACTCCCTTCTCTCCAAGCCTTGTATTTTTTTTTTGGGGGGTGGATTTTATATTCCTGTTGCAAGGACTGCAGTACTTCAAGCATTGCCATTTACTTGTACAAGAGAATCCTGTGCTTTCAAACACATGGTGCATTACCCAGCTAAGCCAGAGAAACAGTTTCGTCCAGGCCTATTGCAAGCTTCTAAACCAGATTAATAACACCAACCTTTTAGTACACGGACAGCACTGACTTAGTGGAACTAACCTTTACGTGGCAAGACAAACAAGCCAGCTTGGTGGAAACTTCTCAGAGGCTTCAGGTGATTTTGAAAAGGCAGGAATCCAAAGCTTTGGATCCTCAGAGACGTGCTGCTATCCCTCTGCAGGTTGTGTTGCCACGCTGCGGTGAAGCAGCGTGACTTTAAACACAACACAACTCGCTCTCTAACTGCAATGTGGCAGGCTGCTTCCATTTACAGCAATAGTCTTTATTTTAGCCCCCCGATCAGTCAGGGAAAAATAACAGTAGTACAACACTGGAATAAAATTCAGAATGACCGGGGAGGGGGAGTGTGTTGGGGAAAAGCTTGACATTATGCAGAAATACTGTTTTAGACATACAAGATGCAAACAGCTTCCCCCCAAATGCAGCATTTTTTTTGTTTGTTTCTGTTATTCCACAAAGCCTTGGATAGTAGGTAGAAGAACTTAAATTATACAGAGAATTATCAAGGAATAGGAGTAGCAATGTCGCTATGTCTCCCACAGAATTGCAAAGAGCCTCTTTAGAGACAAAAAAAGATGCCAGGAAATTGATCCTGACCTTTCCAAGACATTACCAATGACAGCCCAGGGCCCAATCTAACTCATTAAAAAGTCAATGGAAAGTTTTCTATTCATTTCATTGGAAGTGATTGCAGAACTACCAGATTGCTTTGGGAAGTTCCATTTGTATCCTCATTTTAAGACACTTGACTAATTTACATAAACTTCTCAAAAAGTGTCAAGACAAGAGAATAGAGTTCATTGAGAGCACTACACACATAACTACATATTACAAAAAAAAAAAAAACTTTTCTCCTCCTGTAATTAATCTTGCAATATTTTTATCTTATTTTTGAATATGAAAGAAAAAGGGCACCTGTAGTTAAGATTTCACCATGTTTAAATAAAACCGTATTGCCAGTGCAAGTGAAGTCTTTATAGACAACGTGTATTAGAAAGCCATCATTCAAACTCTCATACTTAATTCAAAGCTGTCCTTAGCTTAAAAGCCATAATAAATGCTCACACTACACAGACGGTTGTTTATGTACTGTGTTCAATCAATAGGGAAAAGAAAAGATCAAAGAGAGGAGCAGTGTTTAAAACCAGCCCCATTGCCTTTGATCGATAGCAGCAACACATCCTGGTGCTATTCCCAAATTTTGCCTTCATTATCGATTCCAGCTAACATCTCTGTATAATTATTACACCAGGATGGCAGAAAACATTTCTATGCGCTGAAACAGAGGATCTAATTATTATTCCAGATTGTAAATGTTGTGGAGAAACTAGAAGTACCACCTGCTGGGTGCGAGGAATTACGCTTCCCTCTTGTGAGGACCGAGTTTCTACCACCGTATTCGAAACTAGACATTGACTCCTGTGACTAGACATTGATTCCTGTGACCCAATGATGCTTTAGTTTCAGCTACTTCCTTCAGCTCCCTTGCCAGGTCACTGAGAAGAGCAACTGCAATTACAGCTCCTGAGCAAGAGGAGCCTGGTCACTGGCAGGAACAAGGGTGGAATAAAGCTTAGCTCATTTTCCTAGAAGCTCCTTACTCTTCATCTTTCAGTTACACAGAATCACAGAATGATAAGGGGTTGGGAAGGGACCTCTGGAGATCATCTAGTCCAATCCCCTTGCCAAAGCAAGTCCCATTAGTGCAGGTTGCTGGGTGGATGATACCTAAAATGTCCAAGTTGCTCTTTACAACAAAACAAGATATGAAAATAGGTTTCTCGACTGAAGTGAAATCCAATGGGCAACTTTTCTGAGATTTGAGCTGCAAATAAGTATCAGTGAAGTGAGATACTTGTACAAAACCAGCAATTTAGCATTTTGCAACCTGGAATGTATTTCCAGCGCCACAGATGAGTGCTCTTCTGAGGCTGTAACAGCAGCAGTCCACTGTGAATCCAACATGCTTTTTCCAATCAACCTTCACACCCTTTCCATGCCTAAAAAATCTCGCTTTGGCCAGTCATTTCATAGAATCATAGAATCATTGAGGTTGGAAAAGGTGCTTGGGATCATTGAGTCCAACCATCAGCCCTACTTTATGACGTTCTTCCCCTACACCAGCAGTTCATGGACCTTAATAAGTTTTCACACTAACATTAAAGAAGCTATGAAAGTTTCTACTACCCTCTCGTCTCTCAATGAGCACGTAGACATTGGGCACAACCTCAAGATGCTTAAAGGCATTCTTACACTTTACCCCTGGAATTGCTTGGACTACTGAGAGGGCTACATTTACCCATGATTTAACTCCAGTGAAACCAATAGACTTGGACCACAAATGAACCTGACTTTAGGACGAAAACTGTTGCAGCCAGTGGCCAGTGCTCTTCAGGAGCCAGCAATTTATTGCACCAAGGGATTCAGCTGAAATAAGCACTCCCAGCTTCTGCTTTGTTACCTGGAAGACACAAAGGGCCAGCTGCCAGAGTATAATCAGAGCACAGAGGGGAAGGAAGTTGGCTTATGTAAAAGGTCACATCAGTATTGACCTGAGTGGATTGAACAAGCTTCAGGACCTTAGAACGTGGCTTCAGGAGTTGCATCGCACTTTAAGAAACAGATCCTGCAATTCTTCAGAAAAATTTTCATCCATGGGAAAACCAAGGGTTTCAGCACTGCACTAATTGACTCATCACAATCAAGAGCATGCCAGTCCATAGAAGAAGTGGCCAGAAAGGAATAAATATACAATAATTATTCTGAATCAAGGATCAAGGTGTTGATGATGCATTTGATGAGTCACTCACAGGACCAAGTGCACATCTTGCTTTTCTCCTTTCTTCTTCATAATCCTCGTAGCACACTTACAATATATCAGTTACAAACAGCATTGCACTGAGATAAGCAAGAAGGGTGGGAAGGAAGCAAAGGAGCAGGAATGTAATCCATAGTAAGTAATAGTGAGTGAACCACAAGTAGTTCATCACAAGAAATAGCTATAACTTCAGAATCTCTCAATGGTCAGCAAAATGGATGTGGGAATCTGAAGGCATATCAGATGTTTCTGATAAATACAAGGAACCAATGCAAGCATGACTAATGCCTGATTTTTACTTTAACTCTGAAAAGACATCCTCTAGACATTCTTCTAAAATCCCTTACCCACAGATTTATGATTTTAAGAGCACCGGAATGGAGAACAGCACGCCACAAAAAACAGTGCTTCCACCCACACTCCTGCTCGCGGAGAACCACCCCACTTGGCTCCTCTCAGCTCACATTACTGTAAAGGAGATGAGACTGTATTTCAAGCCAGCAGAATTACAGGATGCTGACAACTCATTTGTAGGCAAACAACAACTGAGCTACTGATTTCTTCTGGCTTATTTTCAACAGCCTAGAGGAAGATTTTAAAAGGAAAAAAAAAAAGCAGAAGTTCAATATGAACAATATATTGAAAAAGAAAATCATTTTCCCATTACAAATAGGCCATTAGTATATTCCTCTGTCCATTGTTCTAGATGCATTTATTCTGGCAGAAAAAACACTAATGCAGAAAAATCGAGCTCTTTAATTTAAACCTGGATGCCTCATTTATATCTTTGCAGAAGCAGAAGATCCAGTCCTCCAAGCACTTTTACAAATTGAAGGGAATATTACTACCCTATAAACATAACTCCGAGTGGGATGTTAGTCATGTTAGTCTTTAGCCTTGATGTTATAATAGCTTTTAACAGATTCAGATAGATCAAGCCCTATTGTGCTGAGCAAACTAAACTCTTCATGTAAATTCTTTTTACATCTGAAATGGAAGAAATGTTGAATTCACAAAAACATCCACACGTATCGTGACTGATGACTAAACAGCAGCCCTATAATTATGCACATTGCTGCAAGAGCTGTTTTATTCTTGACTACACAGAATCTTGCTGTGCTATGTTAACATTCAGGGCTTTTTTACTATATGTAAAATTAGATAAACCATGCAAAAATCCTTTTATGACTCCAGGATTTTGGAAGCACAAAGAAAACAAGAATACTAGACAGCATTTCACATGAGGAAATGGCACACTAAGAATGAATATACTGAAGAAATTGCCTTCTGTCCTCCCACTTGTGAGGAAAAAAAAAAAAAAAGAAAGGACATCTGGCTTGTAGCCACCACAGATCTCATGACTAACTTCCCATTTCAGCTGTAAAAGAGGGTTGAGATACCCTGCAGATGAGTTCCACAAAAATCTACGTTGAGAAGTAATGGAGAACTGATCTCTATAAAAAGAGATCCAACACACAAGCTCCTTTGGGAAGATGGAAGTTTTCCTATCAGTTTAGGCAAAGCCAGGACTCAATCCATGGTATTTCAATTTGTATACATTTTTACAAATTAAAAATGTCTGCCTCTCCAAAGCATTTCTCCTAATAACCAAGATTCATTGAGACACAACTTACAGGCAGATGTCTCATTAAAAATGACAGGGTTTAACATGCATTAGCCTTTCATACCAGAAGAACAACCATGCCCTAGTAACCTGGAGGGTACTAATGCCAAGTGCTCAAAAAAAGCAGTCCAATATAAGAAACATTTGGAAGTCAGAAACCTTTACCCTTTCCCATAACCAAGGAACCTCTCCCATAGCTCATGTGATTTCCACCAAACTCAGCAGGACACCCCTGCACCTCATAGTAGGAATGCATCTGCCACTTAGAACCCATTTGTGCTGGGGCTCCTCAAAATCTGACCTGCTACCCACCTTCACTGCAAAAGCACCAGGAGCATTTGGCAGCTCAACTCTTCCTCTGAGGACCCCTGATCAAGAGAAAGCGGGTGCAACCGATACAGTCAGGACTGATTTAGTGTAACCCCCAGGCAGCCTCTCGTGGTGTAGCTTCTTCATCAGGCATCCAGCTGGAATTACAAAGGTGCTCATGCTGATGGAAACACGTGTTCCAGGCAGAAAGCAATATGGGACCCTACGAGCAAGCTGTTTTGAAGCTGTCTTAAGACAGCTTAGCATCACAAGGTACAGTAAGTGCATGCACCAGAAACAACCATGGTCAAATTTGGCTCACTAATGATCTTCTCAGCGTACCTTCCAGTGAGATAGTGCTACCTCATGTCATCTTTCAGACACAGTGAAGGGGAAGGCAAAAAAACCCCCAAAAGGCTCAATCAAACATGCAGAACAAGGGTACAGTCAAAAAGCTGTTCCGCTCTCCTAGAAGAGGATCTGCTCCGAGAGGAAGCTGGCTGCTCCTGATTATTAAGAGAAGAAATTCCTGGCTCCCTGTCACATATTCATGCCACCAGACAAACTTCTTGGCTGGTTCATTACTAACTGAAAAATAACAGAGGGGCTCAAGTTTACGCTCAAGATTTCCCAAGCTAAATCCTCCTCTTTGTTACACCAATTTGACTCCTACCAGTACTATAGCAGAGAGGAAGGAGAGCTCCTTGCCTTGCCCATTGCAGAACTTTCATTATTGGAGTAATTAATATGTACAGATTAAAACATTTGAGTTGGTATGAAGTTACCAAAAAAGGAGAAAGGAAAAAAAAAAAAAATGTCCTTTATCATCCAGGCATTTGGTATTTTAAATACCAGAAAAAAGGCACTCAAAATCCCTGCAACTAGCCAGGCAAATCTGAGGTAGAAAGACATGGTTTAAACTTTAGGGGAAGAAAAATAATCGATGAGCCTTACAAAAAAATGCAAATGCAGAGAGACCTTTCATTTTGGTAGCTCTGTAAAGCACAGCTGGTTTTGACTTGGCAGTTCAGCCTCTGCACATTAAAATAGCCATTCTTTCCACTGTCAGAATTGGCCACGCTTTAGTTTTTGATTTACAGTTGAATTCCCCTGGCCCATTCCCATTATCCTCAGCAGGACTTTGATGGAATTTGAAGATTCACGGCAGCGTAATCACATTGCAGTGCTGCTAGATGGTTTGCATTTTATTAGCTACCATCAAACAAATCACTAAGCCAGCACTGTAAAGTATCACTGAGCTTTTGCAGAAATGTATGCTCAACTCTGGTCAAGCCTGGTGTCTAGGAAGATTGTCACTCCTTGGGCAAGGTCTGGCATGCAACACTGAGATACCCAACACGCATCTTCAATGCTTTTTAGAGATGCCAGTCCTTAACCCAACGGCACATGATGTGGTAAGGCTGAGTACAGGATTACGGCCGTCTTATAAATTCCAATGGAGGTTAAAAGGCAAAGAACTGAACAACAAAATAAAGCTTTGTAATTTGCAGCCTGCTTTAGTCCTCTCTGCCTGCCATTAACGTTTTAATCATTACTCAGACTATCAGATGCAGGCAGCATTGCAATACTTTCCATGTCTTACTAATCCAGTTACAGCTGCTCTGGAAGGCTGTGGCAGGCAGCTTGAAGAATATCTGAAACTAGCTCTGGACTTTTATCAACCGTATGAACATACAAGGAAGAGTTATGCACAACAGACTCCTCATCACAGCTCCCAAGGGCAGTATTTTAATCCAAGAATTACTCTACCCAATAAACTTTTTGCTAGCCTTAAACACATCCTTCATCCTTCCCTGTATTTGGGTATCACTTACTTGTCTGAAAACACCACTGTAAGGAGAAATACCTTTCTGGAGACCTGGGTTCAGAGACACCCCTGGGACTGAACTGAATCTGCCAAGCGTTAGGCTTGTCCCAGTGAAAATGCAGCCACATGCTGCGGAGCGTTGGTTAGGAAGAAGTGCAAATAGCTTCTCACTGTATTCAGTTTTTCCATCTGCAAGATGTATCAAGTGAGCAAATCCCACCACTGCACAAGCACACGGCTGGAAATACAAGAGCAGCTCTTAGACTGACACGCTGACTCTTAACCACTTCACCTACACAAAACTGCCTGAGGCTTCAGCCTGGACCAAAGGGATGCAGGCTGAGGTGCTCTGAAGCCTCACTTCTGTGGTAAAAGAATATGCATCCCATTCAGGACACAAATAATTTTTATAATTTCCAATTTTTGTTACAGCCCTGTACAGTGAGAGATAGATTATTTTCCCCGTGAGCAATATGATTCTCTGAGAAGATCCTTTTCCTGTTGACTTGCTGGGATTTCCCTTCCAGAGCTACAGAACTAGCCCAGGTGGGTGCCCGAATCCCAAAGCAACAGCCCCCCTTTTCAACTCCCTGACAGGCTGCCTACTAAAGGAGAGGTCTGCTGCATTCTTCCTCCCTACCCCATCACCACCACCTTTAATGGTTTGACTTTTCCTGTTACCAAGCCTGGCAACGTACTTCTGCAACAAGAGCTCCAAACAACACTAGAGACAGCCTAACGCCACCAGTGATGTACGAGGAGTTTCTGCAAAGGCCCAGGGGATGCACAGTTGCAGAGAAAATTTTTGAAAGGGAAGAACTGGAAGCAGAGTTAGCCTCCAGTAGTGTCAGAGTGCTATCACACACTTTCCTGAGTGCAGGGTACTTGCAAAATGAACAGCAACACTGCCCTTGAATATAGGGATCAAGTTTCCCAAGATCCCAGCACAAACACACGGATCTCAATGCAACTATGTTTTTAGGGGGAAGTTTACTCTGCAGTATCCCACTTTGTCAGTATGACCCACCCCAACTCTTTTGGTCATCTATCCACATCATCTTACAAGAACATCCCTGTCTGCATTTCTATTCATCATACACCCTTCTTTAAACTCATAAAAGATACCAACATCACCACATATTAAGTCAATTGGTGTATTACTCTACAAAGTTAGAGTGGTTTATATCAGTTCTCCTGCAGTGAAACACCCTACCCACCATTTCTAATTGCTAGTGTAATTTCAAGCCAATGCTGGTGCTGTGGAGCACAAATTAGCTGCTCCAAAATAAGGCTTCTTCCTCTGGTGCGCATTAGAATTAGATTAACTCTAATTCCCTCTACACGTAGGAAACGCACTGGCTGTTCTCAGAGACATTTTTCTACCCCAACCAGATCAGTGCTGTTACATCAGAATACAATCCGTCCTCCTAGTGCTGCAAGGACTGCATTTAGCACAGAAATTCTTGGCTCTATCTTTCCCAGCTTAATAGCTCTTAAACGAAAATAGTAATTACTCGATTTTACCTTGCAACAGCATCACAGGGATTTAAATTAGCGATAGTTGTAAAATGTTTTAGACAGCACAGTGACAAAGACCAATTTAAGTGCCTTAAGGGACAGTCCAGCACTGTGTTTTACTTGTTTAGTATTTAAATGCATCTTCAATACCACCTGTGTATTCCTAGTAGCTGTTTTAACATAGAAAGATATCTGCTGACCAGGGCTAATGCTGTCTGGCATCTTGTGGTGGGTCAACACTGACTGGATGCCAGGTACCCACCAAAGCCACTTTGTCACTCACCTCCTCACCTGGACAGGGGGAAAAGAAAAATCTAACAAAAGGCTTGTGGGCCAAGGCAAGAACAGGGAGAGGTCACCCAGCAATTACTCTCCAGACAAACCAGATTCAACTCAGGAAAATTAATTTAATTTATTACCAATCAAACCCGAGTAGGATAATGAGAAATAAAACCACATCTTAAAAACACCCTTCCCCACCCATCCCTTCTTCCCGGGCTTAACTTCACTCCCAATTTCTCTACCTCCTCCCCAAGCAACACAGGGGGACAGGGAATGGGGGACTGCAGTCAGTTCATCACATGCTGTCTCTGCTGCTCCTTCCTCCTCAAGGGGAGGACATTCTTCTGCTCCAGTGTGGGTCCCTTCTATGGGGTAGCATCCTTCAAGAACAGACTATTTCAGCGTGGGTCCCCCATGGGGTCACAAGTTCTGCCAGCAAACTTGCTCTAGCACGGGCTCCTCTTTCCATGGGTCACAGGTCCTGCCAGGAACCTGCTCCAGCATGGGATCTCCACAGCTCACAGCCTCCTTTGAGGCATCCACCCCAGCATGGGGTCCTCCATAGGCTGCAGGTGGATAACTTCTACACCATTAACCTCCATGGGCTGCAGGGGGACAGGCTGCTTCACCATGGTCTTCACTGTAGGCTGCCTCCTCCTCCTCCTTCACCAACTTTGGTATCTGCAGAGTTGTTTCCCTCACATGTTCTCACTCCTCACATTGGCTGCTGTTGCACAGGGGGGGGTTTAACCTTCTTACATATGTTATCACAGGGGCGATACCACTGTCACTGATGGGCTTGTCTTTGGTCAGCAGCAGATCCATCTTGGAGCTGGCTGGCATTGACTCTATCAGATATGGGGGAAGCTTCTAGAAGCTTCTCACAGAAGCCATCCCCACTACCAAAACTTGACCACACGAACCCAGTAACACCTCTGAATGTAGAATGTATCATCTGATCCCTTCTCTCTATTTGTTTTCCTTCAGTCCACAGCAGTTGGCAAAAAGGGTACAGTGACTGCCCACCTTCTTCACCTCGGAGCTGGCTGTGGCTGCAGCCCTGTCTGCCTCTCCTGTTCCCAACCAGCCACCAAAGCCAAACTCCTGCTGCCAGGTTTTGGCTCCCTTGCCAGCCCGATTACTCAGCATGTGGTTTCCTTTCACACACATCCTGCACACATCCTCCTGTGGAATTTAGGTTGGGCATGCGCCGATATCTGCCATACTTAGAGCCAGGGAACGCAGTCCTACCTATCCTGACATTTTGCAGGCTTCTCTGGAGTTGTATTAGCTCAGTATTCACTGTCACAGGCCCCTTGGTTTTCACCAGGTTCCAGCCCACTAATCTTTTAGAGACAAAAACCCTAATACCCAAGTTTCAGATACACCTTCTTTAATATTTTGCCGCATCCATTCCTTTCTTATGGACAAAAGAGACTATTTCCACTCCCCCACATCCCTCAACTGCAATATTTGTTACAATCTCTCCATCTATCTACTTCTGTCAGAGATGTGCCCAGAGACCCTAATCAACACTGTGGCCTCACCAAACCATAATGCAAGCACAGAGGGCCAAAAGCACTTCTATCATCCTATCAAAGTGATGTGCCTGGCCAGAGATGAGACAGCCTGAAGAGCAGCTAATGTCTGTATAGCAGCTAATGTTAACAATAAATTCACTTTCCCAGAAACATTCATTAGTTTCATATAACATGAAACAGAAGTCTCTCCTAGAGTGTTTCCAAGATATCTGGTATCATCCTGCTGTCATAACTAGGGTTCCAATCTCAAGCTCTTCATGCAGAGTGAAAAGCATGGAGAGTCACAGCTGCAGCTTGACGAGCTTCATGACGAGCAAACTGGCCATACCTTCCCCTCCTCTTTCTTCCCCAAACACTTGGTTTTCAAAAGGATTTGCCCAAAGTGCTGTCTCTCCTCTGGCAGATAGCAGGCACTCCACTAACTTCAGCTGAAGGTTTGAATACAAGCGTGAAAAAGGTTTCTCCACATGTGGGGACTTAAGAGAAGGAACATTATCATCTTGAAAGAAGGCAAGATGGTGCTGGAAAGATGACCCAGTCAGAAAGAGATCTTTCCTTCATACATAGTCTGGCAACTGACATGGCATTAAATGAGCAGTAAGGAACAAATCCTTGTTTTACACTGCACTAGCAGCGGGTGGAAGGATTAGCAGCCACTTAAACTATCTACTACCCAAGAAATCACAAAGCAGCCCACATGGCTGCTGTACATTTACTCACCCAGTGCTTACAAACTCTGCTGCTCTTCCGCGACCTGCCAACTCTATTTTGTGTGTAAAGTTGGCAGGGGAATTATAAAGCGATCTTTATTTATGAGACAGGGGGCTGCAGAGGGAAAAGGAAAACAAAGAACCTTCCTTCAAAGCTGTTCTTTAAAATAACTCAAATAGAATAAAAATAAATAAATAAAACCACAAAGCAAAACAGAAACGTGACTGACATAGAAAACATAACCTGTGGGTCAGAACTCCAACTACCCCAGTTCCTTTCTCTGCAACATGACTCAAGAGCAGCAACATTGTAGAATATATTTTAAAACAACAACAAATTAACACCACAGCCAACTTAGCTCCAGAACACTGGATTTAGTAATTTTGAAAGCTTATCTACTGCTAAAAAAAAAAAAACAAACCCCAAAACACAACACCCAAACTCCAATTCAAATATGTATGTTTAATCACTGCATCTTATTGTATGAAGTGCAAGCTAACCACACTGCCATGCTACCGTGAGCATGGACAGCAAAGATTTCAGCCTTCAACTATTATTAAAATTATCTGGAAACTGCTTCCCGACATCAAATTTCCAGTTAATTCTCTGTGTCTTTTCCTAGGCATCTCCTTCCCCTCTCCACACAGGTTATCTCTTGGCTGAACTGATGAAAGAAAGAGGATTTCAAATTGAAATCAAAGCAGAATCTCAATCAATCAATTTCTTATGCCCTTGACAGCATGTGGTAGGGATGGCTGTGGAGGAAGAAGTGCTTAGCTTGGTGAAAAGGAAGATGGGAACTTGGTGTTTATTTGCAATGCTTCATCTAAATTGTGGATTTGGTGAGCACTGATGATTCACTTAAGATGCTGAACTCCTTGTTTTTAAACAGACTCTACAGTTTCAAGAGCACACTCCCTATAAAAAGCAGCTTGCAAATAAGGTGGTATCAAACGTAGCTGACTAATAAGATGAGAGGATGAAAGGAGAAACAAGAGGAGCAACTTTCAAGGGAGCAGCCATACCCACACACGCCAATAAATGAGAAAAAAAACCTCTCCCATTGGATGTAGGGGTGAGGGGGACAACCCAACAGTGGAAAGCCTGAGGATATCCTTAGTGAGAGCTGCTCATGCTTTACACTACAGTAAAGCAGCCTTGGAATACAACAGTGTGGGTCACAAACTGTGTAGAAGCAGTCCAACCTTTTGGGGGACTTAGTATCAAATAAGGCACTGGCTGATTAAGCCAAGGGGAACAACTTCACTTCAAAAAACCTGACTCAAGCCTGAGCATATGACGAGGAAACAAGACTCCTCACCAGCTGACACAGCTGCTCACCAAAGAAAGCTCCATCACAAAACCCAACACTGTGAAACCCTTCTCCAAGGGCTGTGCTGCAATGCAAGGGAGGGCATTTAATTGGGAAATAGCACCACCTGGTGACTCCTGGTACTAAGGGAGAAGGAAATGGTCAACTTGGCCATGCTGTCACAGGAGGAAAGGAGAAAGGAGCACTGGTTAAATTCCTCAAGCGAGCTGGGAACCAAGAGCCTGGGTAAGGATGGAAAGAGTACTGCACGATGGAGTTACAAGAACTAGACAGATGGGACAAACAGATATAGAAAGGATGCCTGAGCACCTCCTCTTGGAAACACAGGCATCTCCCACTGCTGTTGCCACCTTGAAAGCCCTGCATGACAATGAGTGCTGTGGACATAGCAAAGGCAGTGGCACAGGGATGCCCCAATACCAGACATAAATTAATGTACCATGAAATTAAAAAAATAATAATAATAAAAAATACCAAAGCCTGCAAAGTAGCAACAATGTTGTATGCTTGAGAGAGACTTTTTTTGTTGTTGTTCATTTTTAGGAGATCTATAGCTGTGGGACTTTATTATTGAGTCACTACCGCCCAAACAAGAATCATGCCACTATTTGCTCTCTACCAATCCTTGAATCATAGGATACTCTTGACCAAGACATAACACAATCCAAGGCATAACACAACCCAAAACCAGCAAGCAAACCTACCCTGCCAGACACCCTGTAAGTGATTAGAAAGTGTACTCTCTCACACTTCATGGTATCCTCTCCCATCTTTTCACTCCCACCACCACAGTTCACCTTAATAACCTTTCCCTGTTATTGTCTTGCTGATTTTCCAGCTGAGCAGCACAACAGATACTTAAGTACCACTCCCACATTCATCACTTCATTTTTCAGGTGAGCAGAAAAAATGAGAGCCCTTATACACCATAGGAAAACTTCTACCGTGGTGCCACCCCCCACCCCACAAATTAGGAACCAAGTGCAAATTTATCAGATCTCACCAGCATGTGAAGCCTCAGCAGGAAGGAGCTAAATAAAGCTGAAGTAAAGCAAAGAAGAAATGCAAGTCCTGCTTTAATGCCTATGCAGTTTTACTGAGAGCAATATCTGATTTTGGCAGTTTAGATGGTCAGACTTTATTTCTGGACAAACTTGGGAGACCTTTTAACATCTACACACTGTCATCCTTAGCCTACCCAGTATCTCAAAACATACACGCAGTCACAAAAATCCACTTGACATACTACTCTTTACAGAGATCAATTCCTATTTAAAATACAGTAAAAATCTGTGTGAATAGCATATGCTTAATAATATTTATAATTTGCCCTAAATTTTAAAGATTAGGGTATAAGTGTTAATGAAATAACTTACAAGTCACTATACCTCACACTGCCCCTGATAATGAGTATTTGATTGCAGGGGCTGTTGTCTCTATAGCCCATATGTGCACATACCAGCATAACAATTTGGTTAAATATCATTCATCATCATTGTACAATGCAGTGATCAGAGAAACTAAATTCAATTTTCGGACTAAATGCATAAATAACCTGAGGCTTTCATAGTTCAGTAAACATGTTGGGCAACAGCATCCTGACAAATGTTGTTTTTTAGTATAGTTTGGCAGAAAAGAAACAGGATAAGCAATTCTGTGTTATTCTTTCCAAACCAAATTCTTGTCATGAGTGAACCTTCCCCACATATATTTGCAGCAGCTGAAACTTTCAAAATAATGGCATGAAGAGGACATCATCTTTGACCTGAATTGCTGTTTAACATAAGTTTCCATTCATACTCCAACACCTTGTCTCTTCTGTTGTGACACTCCAACATTTGGGGCTATAATTTCAAAATACAGGCATGTTGGTATCACTTACTAAATAAGGAAAAAAATAAAAATTGATACACCTGTCTCCACATACAAGATATTAAAAATCTTCCAGCCAGTCTAGAATTGATAATATGATCCAAACATTATAGTTTCATATTCCAGATTGCCTACAAATCCCAACAAAGTAATTTTCTTTTATTAAATGAAGGCAGTGGCTCTTACTCAACCAACTGTATGCATATTAACTAGGTACATAATTCGAGGCAATGGCTCTTGGTGTTCAGATTATGATTTCAGTAACATAAAGTTGTCCAGCAGTTGCCTGGGCAATTTGTGAAAAGGCCGAATTACCTTCAGGTTTGTCCATCCAAGCTCAGTAAAAAACTTAGTTCAATGTTCAGACTTTCCTCTCCCGAATTGTAACTACCTCGCCTGCTACTTATTACTGTGTTTCCTACCAAGGAGGAAGGAAAAAAAAAAACAAAAACCAACATAAATTAGTGCCAACTCAAACACCAGTTGAAAACTTCAGTCCTGGAGAAAAGAAAGCCTGATCCCATCTCTCTCATAGCTACAGGCGACAGAGGAAGGAGGCAGAGTTTCAGGGGGCAGCTATATAAAGACATTTCCCCTAACAAACGGGAGCCAGCCTCCTGGCCCCGGACCTTTGCTCTGAATTGGAAGGGTATGTCACCTATGAACAGCCCCTGGCAAACAACTCTTTTTGCCTCTGCATTGGCTAAAGGCAGACAGTGACCAGCAACCTTGAACCATTCAGGCAATGCCACATGGGTGAGACAGGGGCTAAGCAATTCTTTAGTGGTTTTATCGCTGAAAACTCTGCCTCTGCTTATCAATTCCTTTTTAGCTGATATAACAACAGGTAAAATCAGCAAACTCTGGTGACCAAGGAAGATCTGAGGCAGTCTCCTTTCATCAGCAGCCTAAAGTTCAGCCAGCTGCTAAGGGCATCTTCTTAACTCAGGCTGCCCTCACAATTTGCCAGCCCAGCACCAGCCTTTGGAAACCTGGCTTCATTACCCTTCCAGACACAACTTGAACATTCCCTGGGGCATCAGGGGAAGGGGGTGCATTGAAATTTACTGGAATTTGCCATTATTTGTTATCTACAGTTAAATGTGGATAACACGTAGATGTACATTATCTACGTCTACAGACATTAAATGGTATCAAGGAGAGTCCTAAAGTCCTCGAAACTGGGGAGTTTCATTTCCTGAATTGATGCGCAGGACTGGGAATGGACAATCAGAGGTTTGTGCCATCCTAAATCTGTGTTAGAAAGTTTTTCAACAAACTATCATGTTTAATTAACTTCGATTAATAGTGATTTCATGTTTGTTTCACCTACTGCCTTGATCTGAAGTTCTCCCTAAAACAACAAACATCACCACTTACTTTAAACCGTGTAGTGTAAGGACTCACCCAGTGCTTTCCTCTGTCACACATGAAAGTAAACAGAAGAGATATCAGCAAGCACAGCACACTGAAACCTGAGGTTTTTTTTATCTGCAGATTTACTGTGTGCTGCTGTGAACTCACTGTGAGAAAAGCTATCTGCACCGAACAGGCTCATAAATGGAAGACATTATTGGTGCAAGGATGTATATCCCTTAATCAGCTGATGGCTTGAATGTTTCCACCTCCCGTTGGATTCAGCATGAATGAAACCCAGCAGGTCCTAAAGCTGGTACCACTAGCACCAGGGAATTGAACTTTTTAGGGAAAAGCCCTTTAATGAGAAGGAACAGGTTTGGTTGGTGTTATTTTTAAGGCACTTTCCTCTCTCCACCACAAAAACAACTAGAAAATAAGTATCTAACTTACAACTGACTCTCAAAAGGAAGTTTTGATTCACCAACCCAAATTTTTCTCATCCTCACTCAGAAACAGGGATCCAGAAACGGTGAAAGACAGAAACACTTTGCAAGTCTCAGTTGAAAACACACTGAGAGCATTTCAAATGGCAATGCTGAACCATGAAGTTTAGTACTTTTAAGGACACCTCTTTAAGTGACAAGAATAGCTGGGCTAGAAGAGGAGCAGATTTGATCTTTCTCTCCAAAGCAGGAAATGCCTAAGCCACACCAAGGGTACTGAGGAGCCCCTCTCAGGACTGGCTGGCTGAGGGCTAAACATGCTTTCTGTGTTACAGCCCGAGTGCTTGGGACCATGTGGGACTGAGTCCAAAGCTCCTGCAGACTCCAGATATGGCAGAACAACAGACACAGGGGTTTTGGACATCTCAAGGCAGCTCCATGAGATCCTACCAGACTTTCCCTTTCAGTTACTGGATCTTCAACAGGGCGTTGTTGACTGTTCAAAAGATACAGTGTAACTGAAGACAACTTAAACAACAATTCTGCAGAATGCTAAGACAAAGTTGCAACTTTAAAAGAAGAAGAAAAAAAAAAAAAAGATAAAAGAAAAAAAAAAAAGGAAACTGAAGGCTAAAACCAAGGCAGAAGTGGCAGTGGTTTTTCACCCTACCTTATCATTACATATGTATTACTCCATTCACTGTTTTACTTTGTGTGGTTTTCTGTTTCCTTATTCTCAGCTTCTCTTTCCCTCGCTCCTGCTACCCCCATGTTCCTCGCTCCCTCCCACTGATCACCCACAAAGCTCCTCTAATGTTTTCTCTTGGTCTCTCAGTTTCAGTTCTCCACTTTGTCCTTTCTTTATCACTTTATTCACCCAAGTCTCCTCTAAACTGACTGTTACACCCCTTTTTCAAGCAGTCACCACTTAAACTATTCCTGAAAAACTTTTTTAGGCTGTAGGGCTGCCACTCTCCTTCAGACAAACTTGGGGTTTTTTTATGTAGACGTATTCTACAGGTGCCAAAGCTTCATTCTCTCTCTTTCTCCACATCAACCTAAAGGAGAAGGAAAACCTGGCCATGAAAATCTGTATCAATTTAATTACCTAGTCAAATAAAGCACCTTCTCCAAAGAGCCTACCAGATGCTGAAAACCAAGCAGAGGTAAAACTAAGCTACTTTATCTGGTTCTAATGTTAAGTGACAGGAATCACTCAAGAGCTGTGTTATCTCAAATACTTAATAACTTTTTATCTTTGTCCTCCACACAACCCCACATTCAGCCATGTACCAAAGTGTACACTGAGCTTTAAGTTTGGGACTCAACTGACCCCATTCAGCAAAGGCTGTATCCTTATACACTGCTGAAGAGGGATTACCCCAATGCTTAGAATTAAACATGTGCTTAAAGACACTACTCAAATTAGGGCTTCAATAACATAATCTCATATCATCATTTATATTATCTGGTTTTATACAACTTCCTTTTTTGTCCCATAAAACATGTTCCAATTGTCTGTCAAATGCCTAGACGTGCATTTATTCTTTTCAAGTGCATCCTGCAGAAAAAAAATAAAGAAAATATCCACAGGGGACAGGAAAGGGTGGATATTAAAGGACAAGATAATCAACTCTGAAGGCTATTCCCGCAAACTACACTCTGCTCTTGGAGTCTTAACAGTTGAAGGCAGTAAATAGGAGGGACAATGTTCAAATCCTTCATAGACAATCAAGCAAAGACAAAATTCCAACTTTCCTTGAATTTTCTACAAGAACACTAAGGTTGTACAGCCTAGAGAAAAGGAGGCTGAGGGGAGACCTTATTGCCCTCTACAACTACCTGAAAGGAGGTTGTAGAAAGGTGGGGGTCAGTCTCTTCTCCCAAATCACAGGCGATGGGATAAGAAGAAATGGCCACAAGTTGCACCAGGGGAGGTTCAGATTGGATATCAGGAAAATATTTTGCACTGAAAGGGTTATTAAGCATTGGAATTGGGTACCAAGGGAAGCGGTTTAGGCACCATCCCTGGAGGTATTTAAAAGACAGGTTGACCTAATGCTTAGTGACATGGTTTAGTGATGGGTTTTTTTTTTTTATAAGGGTTATATTGATGGTTCCACTATATGATCTTAAAGGTCCCTTCCAACCTAGACAATTCTATGATCAAAAAGAAAAATACTGACCTAAGGGGTAGTGTAAGACAACACCCTGTTTGTAGCACACTAAGAACTGAATATCCTAAAAGTAAGATTGCCTGCATAGTATTGCAAAGGTTGAAGTCAGCGTTGAAGTCAGCATGGATTATGCACCATGAAGGACTTCTGGCCTAAATGTGGTTGTATCATCTTTAACAAAATACAGTGCAAGTGTTGATTCTATGACTCTTAAAATAGGTCCACTTATATTTAGTACACTAAGAAAAAAAA
>VXBJ01001926.1:5005-72188 GCA_013400055.1 Nycticryphes semicollaris | reverse complement strand
TTCCTTGTTGTCCCCTTTCCTCCTCCTCCTCTTCCTCCTCCCTTCCCTCCCCTCCCCCTCAGGCCCCCTCTTCCCGACCCAGCTGGAGAGATGTGTGGAAAAGAGTTAATGTCAGGGTGCAAATTGCAGAACCTGGTGGCTCTGGTGCAAAATTACTAACTCAGGGGTGTGTGAAGCCTGGCTGGGCAGACAGTTAAAAGGTTACTCAGGTGAGAAGGTGTCTGTTGGTAATGTCAATACTGAGGGAGCCGCTTGGAAAGCGGAGGAGGATAAATTTTGGGGTGGAAAGTGAAAAAATGGAGGTGGCTGGTAAGGCAGGCATCTGCCTCGTAGTCCGCCGTGGGCGTGCGGACCCTTGTTGCTTTCTGAAGGTATTTTGTGTGACGTGCAGTCTGCACAGCGAGCTGCTCACTAGGACTAGATTGCAGGAGGAAAAGCTTTAATTCTATGTCTTACACTTGCAGGGCAGTGTTATTTTAACTTTTGAAAATTTACTGTAAGCGTTTTACATCTCCCTTAGTTTTGTGATCTGACTAAAAGGCTCTTATCGTGTGTTGCCTTGCACAAAGAAAGGAGCCTTTCTCTAAGGCTGCTCTTTTTTTTTTTCTCCAATTCTGCCTGCTTGAAATTCAGATTGAGAGTATAGCTGTTTGAAAACTTTGCATGATTACAAGAGGACTTTCTCAGAAGTAACACAGTTGGGGTTTTTTATCTTAAAAATACGTGGTCTCAAATTTCCCCTTAGGTTGTGATTTTTCTCAACAGGAGTTGAAGTAAGATATGAGTGTAGTTATTGGAGAGATGATTCTGAAGCCGTGAGTTCCTGGTGATGATTTGAATGTTATGGTCTTGTCTTTAAAGCATAACATATACATGGAGATATGACTCAATCTAGATGAGAGCATCCTGAAGCCATACTAAAAATTTGAAACCTCATTAAAAAATACTGAGGTTTTGATGGAAGTAGATAAAAGTGAACAGCTCAATACTTTATGCATATACTTTTAAGAGGAAAAAACCAGGAGTCTGTATGAATCAGTGTTTGCTGTCTGGACATAGTTCAGTCACACGATGTCTTTTATGGTTCTGAATTTTATGTGGTTTTGTTCTTGTGAGGTGGGTTTGAGCTAAAGAAAAATAATACAGACCAAGGAGACTATGCATATCTAGTAAAAAGCCAATGTTTCTTGTGCAATGGTATTTCTTTGAAATAACCATGTTTGTACCCATGTACAACAGGTCTTCTGCAATTTATGAGAGCATTGCCAGTTGATGTGTTGTTTGGGATCACATTTCAGGGTTGCACACGTGAAACAGACAAGGTTGCAAAAAGACACAATTTTTGCCTGGCTGTGCCATGCCCGAACCCCACCCTACAGGACCTTTCTGTTGGAAATATTACAAATATTTACAGCTCCTGTGAGTAGTAGAGTTAGATACTGGTTTAGAGGTGTATTCCTGGAGCAGTAATGCAATTCTGAGAAACTGGAAGTGCTGGCAGCTGTTATGCATGTGTGATTTTGCCAGCAGTGGTCTTACTGTCAAGTGTGCTAAGCTATAGCTAAGGACAAATGAGGAAAAAGATGTGCAGGCATACTTCTAGTCCTGATGGTGTAATTTAGGAGGAGAAACTGGGTAAATATAAAATAATATGAATGTAAGAAATGCCTGAGATGACCTCAATTGTTTGGCTGTTTTGAAAGTGAACTGCTTAGTTCTTGATAAGTCTTTGGACTTTTAATTGATCTGGTAACAAGCAGCAGCCAGACATCTATAAGGTATGCTGTAGAAACCAGCAGTGGTTTAGACAAGGTGAACGTGTACAGATATGGATTGAAAATCTGAAGTACCATCTCTGATTAGGCATGTGGCTTAGGACATTTTACTTGTTGAGGTGTTCCTTTGTAGCTCCTTGGTGAGTCTGGGTTAGATTCTGAATCACAAAAATGTGATTCACTATTTTCTAATGCAATAAAAGTACAAAATAAAATCAAAGAATCATTAATGTGACTAATAGATAACTGGTTATTGGTCACACTCTAAACTGGTGTGAGAAAGTCCTGGATTTGAGCAAACAACAATGCACAGTTGCTGCTAAAAGTAATGAATCAAGCATTTATATCTCTTTAGATGAACAAAATTAAGAATAGCTGTTTTATGATTATTGTCTTTAAGGTCTCTGGAATTAAATATTTTACTGGAAAGTTGGAGTTTAATGAACAACTTGTACAACTGTACAATTTGTGCCTCTCATGCATTGTATTAACACATTTGAGGCTAATTAAACTGAAATATAAACCAGTAAATTATTATATTTTTGGAATACTGTTTTAATACTTGTAAAACAAAGTTTGCTTTTCCCAAAGAGAACTTTTGATAAATACATAGGTTAAATGAAGCATTCCTAGATTTCAACAGAGAATAGTAAATCTGCTTTTGGAGTACTGGGAGACCTTCAGAATATAGGCTGTAGAAGGCATCTGTTTAAAAATTACCTTTTGTGTATTTGTTTAAGGACTCGGAGATTAAACAGGAGCTTTTATAAGAAAGGCTTTTAGAGAGTAGTTGATAAAAACAGCTGGATTGACTTTTAAATAATTAATTTCAGCCTTGGTTTGCATTTTTACTTTGAAAGCTTCATATTATTTTCTGCTCTTGGTTGCTTGGTAACCACTGGAAAGGTCTGATTTTTAAATTTTTTTTTTCCCCAAGTGAATGCATACTTTACACCTGATGGTACATTACACATATGATTGCTTTAAGTAGTTACATAGCTTGGCATGTGGTATTTCAGTACTTTAATTTTAGCTAATACTTTGCTCCTGTAGAGGTAACTCCTGATGTCAGAGGCTACGATTTCTTAAAGAAATTCTGTCTCCCCCATATTCAGCCAGCAGTTTTTCGTTGGTTGGTAGTTTGAAGTAAAAATAAGTAATTTAAAAAAAAAAATCAGTGAATATATTCTGGCTGAACATATGTAAGGGATGTTCATAATAATAATAGAATTTTCATTCCTAAATGTAAGTTCTTATTGTGAAATGCAACTTTGTTACTGACTCTAATCCCCGAAATAACGAACATATAATTGTATTTTATCTGTGTGAAGGTGAATTTAACAAGAATCCTTGCATGGTATCTGTTAAGTAAAAAACCCAACCAGCCTAAAGGCAATAGGGTGAAAATTCAAAGTGGAAGCCTGCAGAAGACTCTTCATCCTATCTGGCTGCTATAAGGTGTTAAAATTAAGGCAGTGGTTCAGTGTCAGCTGGGCAGTTTACCCATAATGCTGCTTGGACTGTTGGCTTCCTCACTCTTTTGTCTAAAATCTTGCACAGTATATGAAAAGAAGTCAGGGAAAACTTGGCTTTTGTTCAAATCTTTGTTTTGTGCATAGAAAAATCAAACTAGAATAACATAGTTGTATAAGCTAAGTGTAAAACAGAAAAGAAACTAACCAAAAATGCTTCAAAGGCAAACATGGCAGGTGTAGAATTCTACATTTCTGATAAATAAAGTGTTCGTTATGACCCTTCCTAGATGGTGTTCCACACTCCCTCATCCCCCTGGATGTTTCTGAAGACTGAACTGATCAGTACAGATAGATGCAATCAAACGGACCATGGTGCTGACTTCTTTCAGTCTGTCCATTGGTGTGTGCAGGATGTTCTGAGCCATCTGTAACTGGAATTCAGCTTGTTGGAGAAGATGGCTTTATTTAACTCAGGATTGTAATCGTAATTTAAATCAGCAGACAAAAGGCATTTTGATCTAGTAATGTGTGTTAATACTATTTTGCATGTGTGTTTTTTGAAAAAAAATGTTTATTATTGGTAACTGACAGCTGCACTTAGATACAACTTTTGGACTTGATAGCTGCAAGTACTATGTACGTGGTTTGGTGATTAGTAGCTTAACATTGAGATTCTGAAGCTCTGTCTTTTATGTTGGAAAATGGTGAGTGATAGTTACCTTTTCTGTACACTTAGTGTTCAGATGTTTTAACTAAAAATGCAGAAAATAGTATTTTAATATCTAAGCATAGTTTATACAGTTCTAGTTTGAACTGTCAAGTGAGTTTTTGTTGAGAGATATACACACTTGTTTGTAAACTTGCTTTTCTTAACATAAAAGTAACAGTAAGGTGGATTTAACATTTAACAATAAGAGTTTTTACAATTAGTAAATCTAGTGTTACTGGTTGGATTTTACTAGTGGATCAAACAGTTATAAAGATTAAATATAAATAGAGTAGCTATATTCTAATACACCTCTGGTTTTAGTATTGAGTTCTGTCCTCCCTTTCCAATCAATGAACAAGGTCTTTCTAGCCTCCTCCCTGTGGGCTTCTTAGTGGTGAGTGAGCCAGTTATTCAGCTGAACTGAAGAAAATACTCTGTGCATCTGCAGCTGTCAAAAAGCTGGTTTATCTTTGATGATATGTTCGTGTTCCAGGTGATCAGCAAATCATCTGGCATTAGCAGTGAGCTCGTGTTGGTTGAATGCTTTGAATTAAATTATTCTACACACAGAGCTTGGGTGGCACAAAAGTCTCTTCCCAAACAGCAGCCAACTGCAGTTTAATTTTTCATTTAAGTTGTTTCTCTTTTTTCATAATATTTAAAGTCAAAAGGGTTTTGGTGGTTGGGGTTTTGTTTTTATTTTGTTTTAATAAATAAGATCTGTCTGTATTTCCCTGTAGCTTGATGCTGTGTTGTAGTTCTTCCAACACAGCGTTGCAGTGAATTATGTTGAGATAACATGCATTCAGTATGTTAAAATTGACCTTACCTTTCCTACAGCTGTACATAGTAATATCAGAAGCTTTTTTGGTTCCTTTGTTCCTTTTCCACTCGACAAGAACAGCAGATTTTGTTATATTGTTTAGTCGTTACATATAGATTGCAAGTCCAGTCACTAGTATAGCTAAATTTCCAACATAATGTTCAAATGCTGTGTTGCAGTATTGACCTTTTGGTCCCATCAGGGACTTGGCTCTGGTAAAAGAATGCTGAGAGAGTTTGTGTTACTGGCATGGAATTTCAGTAGTCTGCAGTCTTTAATGGCTGTGTTGCAATAAATAATAACAGAAATTAATGTCAGACTTTCTGTTTTGGTTTTCTGGTGTGACTGAGATTCTGTTCCATTGGGAATCTAATAACCGGTTTTTAATGCTAATGAAGCATACTTGTTAAGTCTGTTGTTTCCCCTGGAGATCAGGTTTTAATTCTCCTGACTCTTCAGTTCATTTCTTTGTCTTTTAATGTGATGGTTGACCCTTATAGAAACTGGGAGACTCAGGTGGATGGTTGTTTCCCCATAGAATGCGGATTTTAGAGGTCTCAGGTGGGTAACGGTTAGTGTCTTTTTCTTGAGCAACCTCTTAGGATCCTAGAGAGAAGGAGATGCTGTGAGAAAAGGCTTGTGCTGGATTTGGTATAGATTAATGAACCTTCCCCATGCAGCTGCACGTTTTCTCCATTACACGTAGCAGAGGTTTGAAGAAAAGCTAATTTTCTAGGCGTTCAGCTTCCCAAGGCCAGTAGCATCACTTCTGATGTGGAAATGTACTTTTCACAAGCCACCTTTTATGTTCCTGTCTCTGTCAGGAATCCTCAATTAAGGTTGGCAACTTCTTTTCTATCTTTTCCTTCTTTTTTAAGCTTTGTCTCCTGATTTATCTCCTAGAGCTTCAGGTAGTCTCTGTTTCTCTACCACTTAGAGGGGGGAAAAAAAAAAACCAAAATGAAATGACAAAAACAAACAAACAAAAAACCAACCCCAAAGGTGGAAGGTGTTAGTGAGTCAGGAAAGAGATGAATATTTTCAAGATCTTAGGTTTGAGTGAAACCTTGGTGTCCGTGCCGACTGCTGACCTGTTGTGGAGGCGGCAGACCCCAATGTGTTGAAGATAAAGGGCCTCTTTCCTGTGTGTGTCTTTTGCTGCTGAGACTTTCCCTCTGCGTGGGCAGGAAGTTTTCATTGTTAGAGTAGTAGCTGCAAGAGATGACTTGGAACAGCAGCAGAGCTGGATGAAAGGATAGTTTCTGCTTTTAAAGCCCGAGTACCAGCCCTGTCTTTGGAAGAGCGAGGCAGGGACAGCTGCCCCTAAAGGAGCTTCTCTGCCTGCTTCAGAAGGTATAGCATAAGAAAAATTGATGTGGCTTTTTCTTGGTTTGGGTGCGGTTCTTTCTGGCAATAGGGTTTTTAACACATACATTGGACAGGATTTTAAAGTGTCAGAATGTGCTTGTGAAGGGTGTTCATTTGCAACGGCAGAACAACTGAGCTGAGAGCTGAGTACTGGTTTGATGGTGGTTTCTATTGGCGTTTACTGTTTCTAAGGTAAAGAAAAACGGAAGGCAAATAGTACAATAAATATGCATTAGTCTGAAATACAATTTGCATAAAAGATAAAAATATTAATGTATAAAAGTGACATTCTATATGAGTACTAATGCAGAGTGTTGGAGTGTTTTTCTCTGATAAACAAGTCTACTTAAGTATTTTTTTTGTCCTGTTGCCATAGTGTCTGAACAGTTCCCAAATATTCGAATGGAAGAGAGACCACCTTTTCCTTCCTCTCTAGCCTGCAGTAGGAATAGCTTTATTAGTCTGTAGGGATACTTACTTGTGCAGGTTTCCTTCTGTGTCTGTTCTATTAGAGGAAACTATTTTAAATAACATTGAAATGAACACCCATGGCTGTTCAGACTTTTTCTTAGAGTGAGTCCACTGCATTCTGCATTTCTCAGTCTTCTTCCATAGACCAGTTTGATACTTTATACTAAGCATAGACAAGAAAAATGTGGAGACTTGCAGAAGGAAGAACAGTATGAAGAGTTGCAGAAAGAATTTTCAGCCTCTGAAAGCTCAGGAAACATGAAGGTCTGTCCTACCAAGAGTTTTTGAATGCTGTCAAACAACATCTCAGAAGCATGGTCTGAGGTTTTAAGTGGAGAGAGGAGGATTGCAGTTAGGAAGTTCAAAGTGATTTATGTTGTGAAGCTGTATTTTATAGGTCATGGATGTACTAATCAGAACTTGCCTTCTCTGCAGCATTTAGCCCAGGTTAAGTGTGTTTCAGTTGCTGTGACTGAGCCAACAGAAGTAACAGTGCAGTGGAGCAACACTTGATTCAAGTGGAGCTTGGTTAGTAGATCTGTTATAACTCCTGGTGTCACATCAGCCCTGCAAAGCTACAACAAGCCTTTGGAGTGTTTGAGCTTCAACTGCTTGCTTCATAATGCTCTCTCTTCCAGTTAGCCCAAAGGTAAAGCATATGTATTTTGAACTTGATGAGGGTTTTTTTTGTCTACCACGCACCCATTCAGGGGGAGAAACCTGAGCATGGCTCCAGGTGCAGTGAATGCACGTGGCCTGTCATGATAGGACCATGGAGACCATCTTGGTTGAAGATGAAGTGAAATTCTCTTTGCAGTGCTACAAAATTTTCAATCAGTCATGGAGGCAATCAAAACCCCAACAAGTAGCAGGCTGCAGCCAGGGGGTGGGTACCTGTCTTTGGTTGCAAGGAACTTGCAAACTGGAACATAGGAGGCTCGACTCAAATATGAGGAAAGGCTTCTTCATGGTGAGGGTAACAGAAACTGGAACAGGCTGCCCAGAGAGGTTGTGGAGTCTCCTCTGAAGGAAGACATTCTAAACCTGCCTGGTTCCTGTGTGACCTGCTCTGGGTGTTCCTGCTCCGGCAGGGGGATTGGACCAGATGATCTTTCAAGGTCCCTTCCAATCCCTGAGATTCTGTGAATTTATAGAGGAGAAAAAAGTCACTTAGAGAAACTTCCTGCTTGTATCAGCGGACACTTGCTTCACTCTAGCCTCATTCCATGATTATTAATTGTATAAAGTTGTTTGGAAAGGGTAAAAGATAGGGACTTAAACAGCATGGGACTTGAGCACCGTGGTGATGGGCGTGACATGCTTCCAACAGGAAATTGGCAGACAAAATATAAACTGCTGATTGTTTTAACTGGTAGCTTGGATGACCTTCTCTTTGTTTCAGTTTCCTGTCGACCAGCTTTTTGTTGCAGGTCAAACTTAAGCAGTAATAGGTACCTTCAGCTGTTTTGCAAATAAATGACTAGTAAGCAATATGAGAAGGAACTATTCCTTTGTTTCTGAGTAAATCAGGATGTTTAGTGCTACTCGTGTGTGCCTCAAAGAGACAAATCTGTCTGTAGCTGCACCTATTCTTGTTGCTGAAATCATTTTGTATCACCTCTTGTTTCCTCTGGCATTTGATGAGAAATGCAACTCCTTTGGCATGCCTGATAACTGTATCTTTTTTTAAGGCCTTTGCTAAATGAAAGTATTCTTAGCCTGTTATGTTTAGTCTAGTGGATCTATTAAATTTGCTGTGCCATACTTGCATAAGTTCTGTATGTAAATAGCTGCTGATTTTGATTCCCACGTCGTTCTTTCATGTGCTAAATGGTCCCAAGCCTGTACCAAAGCTTTATTTCAAAGGGTTTGCTCTGTGCTTCAAGCTGTTAGTGAGCTCTGCTTTCGAAGTGTTACATAGGGGCTAATGTGGTAAGCCTTGCTGTTAGCACAGTGACTTTGCATCAGAGCTGCTTTGCACTTTCCCCTTCTCATCTTCTTCCTTGCTCCTGTCTCTTTCCTCCTTCTCCCCCAGCCCCAAATCCAATCTCATCAAACCTGGAGCGCAGACAACAAAGTCTGTGCATTCGGGTCTGGTGACTTCACCACGTTCCTAAGAGGCTTTAGATGGACAGTGTTCCATGTTTAAATGGGAAATTGGTAGGAGAGACAGAGAAAGGGGAGTGTGGTTCTTATTCCTGCTAATATGGTGGACAGAGTGGAATGTAAGATTATCACTTGCAGATTCCTTTGGTTTTCACCTGGTTTGTAATGTTGCATAATAAAACCACACCCTGGTCAAACTTGCATTTTTCTCTGAAAACATTTGTAATATCAGGGTAAACTTGTTGCATCCCACTTGCATTTTCAGTCTCAGACAACAGCAGGAGAACAGAGATGATACATTTTAAGTGTCCCTTGGAAAAATCAGCTCCCACTCTCTGATAACGGGACCTATGATGGGCTGTGAGTGATACCTGAATGTGGTAGGCAAGATGGTAGAACTCAGCATTACAAATGCATTTTGTAATATTTGTGTAACTGATCTTGGTTAATATTACTGAAGCAGCACAGTAAGTTTGTGGTAGATGAAGCTGAAATAGCACAACTGATGCTTTGGTCTGTGATGTCACTCCGGAACTGGAGCTGTCATGTAGTGCATTATGAAAGGGTAAGAGCAATTAGTCCCTAACAGTGGACAAATATAGATGTTTAGCTTCCATGCTCATGCTGAAGTAGATTTCTCTTTGCAGAACATAAAGATGCAAAACAATACTTCTCGTGGAAAGGAGTGTATTTACAGTATTGAAAGGCTGAGAACACTACTTGTGTGCTGCAGAAATCTGAATGTCAGGTGAATTTATTCTTTCCTAGCGTAGAGGGTGGTGATTTGGAAATCTCAAGTCTTTAAAATGAGTTGTTGCTGAGCTTTGAGAAACAAACATTCATTTTTAGAATACCTGTCTTCTTGTTACTGAGTTTCCATGTCAGAATGAGGGAGGATACGTTTCTGCCATGAAGCCTGTACCAGATATAGACCAGAAGAGAATACATACAGACCTTGGTACCGAACGCTCTGTGGCAAAGAGTTTCCATGTCATGAAATAAAAGAAAATAGTAATTATTTTTTGAAACATGCTCTTGTCCAGGTGTCTGTAAAAGACACAATATGATCGAGATCTTTGTGAAAGATACTATGAAGATGAGATATGTATTTAAAAAAATCATCTCACTTGAAAATTGGCCTGTAGACTATGGTTTTGTAAGGGGCTGAGTTTTAAATGGATTTCCCTTTTGTTGTTGTGTGCTCAACTAAGCATCTTTGAACTTAGTTTGCCTCAGCGAGATTGTTGTATAGTTTGTGTTAGTTAATAATTGTGGCAAGTAATTGTATCCTGGCCATGAAACAGAGAACTTAAAGGAAACAGGAGAACTTAGAGCGGGTTGGTGCTGGTCTCTTCTCACAGGTAATCAGCGATAGCACAGGAGGGAATGGCTTCAAGCTGCACCAGGGTAGGTTTAGGCTGGATGTTAAGAAAAAATTCTTCCCAGCAAGAGTCTGGTCAGACCCTGGAATGGGCTGCCCAGGGAGGGGGTGGAGTCCCCATCCCTGGGTGTGTTTCAGAGTGGATGAGATGTGGTGTTGGGGGATCTGGTGTAGGGGAGAACTTTGTAGAGTGGGGCTGATGGTTGGACTCGATGATCCCCAGGGTCTTTTCCAACCTGAAAGATTCTATAATTCTATATTCTTGGTACACTGTGCATCAGATGCAAGATAGACAAGCCTGAACAACTTATACAAAACCAATCAAACAAATGCTTGGACAGGAAAATGAAGGTGCAAAAGAGTTCCTGGTGTCATACATCCAGACACTGCAACAAAATCAAGTGCTTGTCTTGTTATGCAGGGCTGCTTTGTGTTTGGTGGTAGCAGTGTAGAGCTTTGAAGAGAAGTTTACAAACTTCTTAGTCTGGATGAATCCATGCATTTATTCATTTTGCTCTGCCTTGGTCCTTATGTGGACAGAAAATAGGGACACTGTGGTCGCTTTTCACTTTGTTGTCCAATTATTCTTCCTCCTCTCATCACCACTAGTGACTTTAAAGTGCTGGGACAGGGTATTTTTATAGAAGCTTCTGATTTCGGAGCTCTAATTCTTTTGCATGTTGGTGTGAGCTTATAAAACTAGATTAAAAGGTACTTAGGGATTGAACTGGCACTAGTTTTCAGTAGTCTTTCCGCTTAGATGCCTTCTGAGCATTTGGTATAGACTTATTTGTACTGGTTTGAAAAAGTGAAGAATTTTACCTAACTCAGCCAAAACCAGTTTGCATTTGTGAAGTTCACAAATGTGATCGAAGTTGGGTGGAAAGCAGAGGAGGTCTGGAGGAGAAACATTCAGTTAACAGCCTTTTGGATAGCTTTGTTGGAATAACCTTCCAAGCATAGGGAACATCAAAGTGACTTGATTTATTGAACAATGCGAAGTGTGCTCTTTACCTGTTTTTAGATGAGGAGTGGTTAGATTGTTGGTGAATCATATTTGGGGCAAGTTAAAGATGAACATCCATTTGAGAGGCTTTGTTAGAAGGGGAATTCTACTGGGCTGATGGCTCTTTCCCTTGGAGTGGTGTCTTGATGCTGAAAGTGAGAATGAATATGTAAGAGAGCTGTAACCAGACTTTAAAAGAACTATCTACCGTTCAGGTACTGATTGGTTTCTTCTTATCACCTCTCTTCCCTGTTGGTGTTAGCGTTGCGTTCATGAGAATGCTGCCATTGAAATGATCTTTTTTTGTGACTATGAGGTGAGATGATGGAATTACTTAAAAACTGTTGTTCAGCATCAGTAGCAAAAGCTCGTTAAGCCCAACGTAGTGCACAAACACAGCAGAGTCAGAGCCACACACCTCACTTTCTGATATGAAACAGACAAATTGTGAGCAGTTGCTCATATTTTTCTCATTGATGTTTACAACTGCTATAGAATGGATTTAGCAGTTTGGTTGACTTAACTGGTTTCACGAGGCAAAAATTACTCGGAACATTCAGTATTAAATCAAAGGCATCAGACATTCAGGTGCATGTTTACATGTTGAGACACACAGAGTGAGCAGTTGCCATGTTCTGCACCATCTGACATGACATCTACGTTGAACCACACACTGTAGGAGTACTAGGGGAGAATAAATGTAGAGGGGAAAGAGAGGAACATGGAACATGAGGCTGAGAGGAGAGAAATAGAGACAGTAAAACTAGAAGTGGTTGATATAATTATTGCTTTTTAAAATTATTATTCACGCGTTTGATTTGATCCCATTGATAGCCAAATAAAAATAATTATATTGGTATTTTGACATAGTTTTGTCAATTTATGCCTTTAAATTTGTAGTATTATCAACAAACTTTAAAATAGAAACAATAGGACCCTGTCAGAATCAATTTTGCTGAGTATCAGAATGGTGGTTTTCTGTCCCTCAGTTGGTTATGTCACAGCTTAACTCTATTAGTTTAAATTTTGTTGTTTAAAAGTTCACCTGAATGCAGTGCTTTCGCTCCCTAGTGAAGGGCACAATTATAATTGTACAAAATCCCTCAAAAATCTTGCAAATCACGTCCTGCATTTATTTGCATCTGTGTGACTTTTCGTGTGTGGATGCTGCAGAACGTGTTGGCTTCAAAGTATGTCTTGAATAAGCCCTCTGACAGCAGGAGCTTGCACACAACAAAATGTTGTGTGAGGGGCAGCTGAGAACTCTGGGTTTGTCTAGTTTGGAGAACAGGAGGCTTGAGGGACATCCTCGTTGCTCTCTACAGCTTCCTGAGGAGGGGAAGAGGAGAGGGAGGTGCTGATCTCCTCTCCCTGGGACCCAGTGGTAGGACGTGGGAGTAGTTCAAAGCTGCGCCGGGGAGGTTTAGACTGGACATCAGGAAGTGTTTCTTTATGGAGGGGTGGTGAAACACTGGAACAGGTTTCCTAGAGAGGTGGTCCCTGCCCCAAGCCTGTCAGTTTTTAAGAGACATTTGGACAGTGACCTTAATGGCATCCTTTAGCTTTTGGTCAGCCCTGAATGGTTAGGCAGTTGGACTAGATGATCATTTTAGATCCCTTCAACTGAAATACTCTCTTCCAAAAAGACTGATCTGTGAGAAAGGTGTGTGGCATAACTATAAACAGAGGAAAACCTCTGGTTTTAGTTAGATCAGTAGGTTGAATTAAAGGCCTTGAGCATGTCAAAGGATGTAACTTGTTCCTTGTTGACCTGCCACAAAATCCTAACTTGTGTCGTGAGTGTGTTTTTGCCTTCCCCTACCTTTCCGGTGAAAATAAGACCAATTATTGCAAACCCCCCCTCCAAAAAAAAACAAACCCCAAACCCACAAACTCAAGCCAAACACAGGTTCAAAGCTGTGTAAATTTGGAATTACCCTTCAGTGCTTTCTCTTTGTGCTGCAATAGCTTTCTGCAGTTGACCTTTCTGAGCCTTTCCTCCTTCTCCCTGCAGTTTATCCTCGGCCTTAGGTGTATCCAAGAGTGCTAGTTCCTCTTCCCACATTGCTTTCCCATCTCCTCTCTCTCACAATTCCTAGCACGCTGTCTTCCTTGCCCCTTTTTCCCAGGCTTTTCTTATGCCCTTGATGTTTTCCCATCACTTCATTTGATTTCTGACAAGGATTTTGTGTCCTATTAACAGCTGCAGAATTTGGGCCCTCCTCCAGGGGTGGGATTTATTTATGACTAATGAAATAATGTCCTTTGATTTCTTACCTAGAAAATGGGAGTATTAGTTTGTTCATAAAGGGAAGCTAATTAACTCAGCTTAGGTCTAAAAATATTACTCTTGCAGAGAGTTTGGTGTTCTATCTTTTGACATTTGAAATGTGTTTGAGAAGTTGTTCAGAAAATTGTGGTTGCTTGTATATTGTGAATGTTGAAGATAATTGGTTATCAGCCACTGTATCATTTATATAACAGTGTAGTTGTATGGAAGGTGAGAGGGCAGTAATCTTATTTTTTTTCCTCTATAGAGTTCACTTTTAAAAAAAGAATCATTATTGGACTTGTAGGTCTGTGTCCAACTATTTGCCATTATTCAAAAGGCTTTCAGAGAAACTTGGCTAGACAGAAGGATAGGTATAATCTACTGTAGTGCTGTATCTTCAGGAGCAATGGAGGTGACCTGGTGTAGGCCTTGCAAAGAAGTGAATGTATCTGCAATACTGGTAAATAAGTGATCACATTTGCAGGTTAAGGTGTTCGTTATGGGACTGAGTTTTCAAGCATCGTGGAGGGCATAGTGAAGGCAGAAAAGGTGGTAGTTCAAATCCTAATTCTTCAAGCAGTTCTACAGGGCAGAGAGAGACTTCTTTTCCATTTCATTCCTGTCTGTGTTGATAAAGGTGTCAGTTTATACGAAGTTCCCTATTGATGTGCTGGTTAATAATTATGAGGTAGGAGAATGGTGCCTATTTTAGTTGGTAGTCAAATATAGCAACACAGATCTGAACTTTTTAACATGCTTAATTTAGCTTTTCCTATTTTTAAAAAAATCTGTTTTGTTTTGGTAGATGATGTTGTATTAACTCTTTATCTCTGGGCTAATTGCTCCTACGATTTTAGTCTACGCATCTTCAAAAAGCTGACTTTAGAAGTAGCTAAAAGTCATTTGCCGTAATAAAAATACAAGGTACAAAAATACTGTTTGTCAGCTAAAAATATGACAAACCTTGGATGTTTGGTGAAACAACATCTTTGGGAATTTAGAAAAAATAACTCAAAATCTGTTTAGTGCAATTTGTATGTAATCAATCAGTCTTGTATAGGAAAGGCTTTATGGGAGCTGGGGAAAGCTAGTGGGGATGATGTAGTGCAGTTAGTAAATATGTTGTCAGTGGGACCTTGCCTAGACTTCTGTATTTCAGGCCAACAACAGACATCATTTTAGTGTTAAACTACTGTGATTATAAGGAATATTTCTGATGTCTCTGATAGTTGGTGTGGATGACTACAGCTCAGAGTCTGATGTGATTATTATACCTTCAGCCCTGGACTTTGTCTCACAAGATGAAATGTTGACGCCTTTGGGAAGACTGGACAAGTACGCTGCAAGTGAGAACATATTTAACAGGTATGCTTTTTTTTAAGTCTCCTGTCTGGCTAATGGTATGCAAACTATTCATCTGATGCAAATCTGACTGAAGTTAATTTGCATGAAATACAAATAATTTAATAAAACCAATAACTTTACAGAGTTCTTGAATTTCCACTCCTCCTCCTCCTGTTTGCTGATGTTCCTTATACATACAGAGAGCAAACTATTAATGATGACAGGAAAAGATTTGCTTATCTTTTAAGCAACTGTAGTTCAGGACTTGAACTTTTTCAATAATTGCACCACATCCTTTTAGGTTTTTATGTGGATGCTAACTTTCCTGTTGAGACAGGACTATAGGATATAGACAGATAATAGTGAACTGTATCCATAGCTATGTGTGGAAAGTGACTTAAAGAAAATACTTCATGAGAAGTCAGGGGAGGATAATGAACAGCCCTGTATAGCGCCAGAGGAATGCAAGAAGAGTTCTGCAGGATCAACTCATCTGTAGGTTACACTTTTGAATATTACTACTTATTGAAAACTAAAAAGAAAGTCTTATCCAGTTAATACTGTGGTCTGCATTTCCCCCTTTTCATTTCTGTAGTTCTGCTAAGCTGGTTTCTGCATTTAAAAGCACGGGTGTTGCAGCATGTGTCAGGCAGCCATGTCTCCCCCTCCCCATATCCTGCTCAGAGACGCTGCAACAGAATGGAGAAATGCAAAATCAACACTTGGAACAACTGTTTCCAGTTACAGTTAAAATCAGAAATGTATAAAATGTGTTAAGGTTGAGGCTTTGTTGCATTTTATTTTAACATAGTTTAATGTGAGCTCTGAGTAAATCTTTAATGAAACGTGTTTGCTTTTATGCTGAATTCTTAGTTCAGTTGTATGCAGAAGATAAGTCTGTAATGAACCACTCTGTAGGTTAACTTCTATTTTGTTGTTCTTGGCCTGAGTTCTGACCTTAGTTATGTGAAGTATACTTTAAATTCCATACTACCTGTATGAACATGCCTCGTTTGGAAGGTTTCCATTCTGATTGAACTGAAGTTAATGATTATATAGTGGTTTCTCTTATAACCTACGTAAATCTGTATGCATAAATCATTTACAAAATGCTTGATTTTAAAGTTTCTTGTTCTTCTGAAATCCAAAGTTTGTGGTACTTTACAATGTGAGATGAAATCAGCAATTTGCCAACCAGGAGAGATTTTTTTTGTGTGTTTGACTTTTTGTGGGGAGGGAGGGAAGAGAAGCCTTTAGTGCTGTAGGTGACAGTTCTGTAATAAAAGCCAACAGCGCAGAGAACAGACGCAGAAACTCAAGTCGTGTGACTTGAATTTTAAACAAGAATAGTGCTCCTAATATTTTACTTGCCCATTTAAGAGAAAACTCTCTCTGAGTCTCTATAAGTACAGATTGCATGGGGCATGCATAAGCTTGAAATATTTTGATGATGCTGTCCAGCTTTAGGCATCCTGTGCTTGCCCGTGCTGTTCTGCACAGGAAGAAGGGTGGAGGAACTATAGTTTTCTCTGGGGTATTTTTTTGTTTGCTTGTTTGTTTTGGGTTTTTTTTTTTCCCCCTGGTATAAACATGTTGTTTAATCCTAGCTCTCTTTGTAGGCCTAAGAAAATATAGGAAATAACATATGATAGGCGGTACTGATGGTGAGTAACTATTGCAGGCGATTTATGATGATTCAGCATTAGTCAGTGTCAGGAGTAATTGGAGATATTTTTGCTGGACAGATGAACTGGAGTTTTTTATAGGTAAAAGATACGAATAAAAAACTTCAAATTAATTTATGCCTGTTAATATAGTATAATCAGTTCAAATTACTTATGTAGTTTAACATTATATTATCATTGAGTTAATGTGTCCATTGTTACTGTGTCCTTCAAGTTACATTTGTGTTGAATCTTCAAATTAGAGATGCCCAAACCCTTGAAACATAATCATTAAGCTGGGTAAATTAGGATAAGATGTGTGTGTGTTTGTTTGCTTTTTCTTTAAATGGATTAATTTGCTTTTAGTGTGGTTTTTGTGTGGGTTTTTTGGTTTGTTTTTTTTTTTATATTTAAATTTAATTTTAAGTATTATTTCTCTTTGTATTTGTTTTTATTATCATTGTCTGGTTAGTCATCTATATATGTATCATATGTAATCACACATTTTTGCAGTGTGTCATTATATTGAATGATTAATGTGAAGTGATTTTTTTTTTTTAATAATTACTACAGAAACATAGTCTCCTTTGAGTGGGATTCGTTGAGCGCTCATGATTTCTCAGCTGATGTCTGAAGGCCAAAGCTAGTTGTTCTGAGATGGAAATGGATATATGTCTATATCCAAAGAAATTTTGGCAGATCAGACTTGGAATTTGCAAATAGGAATTGCTTCTTCATTTAAATATGCATGATTTTTTGACAAGATAAACTGATAAAAAGAGAGTGAGGTAGGGAGTCCTTTAACAACTTCCCAAGTCATGGATGGAGTTGCTGTGTGATGATGTTTGGCATGTTACAGTTTACATCCTCACTGCTTTAAGTGTTGCTGATTAGCACCGTGGATGTTGTTAGGAGAACGGAGGGGAACTTGACAAGTATTACATTAAGTAACTCCTCTTGTATCCGAAAACCAAAGCAAGTGGGACTCTGGTTATGGTCTCATTAATAAAGAGGCAGCTTCTAGACCGGCTTTGAGATGCATCTCTAGCATGTGCCTCAATATAATGTCATGTTTCAGCAAGATTACACATGGAGCAGAAAGCCAAGACCATGGCTGTGAAACACAAGGTCTCCATGTGTCTGATAGTACCGGGGTGTGTACATGCATGTATGGATGAGGGTTCCCTTTTGCTATTTACTTCAAAAACCAATTGCTGGTGCAGACTGGAATACACCTTTTGTCTCTTCTTGGTTTAAGAAACCTTTGTGGGTTTTCCTAACCTTATTGCTGTTAACCTTCTTCCATTAGTCATTAAGAAGGCTTATACAACACTCACCAATAGATCTGTTAGAATAGTGAGGCAGCTCCTGAACAACAGACCCTTCCTTCTAATCACACTACTTTTTAGGGAGTTGTTGTTGCCCTTTCTCTTCAAATAACATCAGATCTTGTCAGCAGACTCTCATTCATCAGCATTATCAGTCTTGGCCATCAAGATTATATCTATGTATCAGTGTATTTTTAAGCTATCCTCTTGCCATGCTACTTCATCTTTTGAAATACTTCTTGGGGAGAATACCTCATGTCTTTTAAAGTAGTTTTTGGTGGATTTTTTTTTTTCAGTAGTTTAACTTCAAAATACTCATAGAGCAGCACTCAGCAGTAACTGAGGATATAGGGGATCTCAAAGAGGGATTAAGATTAGGTGTTGTGCACTAATGTACAGTTTATCAGTAGTGCTTCTGCTGTCTACAGTGTAGGCAACAACTTGGCCTACCCAGGATTCTGGGTAACTTGTCTTTTTTGGCTAAAAGGATGTGCTCCTCTGACTCCATGGTACAGATGTGATTTCTTATATGGTCAGTAAAAGATAGCCACCTTGTTCTAGAGTCCAGATAGAAGAGAGATTGGCATCAGAAAGGAGGCTGCACCACGTGTGGCAATGAATCATTTCAATGGAGTTGTCTGATTCCTGACTCCAACAGTCACAATATAAATGTAGGTTTTATGTCTGTGACTATGGGAAAATAGTCTAAAAGCTTTTAGACTATATGCTCTGTTTCAGGAACTGAGAAATCAATTTCTTTCCAAGGAATTAAGGGTACCAATAAATTTTTAAATGTATCAGGGCTATATCATAAGCCTTTCCAGTTCTCCACTCTCTTTTGTGGAGTCACATATGTTATACTGTATATTTACTGTACAGTGTATACTGTATACATACATTTACTGGATATTTAAAACCTAAGGCTTGTGTGCAGAAAGTGCCTCCACTGAAACACAAGCATTTTGGTTTTATCCCTCTGCTGTAATGCATATCAAAAAGACAGTATGTTTGGTGGGAAGTTGAGAATCTTATCAAGACCTTCCTTAACTGTAAGTCATTACCTTGCCTTATATCCATTTAGGTATGATCAGATTATAACCAACACGTTAATTGAGAATTTGGTTATCCAAGGTTTCTTTCCTCCCCACTCACTTTCCTTCTGCCTGTGCAACCTAGCCCAGCGTGAAGTTCCTCTTTGAGAGTTGTCAGCTGAGTACTGACAATAAGGAAACACTAAACTCATACCAAAGCCATGCAGGTGAAACTACAGTGGCGTTCATTCTTGTCATTTTAGGATAAACTACCTTATTTCTCCTCATTTCTAACTCTCCTCTGTTTTCATGTTTCAGCCTTCCAGAGCCCACTGTGCATCAAAGAACAAATTTTAGTAAAATGAAACAAACCTCTTTTGGTGTTTTTTAGTGTAAAATATGTGTTTGCAGATATGTGCCTACCAGATAAATCACTCAAGTCTCTCTTTCTCAATATAGATTGGGAGAATTTACCTTGTAAGTGTGCGTTAAAATGATAGAAGCTGAACTATCAAAGGACAGAATTTTCCAAAGCACAAAGAGAAGTCTTAATCAATTCAGCAATACTGAATGTACCGTTGCATATTAGCCTTTCTTCTTAAGAAGGGTACAAAGATGTTGATTTTGAAATGGGCAGTTTGTTGAGAACATCCTTTGAGATTGATTGGGGAAAAGGGTACCAAGCTAAGTTACTAAGTTACTAAGTTACTACTACCAACGTTCACTTAAACATAAAATGTCAGCAAATCTTGATTTAGAAGTTCTGCAAAAATGGGCAAAGAAAAAGTTACCTTCTTTCCTTTTATGTTTTTCTTTTGCTGTATGCTTACAGGCTAAATACACTCCTTGTGCAGATGAGCTCATTTCAAGTCTACAGTACAAATTTATCAAAGGGCTAATGGTGGTGATTGATATACAGTAATTATACTGCTTAGAACTCTGGGTATTGATTACAAATACGGTCAGAGGTGTATATAAAAGGAGTTTGGATGAGCCAAGCAAGGAATTTTGTAGCTCTTCTGAGAATATATTGTCACAAATTCTAATTATGTCTTTGCATGTAGAGTGTTCAAAATATCTATCCCCTGCATGTGAACATAAAGGCAGGGTGTTTGTAATCTATCCCCGTTTTATCCCGCTGCTAATTGCAGTGAAGTGTGCCTACAAGTTATCCTAACTCTCATTTTTTCTACCACTGGACAAGCTCTCCCCATTCCTGCTCATGAAAACTTGAACTTTGCCAATTATCCTCCATTTTTACACATACCAGCTGAGGCACTTGTACTGTGTGCTGCGTTCCAGCCTTTGGCCTCTGCCCCTTCTTTGCCTCCTAAGCTATTTAATGGATTGATAGATGAACTGCTCCTTAGGTAGGGCTGGCATAGCAAAGACATGTGTGGTGAATAAATAAGTTCACAGCTGTTGGGCTATTGGTTTCAAACTTCACTGGCCAGAGCAGCTAGCCATAGTCTCTTTGGACCTGATGGAACTGGGTATGAAATCTGACTGAACGGGCAAGAAGACGCAGTTCTGTTCATGCAATGAAGACAACTCTGCTGGCACTGAGAATGTCTGAAGGTCGAAGTTCTTAGTGGAGCTTGGTATCTCATTAGAGGCAGGCACTGCACAAACACAACCCAGTGGAAGGAGGGAAATGGCAAAAATCCATTACTCTTAGTCGTGCATTGTGCCCTGATAACCAGGAGTAACATGTAGCAACAGAACGTACATCACTGAAATCATTTTTATTGCCATCATTAATGTTTATGGAATCATTTCTGTCACATATGTACTTGGAGGAGTCTGATTCCCTGACAGAATGCAGTTTAGGGATTATGACCTGTCTCCATTGAAGAAACCTGCTCCTCATTCCCTGTTGCTCTTGTCTCTTGAGCGTGAAGCTTATCTGCCTATTTTTGTTGTTTTGTTTGTGTCTAGACCAGACAGATCATCCTTCAAAGCTGTTAAAAGTTCACAAATGCTCACCTGAGTTGCTGGGCAAGCTACTGCTTGCCTTATGTTAAACTGCCATGCACTGATAGTTCACTGCAGTCCTCTGCTGAAGGGTTTTTGTAGCTCCACTGCCAATGCAAGCACGAGAAGAAGGAGAGACTCTTAGGGCTGCAGGGACCCTTGAATTATCTTCTACTTTCCCATAAGCAGAGCATGGTAAAGTGTAAGCTTACAGGGCTCAAGTAATTCTGCATTAGTTGCCTAATTGCTCTCAGCCTGTGGCAAATGTGAGGTAGGTTTAGCTCTGTGCCCTTGGTTTGCACCTTGGAGGCACAAGAAGAATTTCAGCAGGTTGTTGGGGATAGTGGCAGAACTAGGTAATGTTTGGAGGACATGAGTGGATGTAGTTGTGTCCCAGAACACTGGATGGATGGAGCTAAGTCATTACTGTAGTAGACATAACTACACAGGTTTTCTAAAGTGAGTTTAGCTTGCCCTGTTGTCTTTTGTTTTAACGTTTTTTACCGGAATCTGCTAATGGTAAAAGCAGATCCATTGATTCCTTTGATTCCATGGATTATAAGCCAAAGAGGAAAATACCACCTGAATGCAAGTGAGGGCCAACTTTACCTTTAGTCCAGACAAAAAGTTGAATGTCCCTTCTTAGCTTTGAGTGGATTTAGTAAAGATGTTAGGATTCCTGTTTTCATCTCTGCCCCTTGTGGCCTTCAGCTTACAGGGTGGTTACTTCTTACAGCCATCTGTCCAACCTGCAGGAACTAGCAAAGACTTACTGTGGGATCCAACCACTACAGTTCAGGATACTGCCAACAAAGCTCTGTGAGGAGATGCAAAACTCCCAGTGTAGTAGGGGGTCATTCCATAGACGGGATGTAGTGCTCTTTATTGTGGTTCCTTACTTGCCAAGACCAACTCAGTGAGTCAATTAACTTATCTCCTGCTTTTCAAGATAACATTTAATGTCTAGGAGATGCATGCATCCAGGCAGGGTGGTTTATGAAATATGCTTTATCTCTTCCTCTTTTCTTTTCAGAGGGGTCCAGCTCTTTAAAAGACCAAGCCAGCTCTGCTTCTAGGTTAGTGTGTCACGCAGTCTCTTTCCCTCCACTAGGATTTTGATAGCTGAACCTCCAACTACGTATCAAAATCTTTGCTGAGAGATGTTGGACTTGGTACCGAGTTGAAAAGAGTGAGGGAGAGACAAACAATTTTTTGCAGTTTGCCTTTTAGAGGATTTTGTTCATCTGTATGTCAAAACAGTTTAGTTCAAGATAGTTTTGCAAGTGGCCAGTGTGAAACATTTAATTTACTGATTTTCAGTTTGAGAAAATGGTAATGCCCGCTTAGCTTTGGGAATTCATTGAAATCCACTGCATTTCTCTGACTGCATGGAATAGTAAAGTTTTCAAGCTTTCCCTGTACATTAGGAATGTAACCATCTGTTTCTTACCAGTTTATGACCGTTGCTCGTGTTCACCATTTGTAGTGAACACAATAAAGTGTAGCTATGCTTCTGCTCTTGCCTACAGCGCTTGTATCTAGGCTCCATCCTAAGAGTGTTTCCCTCAGTCAGCTCTGGAAATATCTGGCACTTGCTGCTTCAGCATTTTGGTCAATGGCTCTGGAGCAGTACAAGAGCTATCAGCACGTTGGACACTGTTTCTTGGCCCATTCCACTGTTGGGATAATCCCGCTAACTCTCTGAACTGGTGTTCAACCCACGTTGCCCAAAAGGATGGGAGGGGGAAGAACTATGCCATTTCTGGCTGTTGTTGAGGAGAAAGCTGATTGTTACACGTTGCCAGCTGCATTGTTTAAAAACTTCATGTGTAGGGCTCTCTAGGTAGATGATGGGTATGATTTGTGACAGAAACCCAGATTTTACTATATCCTGTCACTGCCAAGTTAATCCTTAGCAAAACTGCTCATGCATTAGAACCAATAACTGAGCTGGATCTGACTTGTTTCATACTTTCTTCATGTTTCATTTTCTACTTTGCTTAATGTATGTCCCAGGCACATGTGACTAGTACATTTTATTTTCACAATATATACCTACTGCTCTATACAGCATCCGAATGAAGTTTAGATTCTAAACATCACCGTTGATGCGGAAACCTTCAGCTGGAGTGTTCATGCTTTTGTTTGTGAAATAAGTTCATATTTCTGTTTTTTAAATGTTCTCACAGTAGTGCTGTTGTCGTGGTTTGTATGGAACAAGCTAGGGAATTCTGAGGTAAGGATGGAAGGCTGACGCTGACTTCCTAACATTCAGCTTCTGTCTCCCCACTTGGCAGATAATTCCCATTTTTTATCTTTGTGGCTGGTTTCCCTTATTCCTTATAAGCCAAAGGGATACTTTTAATGGTTACATTTAAAGTTAACAGTTCTTTAGGATTATGCCAGGTACCAGAATTAAGAATTCCCAAAGCAGGACTAACAGAGTTAATTTACTGAGTTAAAAGTGAATCTATGTAAAATTTTACTGTTTGGTTTAAGACACCTGTATGATTGCACAACTTCTTGATTTGGCTGTATTTCTGGAGACAAATAATGCTAATTTTTAATCTTTCTTGTAAACTAGGCAAATGGTGGCTCGAAGTTTGCTGGACACTTTGAAGGAAGTCAGTGATGATGAGAGAGATTGTATTGCTGTGTTGGAGAGAATCAGCAGATTAGCTGATGATTCAGGTAGGTAGCACTAAACGTTTTACTGGGTTGATGAGGGAAAGTCAGAGCTGCTGAACCTGTGTTTAGCACAGGACCAATACGTCTTTCCTTGTCTTCGATATTCAAACTAGGCTTCTACAAATGCAATAAAATACTGTTAATTTTCATTTTGCTAAATCATCCCCCTCCGAAGATGACCTTTTTCCTTCCTGTTTTCCTCAAGGGAATTGAGCCCCTTCAAAGTGTTGGATTACCATTTTCCATCAGTGCATTTTTAAAAAAACTTACTGTGTACTTCAGCTACTCAGCAGAGCTACCTGCTTATTTTAGATTATTAGATAAAGATTAATTTCATGCCTTGAAAAAGAGTCTTGCAAAACAGCTGTGGAAAACTCATTAATTTTGGTAGAATTAAAATGCTGAAGTTGTTCCCTTGGTTGCTTTTGGACAAGCAGTTGTGAAGATAAGAGAGGCAGCAGGAATTGGATAAGCAAGATGCAGATGTAAGTAAATGAGTAGGAGGGCTCTGTAGATATAGAGGGGCTTTTGCTTGTGGGTATATTGAGTCTACTGTGTGTTTGGAATAAAAGGCAGGAGAATAATGAGAAACAAATATGAAAGAAAAGGAGTGCTGAAAGAATGGTGTAGGAGTAGATGAAGGGAAAAATGGAGAGAGCTGCTACAATTCTTACTAGAGTGTTTTCAACCTGGAATTCTAAGGGCTTGATTTCAACATAGCTGATACAGTTGGAGCACCAGGAGGAATGCTTTAGCAGCAAAATATCAGAGAAGAGCTGAAGGGAGTTCTTTTGTCAGTTTAGGAGAGAAACTTACATTGTCTTGTAGGAGAAGAAAATCTTTCTTCTGTTTATTAGTGTTTCTCCCTTCTTCTGGAACTGCAGAACATAATGCTTTCCAAGGGTAAAAAGGTATTTTGTTAATTTCTGTTTATTCTGTCATTACTTTCTTTCTTTAAAATGAATGTTTTTATTTTTATGAGGGGATGTCCTTGTTTCGCCAAGAAAATAGCCTGTTGTAAGCATTACATGATTGTATTGAGTGCCTCTCCAAGGATTCAGGAGGGGAACAAAAAACCTCACTATTCATTTAAGATTAAATGCATCTTTGAGAACAGTGACGTGTTACTGTTTCTACAATGCTTTCATAGCCCTGCTCTTGAAACCTGTATATATGGTGCTTGTTTGTGGGGTCATGTAAACCATTTTGAGCACCAGAAACTTTCAGAAGTTTAATTTCAAGTCTGGAAAATAGGACAGAAGTGTCCAGGGGAAAATGGCCTCGTGCAGCAATTTTGGAGCCTTAGGCTTTTCACTGGTGACCGAGTGTGTCACATTGAAGTTTGTACAGGTAGAAATGTAAGGGAAGGCAAGAGTTGAGCTCAAATCAATTTGTTTCCTTTAGCAGGGGTGGAGTACATTTTTAGTCAGGGTTGATATTTTCTCAGTGTCAGTAAAAGCAGCATTTCAGGCTTTTCCTGTGTTGTAGAAGTTGTCTCAGATCTGCCAAACTAGTAGCACTGGATTCTACAACTGTCCCACAAATTAAATTTCTGCAAACTTAACTGATTTTGGTGCCTCGAGCAGTCGCAGTATTGGACTTAGCCTGTGTCTCTAAGACAGGTTATTAGAATATCCTTTTGTCTTAAACCATGTGAAAATTCATTAGGGAACTAGATCTGCTTTCTATCTTCTTCATAGATACGCCTGACTATTATTCAAACTGGAGCACAGCGAGTTTTGTTTGGGTTTTGTTTTGCTTTTTGTTAAGGTTGCTATTACTAGGTTTGTTTGTCATTTATGGTATTTTTTTCCCAACGTTCTGTAAAAGAAAAAAAGAACTTCTTTTGAGCAAACTGTGGGGAAGTCAACCTAATCTATGTAATAGGTGATGCTCATTAGTCTTATGCCTGTTACTTTAACATTTGGAGGTATTTGTGTTGTCAAATCAAGTCACAGAAAGCAAGGTACTTTTCTTTTTCTGGCAGGAGTTGGTATAATGAATTGCTTTTGAATCTCCTGTTCAATCTCGTTGTAGTTTATCTGTTTCTTTAGGGATGTTGGTTATGGCTCTCCCACTTAGATGATTTTATGGTGTCTTTAAACCTATAAAAGCCAAGAAGCAGCTTGGCATAGAAGCTCAGTGCTGGGCAAAGGTTAATTTATCCCTTATAATCCCTCGTTAGTGATAAAGTGCTTATGTTTGTGTTAAACCAGCTGGGCCTTGTCATTCTCAGATATAGACCAGTCACAGACTCAGGTGAGCTTGAACAAGGCCCTTATGTCTGTCTTTTTCACTTGAGTAAATTAGTAGTATTCAAACTTACTTTGTTTTGTTTGGTACCAGCTTGTGAATGGCTTATGTGATGATACAAGACTTCATCACTGCATACAAGTACAAGCAACTGGCTTTGAAAGTTACCCTTAACCATAACTGCTGCATTATTGGCACTTTTCTCAATGTCCTTGCAAAGCTTGGCACTGGAGGCTTTAAATATAATGTTCTGAGGGTTCTTTTAGAGGCAGAGTCTGTATCTTCACTTCTACAATATATATCATATTTCACTGTACTATGAAGTAGATGCAAATAGGTATCTTTCTAAATAAACAATGGGAAAAAAGAAAGGGACTTCCTGGAGGATGATGCTTATTTACTTGGATACGACCAACTAGGATTTTTTTTTCACCTGAATGAAAAGTAGTCGCTTCACTGGTTGTGAATGCAGTTCAAAAAACAATTTGGAGACTAATTGGTCATTAAGTTTTGAAGCTATATAATCAGGCTTAAAGTGGATGGCCTCACAACCATAATTGCTTAATAGTGTGTTTAACCTATGTTAGTAAGACTGTTTCAGTTCCTGCTGTTGGTTTAGTGAGAGATGCCAACAGTACCTGTCAAATACACATATTACACCATTTCACTTAACAAAATCTTCATATGTAAGTACCACTAATGGGGATAGTACTTTTTGTCTTTCTCAGCTGTCAGTGGGTCCACCTTTTTTTTTTTTTCTTTTCTTTTTCTTCTTCCCTTCCCCACCTTGGTGTTTTTCCATACCTCTGCTCTTATCTCCTGCTACACTAAGATTTTTTTTCCTTTGTCTGATGTGTGGTACTCTTCTGTCTCTCCATGCATCTGATGGATGACTAAGAATGACTTTACCCTCTCTCATTAGTCTATATTTCACCCCTTGCTCTGCCAATCAGTGATGAAGTCCATTTCTGGTTAGTAAGAGGAAAGACCCTGGCTACTGCAGCAGCACACATCAGGCACATCAGTCTTTCTTATGAACTCCTAAGCTAAAAGGGATGGGTTCTGGTCACAGAGTATTTTCACTTGTCTTGGTTTTCTTTTTCTTCAGAAAAGGTATGAAGTTTGGAGGACCAAATGAAACAGGAAATGAGAGAACTCGAAAGAGAGAATATGGATGACACTAGAAGGAAAAAAGAATTTTGCAGAATTTCTTCTAAATACTGTATTTTTTTTCCAGAGCAAGCTATTGTGAAATAAATCTAATTGTGAGCTGGCTCTGGAATAATTACTTCATTTACAAATAACTGTTCTGGAGCAATTAGTTTTATTATACTAGTATTATACTACACAGTATTATACTGTGCAGCTCTGCAATAATCCCATTTTAATTTCCAGGATACAGCTAACCATGGTGCTTTACTTCCTCATAGCTGAAGTGGAATACAGAGTGCACCGAAGCCTGAGCAGGGGTGAAATAAACATTACACATTTCTATGAGAAAGATAAGTGTATGTACTAGGAGTAGTTAAAAGAGTATGTTGGCTCTTTGCTTACACGAGAGATAAAGTCAAGTTCTAGGGGAAATTTAAGTGCTTTTTCATGAGTGGAGAGGGAAACACTGATTCTGTGACTTTGGATTTGATTTGGGAATTCTGTGGTTTGGGATGTTGATTCAAATGGTGATTTGTGAAATAGCTAAAATTAAAGGTTGGTGTGTGCAGATTAAAGACTGCCCAGGGTCTGGGGATGTTGGTTGGGGATATATTGCTGGTTTCACGTGGTTTGGAAATTGAGAGAGGTAGAACGATTTCATTTTATTCTGGCAACTTCTTTTTCAAAGTTTTGCTTGATTTCTGAAACTCAATTCAGTATAATTCTGTATCTAGAGAATACACAAGACCTGATAGAATGAAATAAAGTGCTAGTGAATGAGAAAAACAAGTATGAGTGTGCTTCTGAGATCTAATTTTTTATATTAATATTTCATTTAATTTTTTTTGTTTTGACAAGTTGCAGCTCTTTTTCTAGTAGTCTGGTACTTTAAGGCATAAACACGTACCTTCAGGAGATAGTTTGAAAAGAGCATTTAAAAATAATTCCTCGGCCAAACAGAAAAGTACTGTTCCAGGCTGATGTTCTGGAGATTGTAATTGTACACAGTGATTTTCCAGAGTGCTTAAAATAGAAACTTTCGGTCTTGATGTGCAGCAAAACTCTCCACCCATATTTTGTTTATACTGTGGGAAAGCCTGGTCCTGACTGTATAGTACAGTGCAAAAAAATTATATATAATACAGATGTATTGCCCAGCTGGATGAGCTTATGCTTTAAGAAGCTGTGTAAAATAATTCTAACTGATACTGCTATGCTCTGTTCACTGTGGTGATGACCAAGCCATAAATTTGGTTATAAACAACTGAAAAATTTCAACTGAAATGGCAAAACCAAGTATGGCAGTACTGAAGCCTGCTGGAATCTGTATTTTGGAGGTACCACCCATCAAAGACAAAGCTGAGGAGTTGATGAAGAGAATGAGAAATCTTGTATGGAAGCTTTTGGTGGTGTTGCTTGGGTCATTAGGAAACATGATGTAAAAAAAAAAAAGCTCTATTGTAACCCCATCAGACTGCAAGATCAGGCTCTTGTTCAGTACAAAATGGAACATAAGCTTCAGCATTTGGAAGAATTGAGCTTCTATTTAAATTGATAAGCTTAAGGTTCAGGTTCTTGCAAAGCAGCAGTAGTTCCCCAGAACAGCACAAATGCCTTTTTTGATAGTGAATTATGGTGTTGTATGACCCAGCCAGTTCCATACACAGCCCTGGTTTGTTTGTTGGTTTGGATTGACCCTACTGAGATTGGAGAGCCTGATACTTAAAAATTCAGAAATGTAAGAACTAAGGTGACTTCACAGTTCTAACTCATTCCTGGGCATGAATTTTTCGGATCTTTAGTGGCATCATCTCATCTGTCTGCAATCCTCACAAAGCCAGAGCTTATTTAGTAGCTCAGGAAGAAGGGGGGGGTCACTTTACCTGAGCAGCTCTTCAATATTGTCAGGCAGTGTGGCCACTCTCAAGTGCTGCATAACAGATGAACTGTGTTCTGAAGAAAAAGGGATCTTACGGGCTTGGGATTTGTTGCTCTCATACTGGAGTGCTTCATAAAGACATTTATTAATGTAATTTCACAGCAAACCTAGTCAATTTGGGGAAAGGGAGTGTTACCGTGACCAGTGGGTGGGCAAACTGCAGAGGTATCAAAATGAAAAGTCTGTCCATTTTGAGTGCCCAGTGTCCAAAGGTTTATACATAGCTCCTGATACGCTTAATACAGGGCTCTTGTTGGATTTGATTGCAGTGGTGGTATTTCCCTAGCAATGAAGACTGAGTTCAGACTGCCATCAAATGAGCAACGTGCAATTACTCTGCAGAGTTTGGCTTGAGCATTTTGCACAGCTTCACACGAGGCAGAGCAATGACTTGGGTTTCTCATCATTTTACTTCTTTCACTCTGGTAATATCACAGAAAGCAGCTCCTGGGCCCTCTTACTGTCACTTGCTTGCTTCCATCATCAGATGGTTCTGCTACTTGAAGGCAATGTGTGATTGCATGGGGGAAACCAATCTAAGTGCCGGTTCTTGCTGCTTAATCGCGCAGCTGTGGTGGGGCAGAGGCTGTGTCAGCCAGCCCAGCTCTTTGATACAGTTGGTAGCCTGTCTGCAGGAGCAGTTGCATCGGTGTAATGGGAAGACCAGCAGCAAGTTTGGTGTTTGGGAGGGTGCAAAGAGCCTGAAGCAAATTTGGAAACCATTTAAGAAGCGCTGCTGCCAAACACACAGCCTCGGACAAATTTATCATCTTCTCTCCCCCTGCCCTCTGCCTTCCCCACATCAGTCACCTGCCATCTGCTGCAAGGAATGAGGCAGGGGGGTCCTAAGAAGTGAGAACAAGGTCCTAGTGATAAGTCTCTTACACCCTTAGGGTCATGCCTTGGGCATGTTTTGAAATAGTAGCCTTATGGCAAAGGTGGGATAGAGTCCCTCCAGCGTTGACATTGTGCTCTGGTTTCAGTTTCTTGTCCAGCAAGTTTCACTCTCCCCTTCCCTTCAGTCACTACTTTTATCTTCTTGTCTGTCGCCCCTCAGCCCTCCATCCTTCCTCACTCAGCCTGTGGTTCCTCATTCGGCTGCTTCCCATCTGTAGCCTCTTCAAAAAAAATTGCTCTTGGTAGAGGAGCTCTTCTGTGTGCAGTGATGATGTCTTTCTCAATCTCACAACGTATTCAGTGAGGAAGGACTCTTCTGTTTGTAGTTGCTGTGCTCTCTGTCAGTTACTGGGCAGGTGCAAATGGAGGGTGTTTTCAAGGCCTCTTAGTCACCTTTGGGCAGATGGAAAAAAAAACCCACTGAGATGTAAAAGAAATCCTTGCTCTGGCTCATTTCAAGCCCTTCCAGAAGTGAAGAAGCTAGACCTTGTCAGATAAGAGGACTAGAGTTCAATGTAGAAAGAAAACAGATGGTTTTGCCAGCCTTTAGTCTTGAAAACAGCTGATTTACTTTGGTTAATTTATTTTTTTTCCTGAGAAAACCTCATCGAAATGAAGAACTGCAGCTTATGCTGTCTCCTGTTCTAAGGAGTAATCTGCCAAATTTTTATAAGGCAGCAAAAGCTGAGTTACTATGATAGGAAGTACAAGGCTACTTTAATTGTAGGAGGTGCTGCAAGCTCCCAATAGGAAGTTAGACTGAAATTTCTTTTCCTTGCATTAATATGATACGTAGAATTTACCTTTTGGAGTTAGTGATCTAATTAACTGTTATGTTTGTCCTATTTGTAGGTGCTTATTTTGGTCAACTGTTCTGTTTAGTGCTACAGATACAGTGTTCTGTAGACAAAAAACAAACCAAACTGGAATTTTAGCCTTTTGTCACCTGTTCATTTGTGTTAATTCATCAGCTAAAATTTGCACATAGTTTTTAGTACTCTTCTTAAATACAAAACTGGGTATTGTGTACACACAAATGTGTGTATTACTCCTGGAGTTGAAGCTGCACATGTTTCAGACCATCTGATATTTAAATAAAAAAGCTTTTGTCCTGTGTGCTCCTGTTCATGTTTTAGGAATAGAAACACAGCAGATTGGAAGACTTCTTTGCTGTCATGAACAGCAAACCTATGCACTAGTGGCTTATCTGGGATTTCACTTTGTGTTTTGAAACTTTATCAGCAAGTCAGAAACTTGGGTGTGTATTTCTATATGAAAAGTAATTTAAGTCTATAGCTGAAGAAATGTGGCTCAGAGGTGTTTGATTCCGTTGTGTGCTGTGATCTGTTCTGTTCTTACTGTCCTGGGTGAAGAAGAGACTGCACAGAGTGTGGTACTTGTTTTGTCTTTGTTTTATTTGGGCTTAAGTTGTCTCTTGTTTCGTGTTCAAGAAAGCCAAGGGCTGCCTGTGTTGCCCATGTTAAATGTAAATGCACACTACATGGTTCTGTGTAGCAAAAGGTTGAATTGTTACTGTATGGTGTTAATTCCAGGTATTCCAAAGAAGATGGTTCTGGTAGGGGTCTGAAGAGTCTCTTCCAACCTGAATGATTCTATGATAGTACAGTTAATTTTTACTTGAACAATTCACATGTAAAAAGACAGTAAGACGTGTATCCTGTGGGCACTATTCATCTTACTATTTAAAGTATTGGAAATCAAATTCCGGTAACTTGAGAGTAACTGATGAGTTTTCATTATGTGTCTTGATAGGCAATCAGGTCTTTAATAGTAACTACAGATGCCAGCAAATTCTGAAAGGACAGAAATACTTAGTACTAGGGTCTGAAATGACATGTTCTTTATTTCTGTGGACATGTTGACTATCAGGCGTGTGAGAACAAACTACTTAATTCAATTAAGTTAAATTCAAACTGTTCCTTCAGTAGTTGGACTTCAATCCACTTTTGTATTTCTGTTCTTGTTTCATCCCCCAAATAGATGTGCATGTTCTGTGGGGATTAGGGTTCATTCAAGCAGTGCGCCCTTTTCTCAATTAAACTGAATTAAATATAGATTTATTTTAAAGAGTCGCCAACTTTGATGAAAAGTATACCCAAAAAGTTTAAAAGAGCCAACTGGAAAGGTGCAGGACCTCTTCCATCTGAAAAAAAATATCAGTAGCCTTAAAAAGCATAGGATGAAGAAGAGCATTGGTGACTGTGGCTGGTTGTCCTGCTCGGTGGGATCTTTTCTGCGTGGGAGGCTGTGGCCAGGAGCACCCCCTGGTTTATTTCTTCGTCGTAGTGGTACCAGCCTTGGGTTGACTTTCTGCTTAGCAGAATTCTTACAAGTCAGTGATGCTCGGAGGGAGGTCAAACAGATTCTGATACACATCATGTTTGGTGGATTGCTCTCTTGCAGCTCTTCTTGGTTTTTTGTTACAGAGAGTGTGAGACCCATCATTTCATTTATTGCAGTTGTACCTGGCTTTGCGAAAAGATGGTGCTTCTCAAAGTGAAGCTTGTTACAAATATGCTGACGTGAACATTTGAGAACATAGTTTTATATGTGCACAAGAGTAAAAAGCTTATTCTGGCAGCATGCTTGTAACCATTTATTGTGCCTTGTGTGGTTTTATTTTGACCCTGACAGAGCCAACAGTGCGGGCAGAGCTGATGGAACAGGTGCCTCATATTGCTATGTTCTGTCAAGAAAACAGACCTTCAATCCCATATGCTTTTTCCAAATACTTACTGCCTATTGTGGTACGGTACCTCGCAGACCAGAATAACCAGGTAAGTGTCCTTTACAAATAGTTTATTAGCCAGGTTATTAGGTAGAAAGGTATTGAATGACGTGAAAAACATGGCACTCGAAACTTCCAAGAAAATTTCCAACCTTTTCCTTCTGACTTGATCTGTTCTGATTCGAGGCCTTTTTTTTCCTATCATATTTTTGTGGATGAAATCAAATAGTTACTTTTGATAAGCTTACACAATTAAAATTTTGGCAAAGGGCACACTACTTACGAAAAACTGACTACTTGGTATAATTCAATTTTTTTAATGCTATCATATATCTCCATAACCAGTGACTTGTTTATCCATCCAATAAAGCCTTTGAATTGAACTTGTGTGGTCTGTTTCTTTTCATGTACAAGTTAGCTCATCTAAAGTTTCTCTAGGCTTCATTTCAGACTAGACTAATCCTAGGTGATAAATTATTTGAAGTATTTTAGGCCTCCAAGTTTGTCACGTCTCTTTCTTGCCCTTTCCAGGTTTTCCATAATTAAAAGTAGGTACTAAAACCTATATTTCTTCATTGTTGGTTTGCTAATTCCGGTGTAATACAATAACATTGCTTTTTCTTGCATGAGCTTTGCCATGACTACTTTTTTTTTTGACACTGCTTTCCTGTGTTTTGTGAAGGGTGTAGGGGAACACTTTTATAGTAGCATTGCCTTAGTTTATGATATGCAGGTGCTCTTGGGTTCAAACGTAGTTTGTTTCAAACATGAAGAGTTTGCAGAAGTGGTTTAGGAGCACATGTCCTATAGCTGAGTGCAATTGGTGGAGGTGTGTGGCAGTATATAGGTACAGCTTCCAAATTACAGGGTATGCATTTAGGGGGGGGGGGAAAAAAAAGCCAGAAAACTGTCTTTGAATTCCTTGATTCAATTTTTGTCTTTATGATAGGTAAGAAAAACCAGCCAGGCAGCACTGTTAGTTCTGTTGGAGCAAGAACTAATAGAGAGGTATGATGTGGAGACCAAAGTATGCCCTGTCCTGATAGATCTGACAGCTCCAGACAGCAATGACGATGTGAAGACAGAAGCTGTGGCTGTAAGTACCATCAATATCAAATCACACAGTATAAAGTTTGCCTGAATGCTTGATATTGCAGTGATGGTGGTGTGTTTCCAAGATGCACATCCATGTGGTATTAAAGAGAAAATTCCATTGTTATCCATGACGAATCAGTAACTTTTTCCATGCTATGTTACACCCAAGTCAAGGTTAGATTTAAATTCAGTAGCTTATATATGCTGTAAAGAAAATACCTGGCTGGACAAGACAGCACATGGGATTAATTTTAATGATTTCTAATTATCTGCTATTGTTGACATTTAGTTGTATTCGTGTTTGTTTGGTCTACGGAAGCTTAGATTGCACATGTGGAAAACTTCCATCGTTGGAAAATCTTTAATGCTTGATTTCTGTCAGTCTTTGCTGTATCTGTTCTTTTTTGATTTTGGTCTGGTTTATTGGATGATACATTACACATCTGAGTTGACAAAGTCATGGTCGGTCAGTGGGTTGGTTTTGCATTGGACACAATGTTAACAATGAAAAATTACTATGTATCAAATGAAAATAGAAAATTACTATTAATTTATAAAGGAAAAATGGCAGATGATGTTTGTCCTTATGTTTCCCTTTAATTTTTGCAGCTTATATTGCCACTTTTTTGCTGGGTTATTATTTTTTCTATTTTGTTCACTTTTTTTTTGGTTGAGGAAGACCTCATCAAGATTTTACTTTGATGATGTGGCTGGAATCCTAAACAATAAGCAGGCTGGGCATTATTATATTTGGCACTAAATTTCTAGTGCTTTCTTGAAGAAGATTACAAATACATAAGGGAATAAAATTTATAGCAGACTTGTTGTACCCATCTTCGCTGTTTTGAAGATGCTGAAACTTGAGAAAGGTTTCCCAAAGTCACCAAGCCCCCAGAGGTTAGGGCTTCTAACTTAGAGGCTAGACCAATAATACATTGTTATTACAGGAAAATGAATTTAAGCAGTTCTACTGATGTGATTAGGGAAGTTAAACATAAAATCATTCTAGATTATCTTTTTTAAAGTTTTTTTTCTTTAAATAGTATTGTAGTGTAAATCAGAATGAAAGAGAAGTTAGAAGGAAGAGCTGTCACTGTTTGGTACAACGTGCTTTGTCAGTAATTTTATGTTTATGCTTAAACACAGTATGGAGTGTTGTGATTTTTTTTTTAAACCGTACAGAAACTGAAGTCACCCAGGCATGTTAATTGTCAATAATTTTCTGTTCATTGTAAATATTTATATTCATTAACTATTGGAATAGTAAAAGAATCTTGTGCTTGGTTGTTTTAATTTTGTTTTACAAGCCTGCTTGTAAGATATAAGAGTAATTTCTGATAATTCAGTTATCTCCATTAGTTAAGAACTTTATTTAGTTTGAAATACCAATGTCTTCTACAGCTGTGTTACATCATGACAGGGGGATGGTAGAAAGGAAAAAAAGCTTTTTGCAGAAGTGGCCAATCCTTTTCAATTCAAAATATGGAATTGTTTTTCACCCCAGTATTTTTCAGAATTTTCAATAAAATTATGTGCATCAGAATGAAAAGTAAATGCAAAAAGCCTCTGCTTAGCTGACATGAAACTGTGTGTTGTGAAAGTATCCCTGATTAATGTCTGTCTTGCCATTAGATAATGTGCAAAATGGCCTCCATGGTGGGAAAGGACATCACGGAAAGACTCGTTCTTCCCAGGTTTTGTGAGATGTGCTGTGATTGCAGAATGTTTCATGTTCGTAAGGTATGAATTATCAGCATCTGACCTGGATTATCTGTGAAAGGAATGTCGTCAACTTGGAACTTGCAACTTGCCTTTCTCTTTTCTGCTACATCTCATTTGTGACACAAATAAGTAAAAGAAAGCTATGAGATTTATTTTGTAGCTCACATTTCCATAGATTTTTATATTTGACACTAAGTTTTTTTTCTGGGATTCCTACCTTTATTATCAGAAACAGAGAAAGAATCTGCTTGTCTTATGGTTGTGTAGGTAGCTACAAAAATGTGAACCAACTGTAAATGTATCTTTTTTAAAGTCCTGAGCTCATATCTCTGTGTGTAGATGGAATTAAAGATGCTCATTAAGATGAAATAACCAGTACTCCACCATGGTATTTAGGTGCTGAGGCTGTGTTTTGGTTTCACCCTGACATTGCACAGCTTATTTACCTTGATAGCTGCTTGTATTCTTTCATTTGACAGCACTTTGAATGCATTTTATCCTCCTTGACTCTCTGAAGTTCTGGGGTGGTTCTTTCATGATTAAACTTAAAATGAAGAAAACAATTTTAATTATTTTGTTTTTTTTAAACTATGGAAACTGGTGGAATGGGGGAGTGGCCAATACTGAGTTTGTGCTAAAGCATCTTTTTATGGTTTTAAAGGCTGTTTACCTTTATTTGCTGTATTAAAACTATTATCTTAGTGGTTATTTCTTGCATTTTGTCTGCAAGGTATGCGCAGCCAATTTTGGAGATATCTGCAGTGTGGTTGGGCAGCAAGCCACTGAAGAGATGCTGGTAAGCTGTTTCCTAAAAGATTTTTGTTTTTAATACAAGTCAGTAGTGGAGTTAAGCAAAGTACAGAGAAGGACAGCTAAAATAATTACTTGATTGCTACTTTCCCTTAGTAAGAAGAGATTAAAAACGCTGTGACTTCAGTTTTGCTGATGTGATGCTGTGGTTGACATTTACTCCAAAATCCTGAAGACATTTATTATGAATACAGAACTCTTACTTGCCAAGTCACACAATCCAGAGCTAAGGGATACTCTGTTTTGGAGCTGGGAGAAGTGTTTAAACCAGACTGAAGAAAATACCTTGGACTGTGGAGACAAGAGTATTTCCATGTTCAAAAGATAGGAGGCAAGAAGTAGGCAGGAGTATGTCTTCTAATATCCATAAATGCAATGAAAGATTGCAGATACAGGAGGAGCCTGGGGCACAGACTGCTAGAAGTGGCAAGGCTCTTTAATGGCATCGCTTAATGCTGCTGTTCATTGATTTAATATTAAAAAGTCAGGTTTTCCTGACTCTTAACAAAAGTCTCATAACCTTCCTGGGAAGGAATGAAAGAGGAAAAAAAAGGCAGAGAAGAAATGAATTTGAGCAATAACAACTGAAGTAAAGGGAAGAGTTATAAATTCAAAATGTAAAAGCAGGGAGCTGAATCAAGCAGTAACCAGAGGATCCGTAACAGTGCTCCCCATTCCCCTGCCAGATCCAAGGAGCTGCTGGACGTTGCTTGGAAGACATGACAGGACTAGGGAGCAGAAATCAGCCTGACAGCCTCTGGGATCCTTCTTCAGGCTTTCTCTTTCTGGGGATGTGGGCAGTGAGCTTTTTGAGGGCCAGAGGAGGTTGATGGTCTCAGTGCCGTGAATCACCAAGGGACTCAATATGGAGAGAGTGTAAATGTAGGCTGCCTTCCACAAGAGGCTCTGCAGCGGATGTGGCAGTGGGACTGGTGTGACCTGCAGGGCATTTCTTAGGTTCCTGCAGCATTTCCTGTATTTTCCCTCAGTACTGTGTGATTCAAGCCATTTGATAATGAAGTATCGTATCACAGATTTACGTCCCATATGTTTCTTGATTGGGGATGTAAATGGATTTCTCACACAAGTGCCCTCTTAATGATACATGTAATGAATTTGGATGACAAATTTGTAGTGAGTGCAGTAACGTGTGGTTGAACGATTGAGTATTTCTTTCCATAACAGAAAATGGCATTTTCTGTTCTTTTTGGATTATTAGAAAAAAAAAAAAGACAAAAAACTGAATGGCTTTAGATAAAACTTAACTTTGTAAGGCAAATGTTTTTTTTTAAAATCAGAAGTGAAGTCCAGGAAACTTTGCTGCAGAAGGCAGGAGCAGTTAAACATCAGTAACTGAGGACAGCTCTAGCAACAGTTATTGTATTACTTGCATCTTACCACCATTTCATCCTTACCATTACTGTTTCCAAAAATCAGAGCACCTGAACAACTTCAAACTGCTTCAGTTCTGTTACTGAAGCCACTGCTCTGTTCAAACCTCTTTTCTTTTGGGCGAAATGCAGTGTTTCTCTCATTCCTCTGTTCCTCTATGCAATCCAGGTCCTGCTTTGTAGGATGGGTGGTGACAGAGCTCAGTAAACCTCACAATGAGACATTTAGGTGGAAAAGAAAGGTTTGCTTTCTTTCTGAAGATGCTCTTCCTTTGCGTTTAACTGATAAACTTACAAAAAGCTGAAGTGGTCTCTGATAGGTAAAGCGTTAATGCATCAGCATTTGCCATGTTTTTGTTCCTTTCAGTGTTACCTCCTTCAAAAGAATGGTGATGAGGTTTTGTTTTACAGTAGTTTTTCTGGGCTTGGGGATATTTTCGGTGGGTTTTTTTGGGTTTTGGTTGGTGAGGGTTTTATATATGTATGTATGTATGTATGTCAGGTTAGAAAGTTAGTACTTTCTTGGTATTCAGACAGGTGAATTGTCCTTATCTGTTACCCCTAAGTACCATGAGAGCACCTGATAGAAGGGTGCTGTGACTGAATGTGTGTTCCTTGTCTTGCAAATGTTAAAGTCATGCATCTGAGCATGAGGGCAGGGGATGAGATGAAGGAAATGAATGTGAAAAAAGATCTTGCTTTGAAACAAGTACTGCCTGTTAAGACTTGCAAACTTATTCACAATGTTCTTAACAGCTGCCCAGGTTTTTCCAGCTCTGCTCTGATAACGTGTGGGGAGTTAGGAAAGCCTGTGCTGAATGCTTCATGGCAGTTTCTTGTGCAACATCACAGGAAGTCCGGAGGACAAAACTGTCAACCCTTTTTATTAATTTGATTAGTGATCCTTCGCGATGGGTAAGAATTGCTTTTTATTTCTTGAATAGTTGTCACATTTAAACTATTTTATTGCCATACTCCATACAGAACGTCCCCCCCATAGGTGTGGATAACGTAACTTGGTTCACACGTGTCAAGCAAAATTCTTCTTAGGCTGCTTAGTTTGTCAATGGTGTAGAGTCCCTCACACTTTCACTGCAGAATGTAAGAGAAACTGTCCGTGTTGATAGCTTAACTTAGCTACAGAACTGCCTGTGACTCAACATTGCTGAAAATGATTAGCAAAACTGGAAAATTAGATGTGATTTATTTATATCTTGAAGCTCCCTACTGCTACCTCCTTTTTTAGGGGGGTGGAGGAGGGCGGTGGTGTTCGTTTATGATTTTGGGTTTGCTTGGTTTTGGTTTGGGTGGGATATGTTTTGTTTTGGGGTGTTTTGGTTTGTTTGGGGTTTGTTTATTTATTTATATTTTCATTTTTGTCTTGAAGATCTACTCTTCAAACCTTGTTAAGTTTGTTTTGAGCAGACTACTTCCCAGAGCCAAAAGTAGATCTCTTGCACAGGAGCATGAGCTCTTGGATCCTGGAAAGTTGTGCAAGTTGTAGCCAAGCAGAGTTAAACAAATAATAAAAATGGAGGTAGATGTGATAATTGCTGAGATGGGGAGAATAAATAGTAGGAGAAACAAGGAGGAAATGAACAACATAGCCAAATAAGAAAGGGGAAGAAACACAGAGCTTATCATCAGTCAGACTTATGGCAGTGAAATGTATGTTCACGGCACATAGATTTTTCCTTTTAAGTTGTTAAAATTCTCAACTAAGCTTTCAAGTTTATCTGCTTCTACTATGTAAATAATTGTGATTTCTTTGGTTGTGGGGAATAGGCCTGTCAGGTGAGTTACCTGTGATTTAACTGGTTTTACCCTGCTTTTTCTGAAGTTGTTTTCTTTTTTTCCACTAAACACTTTAGCTGGGTGACTCTTTCCAGACTCTGCTCATGACCTTTCCAATTTCTAGGAGCAGGCATTTATGTTTTGTAGGACAGCAAGCTTTATCTATGTAAATAATTGTTATTTTACCTTGGACCCTTTTGACTAGGTCCGCCAAGCAGCTTTTCAGTCTCTGGGACCTTTCATATCAACTTTTGCTAATCCATCCAGCAGTGGCCAGTACTTTAAAGAAGAAGATGGTAAAAACCCAGAAGATTGTGGTTCTGCAGAGGAAAACAGGTAAAGAGTTTGCTAAATTTAAAAAAAAAAAAATAAAAAATTCCTCCTTGTTTTTCTTCTCTATAAACTGCAAGTTAAGAAAATTAACTTTCCTGTATAAATTATTTATCTTGTTAAATGGAAATATCTGGAAATTCTCATCTTACTTAATCAACTACTAGAATTTTCAGTTATTTACTAAAAATACATGACTACTCAGTAACTTAGGTTGCCTTAGGATATACCTTCTGTGATGAAATGACTGACCTGACAGACTATGGAGAGCAGCAGTGCATATAGTCTGCCTAGATTTCACTCAGGCTTTTAACGTGGTGTCCCGTAAGATCCTTATAGAGAAGCTGGTGAGTATGGGCTGAAAGAGCAGTCGGTGAGGTCAATTGACAGATGGCTGAATGGCTGGGCCTGGAGGGTGCTCATCACATAGTTGCAGGCCAATAACAGGGCCTGTACCTCAGGGGTCACTATTGAATCCAGTCCTGTTTAGGATCTTCATTAATAGTCTGGATGGTGGAGCAGGGTGTACCCACAGCAAACTCAAAGTAGTGGCTGATGTGCTGGAGGGTCATGCTGCCATCCAGATGAGTGTCAGTAGGCTGAAGTAAGGGGAACCTCTTGAATTTCAACAAGGAAAAGTGCAAAGACCTGCACTTAGGGAGGAGGAACGACCCCAGACATCAGTACATGCTGGGGTCTGACTGGGTGCAGAGTAGCTTTGCGGAGAAGGCCCTAAAGATCAGGGTGAACACGTGGTTGACCATGAGGTTGCAATGTGCCCTTGCAGTAAAGGCCAGTGGTATTCTGGGCTGTATTACGAGGAGTGTTGCCAGCAGGTCAGATCATTCCCCTTTGCTCAGCACTGGTGAAGCCACACCTGGAGTGCTGGGTCCAGTTCTGGGCTCCTCATTATAAAGGCCACATGGACATACTGGAGAGAGACCAGTGAAGGGCCACAAAGATAATGGACTGGAGCATCTGTCTTACAAGGGAAGGCCGAGAGAGATGGGACTGCTCAGCCTGGAGACGATCTTACCAAGGTGTACAAATAGCTGAAGGGAGGGTGTAAAGAGGACAAGACAGGCTTTTGTCAGTGGTGCCTGGTGACAGGATCAGAGGCAATGGGAACTACCTGAATCACAGGAGGTTCCTTCTGAACATCAGGAAACATTTTTTCACTGTGAGGGTGACCGAGCACTGCTACTGTGCCTCAGTTCAGAGAGGCTGTGGGTTCTCCATCCTCCAAAATGTTCAAAACCCATCTGGACACAGTCCTGGGCAACTGGTTCTGAGTGGCCCTGCTTGAACAAGAAGGAAGGTTGGCCCAGATGATCTCCAGAGGTCCCTTCCCACCTCAGTCGTTCTGTTATTCTATGATTTATTGCTGTAAGTAAATATAGTTGGATAAGTAGCAAGCTGATAGCATGTGTATGAATGTTTAATAGCATCTGTTTGCAACAAGTATATTTTGGTTTTTAAATGTTCATTTGCTTTGGCACTCAACAGTGAACAAGTCAGGACTACAGAAGATGTCACAACAGAGGGCGAGCACAACAGGACAGAGGATCTGTCTTCACATGTTAATAATGATGATTTTGTAACAAAACTTGGAAATGCCACAGAAGATCAAAACACAGTGTCAAATAACTCCCAGAGGGAAAGTGCTTTTCAGACTGAGTCATCCTTCCCTTGCACTTTGTCTTCAGAATCTTGTGGGGAAATGGCTGACGAGAACCAGCGAAGTTCTCATTGCTGTACAGCAGGTCTGCGGGAGGCTGGGCTGAATTCACAGGAAACCTCTCTTTCAGAGCAGGAATTGTATAACTCTTTCCATTTCTGGAGGACTCCACTTCCTGAAATAGATATTGACTTCGAGCTTCAGCAGACTTCTGAGATAATACTCAGTAGAGAAATTCAGGAGCTCACTATGCCAGTGTCACCCAACATTCCTATGGCAACAAGGAAAGAATTGGAAGAAATGATAGAAAATTTGGAACCCCATATAGATGATCCAGATGTTAAAGGTACAGTAAAGATACTGCAGCATTTTTAGTGTTTGGGGATGTGCATATGTTGTTTAGCAGTTTGAGCTTTAATCTTTCAGTTGATTTTGTAAGTGAGAAGCACTGCTTTCTCCTGGCCCTCAAAGAGATTGTGTCTGTTTTGATTTAATTGTGAAAATTGATGATGAACTAAAAGGGAACTTACATTTGTGTGAAGAAATGTAAAGGTAGTGTGACTCCTTCCATAACCTGAATGCACATAACAGTAGTATAAAATCCTGGCACAAGTTTTGACAGTGTAATCAAATAGATGGTTCAGTGGCATAAGATATTGGTCAGGAAATCAATTTTTAATTAGCACACATGCAAAATAAGAAGGCAAATGAAGATTTTCTTTAAAAAAATCGTTTGATAAAAGGTTTTCATTTTATGCATTATCCATTTTATTGTTAATTAGTCTTCTCCACTTTTTTGCAAGGTCTTTTATTATTGCCATCTCGTGTTGTTGGCTTAAGTATGCCAAGTTTGTTGGGTCAAACTGAGAACTGATCCAAACCGAATTCTTGAAGTGAATGCATGTCCTTGATTTGAAAAGCTCTTGAAGGGTGGAGAAGGGTTTCGTAAGTGTGACCAGCTGGTGAAGTAGCACCTCAGACATACCTCCTGGGCTAAAATGACGTGGCTTTTTCACACATACCTAGTGGAGATAAATTTCTTTTGGTATTTGTACCCTGACAAAATTCTAAGGTGCATCAAGCTTGAGTGTCAGTCAGACATTCCAGAGGTACCACTAAGGAAGAGGCCATGTTATTCTGGAGCTGAAGAATCCTTAGGGGCAGCATGCTCCTGTACCACAAAAAGTATGAAGGAAGAAGAGGGGCAAGTTGGGAGCAGGGAAAAACATTTTAGAATAAACTGATACTGCTTGCAACTTTTTGGTTGTTAGTAGGTTAATATGCTAAAAACTTTTCATAAATCCATTTTGGGTTGCTTCTGTTTAATCTGTTGGGAAATCAGCAGATGAAATTTTGTTGCTTTGAGTGCTTTGGGCACAATCTCTAAGAAAAGAGACAAGAAACAAAATTCAGCCTTGCCTAAGGCTCTCTGTCTTCACACAACCCCGTCTCTGAAGGCCACTGTTAAAGCTTGCACTGCTCTTTAGGATTATTTTATAAATCTTTGTTCTGTCCAGCTACAGGCCATACCCTAAACACTTTTATTGAAGATTTATCTAGGCATGTATTTCTACCTCCAGAGCTGTCATGTGTTACGGGGTTGTTTGTCGCATGAGTTCATGTCTTGTTTCAGAGTGAGGGGTTTTTTGTAGCTGTCTTGACTGGGTGTCAAGAGGTTTTCTGTGCAATGGTTGATTAGCACTTGTGCATTTTGGTAGAAGAAAGGTACAGTACCTCTGACTTGGTCAAGGCTGTGTAGTGAAGCTTCATGAGCCACACCTTCTAAACCTTGTACTCTTTTCCTGTCTTGCCTCTACTCTCATTACACAGTCTACATATTTCAAAAACTGGAATTTAACAACAGGCCTGTTTTGATTTGATAGTGTTGCTATTTTAATTTTACACATTGAGGCCTAAGGAAATCGAGACCAAAATTGACAGAACAGTATTCATTTCACATGCTTGTCTCTAAACACTGGGACACACATAGAAGTGGTAGGTATCCAGACTTTAGTCTCTGAATAGCTGATTTAATGCCTGTGTGTTGGACCTCTGACAAGAGGTAGATTCCCTTTGGGAGTGATCCAGAAGATCAGAGCCCTGTCTGCCTCTTTCCTCATGGCAATACCAGGAATAATGCTTTCATCTTTACCGTTGAAAACTGATGGTATAAATATCCAGTCCAAGCGTTGTCTTAATTTGTTACTTTCACAGAAATGTTATGAAAATTCTTAATTTCACAGGTAATTTTGTCTCCAATATACGTGGCTTACAAGTGTTTGCCAAACAGCCCTGGTCCCAAGCAGTGCTTGGATCCTTTCCTGCTGCCCCATCCTGCAAGACTGTCCATTATGTTTTTATGGGTCTCGGACTGTGAATGAGCTGGTTCTTGACAGCAAAGACAGGATTTTGGTTTTCTTTTTCTTTCTCTTTTTCTTTCTTTTTAAATCTCTGTGATCTTTTGCTTTCACTTATTTTCTTTACTGGTTTGCTGTCCCCCAAATCCTGGATTCTTGCTTCCATAATGTGCTCCTGTCTTTTTCGCTGCTTTCCCAGGCAAGGAATAATGGGAGCAGAAGATGCTGTGCTCTCTGGGGTGGGTAAGCGGAGACCTGCCATTCTGGAGAGCTCCCATAGGTGCTTATCTTCTGGTTTTTGTAGCAAATGGGAAAAGCATCTTAGAGACATGGCAAGATGAAGTGGGGAAGAGTTAGCAGAAGTGTAGTTTGAGACTGTAGAGTATGGATGTTATGCATGTATCAATAAGGTGAAGGTGTTCAGATGACCTTCACTCGGGCTGTGCTTAGCCTGTCAGTGCAACTTCAGCATCCTTCTCTTAATAAGTTTTGTTTTCTTTTGGAGAATGTTTTCTAAACTTAAAAAAAAAGGAAGAAAATTATTACTTCTTGTGTGGAACCGTATTGGCCAGGGCCATTGGCACAAGGGTTTTGAAAGTTCTTAATGTCACATGGAATTTTTATTATTTGCAGAAAAACTGATGGTGATCATAAGGTGATGCCTTTAATAGTACAATCAGCTATTTTACTCTTTGATTTCAGAGCCAGTCCCTGACAGCTAAGGAAGCTGTGGAGATTTGGTACTAGAGTTCAACTGGCAAATGATTCTTTTTCACTTTTTCCTTTTCTTGTGGGTGATAGTGGTTTTTTCTTTTTTCTTCTCTCTCTACTCTTTGTGCTGTACACACATCTACAGCAGCTACTGTACCTTTGTACCCCTAAACTGTCCCTCCATATGTGTTTCCCTCCCTATTTCCTTTTTCACTTTCACATATCTTCCTGATTCTGCATTCCTCCACTGCACATGTCTCTTCTCACTCTTGTGTGTTGTGCAAGGTGCTTCTTTCCTCACCTGTTTCCATCATTACAGCATAATTGGGTTTTCATGGCAGGGTTATCTCAGCACACCCTGCCAGGGGGAGCGATGAGTTGAACGGAATGGCATTGCCGGCTTGTGCAGCCCCGAGTCCATTATGTTCAGTGCATACTCCCATCTTCCAGCACTACTGGAACATACACTGAACTGTTTGGGGTTGTGTGGGTTTGGGGGGGTGTTTTTGTTTGGTTGGTTTGGGGGTTTTTTAGTATGTGACTTGACTGTGTTTTCTGTGTTTCTGCAGTGTACCTCTTTATCATCAGGGTAGTTTCCATCCCAGATTTCAAATCCTTGCTCCCAGGCACGGAGACTGATGAGGTCTCTATCAAATGCAATTTTTAACAGTGACCAGCAACCTCCATAGAACGTTCCCCCCCCCCTTGCCCCCAACCTTGGCCCTGCAATCTCATTCTCAGGAAGGGGTGTACTGCTTTACTTGAATTCCACTCCCAAAATTCTTTACCTTGAGGCTTTCTTTCCAGAGTTAGCTTGTTGCCAAAGTGATAAATCTGAGTAACAGCTGAACAGTCAGCAGCCAAAGTAAAGACAGCCATTCTTCTTGCAGACAGACTCTACTGGCTTACCAGAGCTACACAAGCTCTGCAAAGTTAAGCAGTGGTATGTAATCCCTGTTAATAGGACCTTTCTAATCCACTGCCTGGACAGCCTAGGGGTCTCAAACTGGGAGATGGAAACCTGCACATTCCTCTGAAGTATGCCAGCTCTTTTAAAATTATTACAGGGTCTTTATTCAGGTCACCTTTTTCCAGCTCCCTGAGACTGCTGCCATCTTCACTTACTTCAGAGGTTGTTTTTTCTTTCCCCAGATGTTTTTATTTCTTCATTTTTCTTTCCAGGAACACTTTCTTCAGCTTTATTTATCTCTTTATGTTCTGCAGTGAAAATGTTCAATCATATAGTGCCAGCTTTTTTTAATGTTATCTGGGGGAAGAGAGAAAGCCTGTCTTGCAGGTTACTGGAGCTAACTGTGGCTTATGCCAGTTACAGCCTGCTTTGCCAAATAGACACCTAATAGAGATAAACCAGCCCAAAATGGAGTCAATTGGTCCCATTCCCATATAAAATCTATGTTTATAATTTAGGTTATTAGCACTGCCTGGAGTAAAAGTCTAAAATACGTTGATGAAGAAGTTTTTGTTTAAATAACTTGTATCTCTACGCGTTAATGCAGCCCGTAGCTTTTGCCTCTGAGTAGGAAGTTGAGGGTAAGGAAGGTAGATCCTTTAGAAAAAAGAAGGGAGTCTGCCACCTACAAATAGCCATGTCTACTCGTGAAACATGAGGAGAAACAGAAAACAACAATAAAGCATATTGCAAGGACAGAAACTCCTGAGGACCAGGAAATTTAATAGGGCCAGGTAAAATAGGGTTTTGAATTTAAAGGTTGTGCCAATTATTTTAGGATGCAGATACAGTAGCCAAGAGTCAATAATTCCTTGCTGAAAAATGCTTTGCACCTGAAGCAAAAGTCAAAGGAAGAGAGAGTTAATTAGCAGATGTTTTAAGATCCAGTCAACATTGACAGTATCTTATTAATGTAATAGATGAGTTCTGTGCTGTTTACACTCCAGTTTTCACTGAAGGTAGTGGTGAAAGCTCGTTAGCCAGCAGATTGCTTTCCAACCTTCCTTCCAAAACCTTGCTTCCCAAGAGCTCCGAGACACTTCTCTGTCATGTGTGAGAGGGGAGCCTTATCCTTTGCTTGTACTTTTAATGGTTTTCTGGAAAACATTGCCTGGTTTTTGGCTGTAGTAAAGGTCTTTGTGGGAGATGGGAAGGAGCAGCAGCCGTGTTGGTCAGGAGGGTGTCAGCACAGGTCTTGGGCTGTGTCTGTATGTGGTGGGATTACAAGGGGATGTGCTCTGAGAACAGGATGGTAAAGACAGCTCATTAGGATGCTGCCTCAAGTTTCTGTATCTTCAAGGCAGCCACCTAAAGCTGCATGTACACACACATATACTCACATTCTCTTCCTCCTTTCCTAAGCACTTCATTCTGGGGCCTTCCACAGTGACTGTGCTTAGCTCTCTTTTTGGCTAGGACCTTAAGTTGTTGACGGACTTCAGGTCATGCATCTTTCAATGAGTGACAACACTGGAGTCACCCTTGGTGACAGGACCTATGGAGAAGTACTCAAAAGAAGAAAGAAGGCACTTTGCCAACCAGTGAAATCCTTGGGAGTTTGGCCTCTCTTGCCCTTCATCCCCAAGTCTCTTGGGATTGTAGAACTGACAAGGAGCTGAGGAGATGCATGTTTGTGTCATAGCTCCTCACGGGCAGACAGAGGAAATCAGAATACCTGATGTATTGTGTCCATCCTGTTAAGCCCCTAACTGAGGGTGGTCCAGATGTGCAGGCTGACGGTGGGGCATGGGTGGGGAATGTGTCTTGGAAAATTCCTAATTGCTGCTGTAGATTACTTCTAGTAACAAGAGTGAGGGCATCTTTGGAGCTCTGTGTGGATTTTTCCGTAGATACATATCCGGTGTTGAAGCAGTATGTGTTACCTAGTGTCAGGGTAAGCTTTCTTGACTTTTAAGTGAAAATGAGGAGTGTACATTTATCATCAAACCGTCCTTCATGAAAGAAGTCTTCACAAAAAACATCTCCTTGATGTGCAGCAGAATATAATTATTTTTAATTTTCGTGTTTGATTTCTCTGTGAGAATAAATTGGGAATCAGACAGGCATTTCATGCCCTAGCAAGTGCTCAGTTTGCATGGGTTTGGGGTGTTTTATTTATCTCTGGTCTTTTGGAGGAATTTACTAACCTTGATCTTGTTTATTCTCTTGGGCCTTAAAAAGTAGAGGTCTACTCTCAGTGAACTAACACTTGAAGAGTAAAGTCATACCAAGCTTTTGTTAATCTTACAAATTGTAAAATTTCTAATTTTTATATATGTGTAAGTTATGTATACTGTTGGGTTTGGTTTTTTTTAAGTTTCTAACTTGCTGTGCTGGGACTTTTTAGCCTGGAGAGGAGAAGGTTGAGGGGAGATCTTATTAATGCTTAGAAGTATCTGAAGGGTGTGTTGAAGGGGAGGATGGAGCTGGTTCCCAGTGACAGCATGAGAGGCAAGCTGGAATATAGGAAGTTATACTCAAATAGGAGGAAAAACTTCTTTATGGTGAGGGTGACAGAGTCCAGGAACAGGTTGCCCAGGGAGGTTGTGGAGTCCCCTTCTGTGGAAACCTCAAGATCCACCTGGATGCTGTCCCGAGTAATGTGCCCTAGGCAATCCTGCTTTAGCAGGGGAGTTGGACTAGATGATCCCTAGAGGTCCCTTCCAACTCTGACAGTTCTGTGATTCCGTGGTTTTTTCCTGTTGAGGTGAATTACAGTAATAAAGCAAGAATATCTTTCTGTTGTTCTGCCAGACACTTGATGCAGTTACAGAGCTAACATTGCGTATTGTACAGAATTATCTTTACTCCTGGTCCTCAAACTTCACCTAGAAACCAGCACACCTCTAGTGTGTTTTCCAATTTTTGGTAGCTTGGATTGTGCTGAGTTGTAATTTTGCATCTTGTGGCATACATATTGCATATGCAATACAAAAGAATCCAACTTCTTGTGTAATTCTTGTTAATTACCCTATTGAAAAAGCTACAGGGAGAAATTCAGATTCTGTAACTCAGTACAGCAATGTGAGATTAAAACAAACATATGGCTTGTTGTTTAATTACACGATGAGCATTTGAGAAACCTTGGAAAAACCAATGTGTATGAGAACAGACCTTTTGGAAGGCTGGGTGAATTTAATGGGTCATGATATTATTTCTCTTTACCTTCTTGGAAAGGAGTGGATAAGGAAAGAGGCAGGGTAGATAAGCACGCACTGAACTGTCACTTGCAGCTCAGATTGCCTCTGGTACCTGATCTGCTTAGGTCAGGCTGTATCTAAGGGCCATTGCTCAACACAGCTTGTTTTTTAATTAGCAGAAAGCAAAAGGATGGAAAGCAGAGCAATCCCAGAACCACTAGATGTTTTTCAAAAGAGTGCATGGCAGAGTGTGAAGTGCTAATGTTGGTTTTTTTGGTGAATAAGGGAACATCAAATAGTGCAACCTTCATTATTTGTTTGGAGGATGCAAGGAGGCTAAAGGATCCTTGTCCAGAAAAGAGTTAGTGGGGTCTGGCATCTTCCTGTATACATCTTGCTTTAGAGTTGCTATAACAACATAAGAATTTAATGACTGTATTTAAAGAGAGACACATCCTTTTGTAAGCAAAATCCTTCCTGTATCAATAAACCTGTTTTCAACCTTCATATGAATTATTTTGCCCAAAAGACTATTTGCACCATTAACAAGTGCCAAGATTCATAAAGAACTGATCCTACTGTAACACCGGTCTCTACTCCTGGGTTTTTGTGCTTTAAAGAGAAATTTCACTGAACTATAGTGTGATTGAGCACCCTAGGAAAAAAGTGTCAATTTGCCTTACATTTTACGCTAATTGTCCCCAGTTTGGGGTTTATTTACCCCAGTTTGGGGTAAATAATCTTAAATTTGTACCTCCCCCATATTGTTCTGCCATCTTTTGGTTAATTAATCACTGGTTAAAAGCTGATTTTGTGAACTTGCTAAAAAGTTACCGTGGTTTGGTATCTCGTGTGTTTCTCTCTCCCACGCTGCAGCACAAGTGGAAGTGCTGTCTGCTGCGCTCCGAGCATCCAGTTTGGATCCTCAAGAAGAGCCAATGGCCAGCGTTGGCAAGGGAACAGACTCACAGACTGAATTAACCATCAGTGACCAACAAAATTTTAAGCCTATACTGGGTGATATTGTGCCTTTAATCGGTGACACTGTTGAGGTAAGGTTTTTATTCTTATCTCCTTTTTTTTCCCCCCCCCTTAGGATTTCCAGGGCTCCAGTAATAGAGCTGTATTTTGTGTTCATGCAGTAATTGCAGCTGAATGCTTCCTTCTTTGGGCTAGTTGGTTTTCTTGGCTGGTATTGAAGCACTAGCTACTCAAATAAATTGAGTTGTGCTGGGTGTCTTTGGTTTTGCTTCTCCATGTAAATTCTTGCAATTGTTTCCATTAAAATCTTTGTTTGGGACTATGACACTTCAAGAAGTTTTAATTATGACTGTGAAATTGCCTTCCTTAAAGCAGAGCCCTGCTGATAAAAACCTTTTCCAGTCTCACTCCCCCCTGCCTCACTGCCCTCCCCAGTTTGGAGAAAGAGGTGCTTGGATGGGGAACAAAGTGTTTTACATCAGTTTATTGGCCTGCATGAGAGAAGTTCAGCACCTGCAATCTAGGATATTCTGTGGACTGCTGAAAGAGAAAGTGGATTCCAGCAATCACTAATGTTTTAAATGTTTTGGCATTTATTTCTTCAGCACCCCACCACTGTTCCCTGCCTGACTGGAGTCTGTTGCATCTCACACTGTTTTCTGTCCTGTACTGTGTGTTAGGCCAAACCCACTGTGCTTACTGCATATAGTGCCACGAACTCTGGTGATATTAAAAGGTATAGCTATGTAGATAGCAATGGTTCCAAAATAAGCTCCATGAAACCACAGCCAGTGATCTGTTGAATCACATTGCCTAAGTGGTATTTTCATAGGAAGTTTTGATAAATGTCTCTGCAAGGCCTAGGAGTTGACATCAGTCCAGTGCAAAGATTTTACAGTTTTCTTTAATTAGAGCAGTGTTTATAGATGACATTTAATTAACTTTTCACCTAAGCTGTGGGACTGCCATGTAGCCTGAAAACATTTGGGCAGTGGGGGAATGTTGACATTTACTTTGATAGAGCTGTTTGTACACAATCATAATTTAACACTACAAATGCGGTTGGTTGGTTTGTTTCAAAAAACAACCTGCCCCCAATTCCTGACGTCAGGCTCAAGATGTTTCTTTATCACAGGATCTGTCATAGTCACTATTTTCCCAAAGCTAATGTGTAAAATGGCAATGTAAGTGCCTCTGTCCTAATTTTTGGACGTGATGAGGGTGTTGTTTGTTCAGAGGGACTTGTACTGCATTTTCTTTCTTTACAGAGGGTGATGCTGACAGAAAGTGTGAGAACTTGTCACGTGGCTGGTGTATGTTGGTTTTGCATGTTTTCAGTTTTTTACTGTTTAGAAGGATGTACTTAATCTGTCAGTTCCCTGGTTGTTCCTGGCACTGAATCAAGTCCTGATTTTGCAAGTGAAAGGATATTATAGAGGTGACCTAGAATTTGGGAATCAAGCTGTGATCTGTTGAGCAAGTCGACTGTTGCCTGTAGCAGTGAAGAGAGCTCTGATTATTTTCACAGGGGGTGGTTTTTTGGGTGGTGGTTATTTTTGTTTTGTTGTTGTTATGATGGGGTTTTTTTTTTAAGTTTTAGCATAGCAATGTGTCAACAGGGTTCTGAACGCTTTAGGAAAATCAAACCACAGCATTTTATATTTGAAAGCAGCCTTCACAGTTCTGCACAAATGTCACAAAGTCATATTTTGCTTGTCCTTCTGTGGCTGTATTGGCCCCTGAAGGAGTTTATGGTAAATGTTAGAGATTCTCTGTTCATACAAAAAGAGGTTCTGTAATAGTGTGAACAGATCAGATTTTGCAACAGAGATGACAATTGTTCATTGAGGATGAGGGTAGCTGATTTATTTTTCCTTAGGAGCCACCATTTTTATTTTCTTTAGTTTGTGTGCTCTCTGTAAGGTTTGCTAAATCAATGTAAGCCTTAAGAAATTCCCCCCAGTCATATTTTTTTCTCTGTTTGTGCCAGCTGCCCTGTTAGGAAACACCACCACCACTTGTCCTGGTGCCGTGGGCTTTGTGTGCAAGCCATGGTGCAGAGCAGGGGTCTGTCAAGCACAGCCCTCTTGTTACACTGCACCTACAGGCAACTTCATGTGAGAGATTTGTAAGGTGATGACAAAGATTTTGCATCTCAGAGGTGGTGGTTGGCAATTTCAGTACACAAGAAGCTTTCAGGCTAAGCCCTGCTGAATTTTTATGTCCTGGCTCTCTGCAATGCTCTGTTCAGTGTGTGCATGTTACATGGAAGAAGTACAGATGGAACTTCATCTGCAGAAATAAAGATAGTGTATTGACTTAAATACCAACTGATGCTGTGGTGGTTTTGTACTGAAGCTTTTCCTGTCTGGAATGCATGTTTGACTTTAAAAGTGGCTGGGTAAAAGCAGTCCCATTTGAGACACCCTTCTGTATATTTAGTTGTTCAACTTAGTTCAATCAATAAAGTATTTATCTTTGTTTTTTTAAGTAGCCTTTTAGAGCTGGGGGTAGCAGGGATTGAGGTGACTCTTTTCATTTTTGTTGTAGCAGAATGGATGAATAGCCTCTGGTTCCATGTTCCTGGGTAACTCTTGGAAAGCACTATGGCTAGCTCGTGCTGGCTGCCTCAGTCTCTTCAGTTGAAAGAGGTCAAAGTCAGTGACTTTCTGGGAATGCTGAAAATTGTCTCTCTTTGCGGGGTGGGGTTGGGGAATACGCTGAGAAGGAGTAAAGAGGTGACTGACTGGCTAGCTAAAATCCTGCAGAGATGTTCTTCAGTGCCTCTGGAGGTTCTGTAGTTGTTACATGCTGCTGGACCTGTTTAGTTATGGACTCACTTGCAGATCTGTTCTTTCCTTGGCTCTTTGACAACTTCTTGCTGCTGCTGCTGACTATACCTGACAAGTGACTTAGCACATCACTAGCACAGCAGCCCATCGCCTCCCAGCTCTGCCTTTTCCTTATCACCTGTAATTACACCTCAGCAACTCAAATTACAACCCAGTGCTTAGATGAAAGCAGATAATGGAAGGGGGAAAAAGCCAACTGTCTGAAGTTAAACCAAGGAAGACAGATGGTGTCCTGCAGGCTCCTTTGAAGAAGTTTGTAGTTTGCTTGAAAATTCTTATTGTCCAACTGATCTGAAGAGCTGGTGGATCAGGCACATTCTCAGTGCTTTTGTTGACCCTGAGAGTTCACTCTGCAGCTCTTGTGAATGTACACCTTGACTCATATCTAGCAAAAATCCCTTTGTCCTGTTCTACCAGACAGCAGCCTGACATACTTTCCAAATATTTTACTTCTTGAACTTCATGGTTGATTATGCAAACTCCATTTGTATTTGGGAGTGTAGGGAGTGACAGTGTGTCCCTTCAGCAGCACAGTTTCTCATAACATATCAAACCTCTGCTCCTTAGTAGCATTCTGAAACAGAGCCTCAATCCTTATCTTCAAGGCCCAGATGTATAGCCAGGATGCTTGAATGATTGCTAAAACTTATTTTAATAGAACTTCTGAGAAGGTTGATGACAAGTGTCAGCAGGTATGGCCATTATAAGGCGAAGCTCATCTGCGGAGACTGTAGAATACCAACCTCCAGGAAAAGGAGCAACAGCATAAGTCTCATCAGTTTCTGTCTTAAGTGTGAGAGGGGCTTTGCTTTGACCTTGTTCTAGCACAAACCCAAAGCAACAAATACAATAAAAATGCACTACAGATGTTTTTTTATTTTCCCCTCAGGAGAGAGGCAATGTGACCCACATGCTAGTTACATTTTCCTTAATGCAGTCTCAAAGATACTCCTCTCCTGTGATTTTCATTCCATAAGAGCCAAAATGGAGCAGGATAAGAGGAGCCTGTATTTGGAATTGAAAGCAGAAAGATTTATCTTACAGGCTTTTTGATTTCAGGCTGTTACAAAATTGTATTTGATATTAAAATATGTATTCCTTTAATCTAAGAAAAAGATCCTGAGGTGAGGACAGCACTTCTTGATGTTGACATTTGTTTTGTGTTTAATCCTTGAGTGTATTTTGTGTGAGTTTTTTTTTTCTTTTTCCATAGAATATGGATTCTACACTTCACTATATTCATAATGATTCAGATTTGAGCACTAACAGTAGTTTCAGCCCTGAAGAAGAAAGAAAATCCAAAGTACAGGTAATTGACAGTGGCTTCTGGTTTTCCTACATGTATCAGACAAGCTAATTTTTAAAATTTGTTATGAGTATTTCTTTTATGCATTTCAGTCATTCCTGATGTGATATAGTTTCTGTAAAATATGACACACCTCTTAGAATAATTTAAAGTAACTTATTTTGTTTCCAGAGATAATGGCTTACTTCAGTAGTTGCTTCTGTTTTAATTATGTGTAAGAGATGACAGGATTTTTTTTGACATGAGAACAGTTATTGCAAACTTTCAGGCTTTGGTTTCATTTGGCTTCATTTTCTGTGGAAACTTTCCTGTCATGGAAATGAAGTTCTGGAGGAAACAGGATTTTTTTGTTGAATGCTTTGAGTGGAACCACCCCCACCCCACAACAGCTATTTGCAGAGAAGTTATGAAAGTATTTCATTAAACTTGGAACTGTCTCTTTGTTGTTTTTCCCCACATAGTTCAGTATTAAATGCGCCACCCTGCACTAACGTGATACTGTGAATGAGAACCTCAGTCCCTCTTGCTGCTTACATGAGCCAAGCTACTCAGCAGCTGGGTTACATAAATGACTGAGTAGAGTCAGTGCTTGAGATAAACTGACAAGAGCTGAAGCAAGGCCAGTGTTGAAGTCAACACAAAGAGGTTTTTACAAAACCTAGTTCACAGAATCAGGGAATTGTCAGAGTTGGAAGGGACCTCTAGAGATCATCCAGTCCAACTCCCCTGGTAAAGCAGGATTGCCCAGAGCTCATCACTCAGGGCTGCATCCAGGTGAGTCTTGGGGAGTCCCCTTCTCTAAAGACTGCAAACCTTCCTGGGCAGCCTGTTCCAGTGCTCTGTCACCGTCACTGTAAAGAAGTTTTTCCTCATATTTGAATCAAACTCCCACTGTTCCAGCTTGTGCCCATTGCCCCTTATCCTGTCACACAGATGCTTTAGTTTCTCAGTGGAGAGAAGGAGTAGTTTTCACCAGAGATCTCTGTCTCTGAATAAGTCTTTTCCTTTCTGCTGACTCTTTAGGGAGTTTGGAAGCAATATCAAATACACTGTACTTCGCCCCCTTCCCATCCTCCTCAAGGCATTTCAATTTAGTTTTTCTCTCCCTTTTGAGAGCAATAGGAAAATGATTTTTGAGCAATTCTTGTCATGTGACGTTCTGCCTATTTTTACAGACAAGTTAAAATGGCCAGTTTGCACAGCCTGTGATACTGAAGGTTTGTAGACAGGTAGAATGTAGTCTCTTAACTTCCTGGTCTGCCTGAGTAGACAGTGATGTACCTACTCATCTGATAGATGGTTTGTCTGAATATTTTCACGTAGCCCCCAGTCATGTCATAGTTTCTTTGGAACTTTTTAGTGGAACATACAAAGTGCAAATTCTTTGCATTCTTATTAAGAGATTTGTCATTAAATAATATTCTATAGTTGTGTTCTGGAATTTTTGTAAAGCCTTATGAGGATTTGTTGAAAATAGCCCAAACTCTACCCTTTTCTTTCTGTAGGATGTTGTACCTCAGGCCTTGCTGGATCAGTATTTATCGATGACTGATCCGTCTCGCGCACAAACAGTGGATACTGAGATTGCCAAGCACTGTGCCTACAGCCTGCCAGGTGTGGCACTTACATTAGGCAGGCAGAATTGGCATTGTTTGAAAGATACCTATGAGACCCTGGCGTCTGACATGCAGGTAAGCTCAAGAAGCTCTGAGAGTGAATGATTTATGAGGTGCCAATGCATAAATCTGAACTTCTGTGATGATTTATTTACTGGGTGCTGGGTCGCTCTGCTTTTCGTGTGAAGTTTTCCATTGCTGATATTACTTACTCATATGATGAGTGAAAGTGTGACTGTTGGCTCAGAGGAGGCTGGGTGTATGTGGAGCTCAAGTAGTAAGGGCAGTTTGAGAGGGAAGGTGGATCTCCTATGGGAATGTGAGGGGAAGTCTCTGCTTTCCTTCGCTCGCTTGAGATCTTATGACAGTGATTGGGATTCTCCTAGATAGGAAAATTGCTGCTGTGCATGAACAAACATGTGCCCCTGCAGGCATGTCTGGGGCTGTGTGAGTCACCCCCTCTCCAGGGCTTTTGGTGGCCTTTTTGGTGGCCTTTTTGGTGCTGCATCCAGTTAATCACAAGGGAGTAACATCACTATAGCCATGCAGCAATGCGGTTTTAAAGAGAAGTATTTTCCTTGTTGTCAGGTGGTAAGGAGGTGGCTTTGTGCATTTTACTGATGGTTTACAGTTGTTTCCCAATCCTCCTGTGTTTCCTTTTTTGGAGATTATTTTTTTTTTTTAAACATTCTCAGACTACTTCACCTCTCTTGAACTTGCTGCTTGCTATGTCAGAGCAGCGGTTCTCAGTGATACGTAGTGAGTAATTTTATACGTGGCTATTGCTCATATTTTCCAAACTCTTTCGCAGCCATTAAAAACAACCAGCCAATAAATACAAAATATAAGTAAAAACAGACAGCCCCATGTTCAAAATTGCCCAGAGTTTATTGCCAGTCTAATCTGAATCAGCAAACCAAGACAAAAGGACACTGCCCATGCTAACTGCTGGCTAAAGAATAGATGCTATTTTATTTTTTAAAATACTTACTTGAAAAAAATGAATCCACCAAAACAGTGCCCCCTCAGTTTAGCCTGAGTGAAATCTCTGCTGATCCTTGGACTGCTGGGCACTCAGTGTGGGTGAAGCTTTGCCTATTATGGAAGCTAAAATACGCCAGCTGAAGTACTGTGGGATGCAGATCTTGGTCCATTTTATAAATAAAACAAGTGAGAGAGTAGTAGTATGGAACTCATTTTCACAAAAGAATTTAAAGCAGAGAGTAATGTGTGGAAGAGTACTGATGTCAGGAATACTATTTTCCTTCCTAACATCTGGAAAATTAACATATTTTCATTGCTTTCATTTGCCTAGTTCTTTGATATTCAGGTGGAAGAAATGATACTTCATTTTTTCTCTCTTTTCCTTCTTTTTTTCCCTACATATATATATATATATATTTAATTTCCAGTTTCATTTTCAACTGTTACATGAGACACTGTTGAATGTATTTGTAAATACTGTAGTTAGCTGGGAGTCCAGCTGGGATCCTGACCCTCACTTCAGGTGATACATCAATAACATCTACTTATTTATTTTTACAGTGGAAGGTTCGGCGGACACTAGCGTTTTCTATACACGAACTTGCTGTCATCCTTGGAGATCAGCTTACAGCTGGAGATTTAGTTCCAGTCTTCAATGGCTTTTTAAAAGATCTAGATGAAGTCAGGATAGGTGTGCTGAAACACTTGCATGACTTTCTGAAGGTATGTCTGTGTTCAACTCTGGTCAAGTGAAATGATGTATTTTGCTTTGTTTCTTTGTATGCATTTGCTTTTTAATGTGTGTTTAGCTCTTTCTGGGAATCCATACAAATCTGGATGGAATCCAGATATCTGTTGGATACTGGAGTATATTTTGCATGACATCTGTTGCTGATACTTTCTTTTCTCTGAAGAGCCTGGTTTGTGCACGTTTATTCAATATATAGATGCCAATGGATGTTATTAAGATTTTTTGATGGCTCTAACCTCTCTGCTCGAGTTCTCAGATTTCTTTAGGAGTCTTTAACAGCCTCATTTTTGGAGCTGAAAGACACAAATCATAAAACCTTTAAAATCAATACTATCATTACTGCTTACCCTCCTAGAGTAAAAGCAGAGACTAGGTCAGACTTTGCTTTCAGTAGTGCCCCGTGTGATTCTATAGATTTAAGCACCATAGGGTTTAGCCCAAAAAAGCAACGCTGTTATTTAAATAAAAACAAGTGTTTCATTAGTTGTATTTTAAAGCTTTTGTTCTATCTGCTGATGGTAGCCTATGTTTCTTTAAGTAAGCTTATGTTTGCTGTTACAGCTTCTTCATCTTGACAAGAGACGAGAGTATCTTTATCAGCTCCAGGAATTCCTAGTAACTGATAACAGCAGGAACTGGCGTTTCCGTGCAGAGCTGGCTGAGTATGTAGTTTTCTGGATGCTTTCTATTGCTGTGTATACTTAAAAAGGCTAAAATTGTATAATGAATGTCCTACAGTAACATTCTTCATTTCATTTTTTTATGTACTGAGTAGTCTTTCTCCTCCTCCACTTGTCCCTCTTGCTTAAAAGTTCCTGGTAGTCACGTATCATCTATAAGTGCTCAAGCTGAACCTTGAATGTATTTTCCATCATCCTATGTTGAAAACATTACCCTTCCATAAAAAAGCTGCCAAAAGAGAAGATGAAATCTGCTTGCTCTTGAAGTCAATAGAAGTGTTCTAGGAATTTGAATTCAAGTTGCTGTGTCTGTGTAGACTGAATTCATGTTCGTGAAGTGGAGGAGATCAAGATCTTGAGGGGAGTAAAGAAAGCAAGTAGCAGAGTAAATGACCTTGGACTTCTTGTGAGCAGACTTTGGCTTCTTCATGGAATGGGTAGATGTGGGCTCCTATGGGAGGAAGCCCTGAAGGATCTGGTTGCTCTGGAAAGCCAGCAGAGTTTTAAGTTTTGCATCCTCCATGCAAAAGGCTAGTCCATCGTGGTACTTAGAAAAGCCAATAGATGTCTGAAGAGCCTGGTTTGGCTAAGAGTGGAGCTCATGACTGAGCTTGAGTGCCAGAAAGGATTATACAGGAGGTGAAAGGAGAGACAGTGCATAGAAGAATTCAGAAACATTGCCTAAGCATGTAGAGTTATGATGGGAAAGTCAAAGCTCAGCTAGAGCTGGGACTTGCGAGGTGTGGCAAGTACTGTTAGGTTAGCATAGAAAGAATAAACAGGGAAGATATGGGGCTGCTGCTGAATAGGGTGGTTGATGTAGTGATGGTGGGCACAAAGAAGGCTGAGGTGCTGGCAAGGTACTCACTGACAAGATTACCCTAAGCATGGAGCCTTGGGAAGGTTTCAGTGGTAGTTGAGGATCAACTGAGGGATTACTTGAGAACTCGAGCCACACATATCCATCAGACCAGCCAGGCTGCAACTGAAGGTGCTGATAAAGCTGGACTGTGTCATAGCAAGGCTCTTAACTATCATTTTTGAGAGGCTGTGAAGATGAAGGCAGGTCACCAGGAACTAGAGAAAGGTGGATAATGTGCTTCTGGCTCTTTAGAAGATGGGTACTATCAGGGGACTGAAAATTTTGCAAATCTCACATCAGGCCCTGGGAATCGTGGAGCAGGTCCTCTTGGAAACCATTTCTGGGCATGTGAAAGAAGACTCCTTCATGAAAACAAGACAGCATGAATTTCCAAGAGTACATCACATCTGAGCAACCTGCCTTCTCTGATTTAATGACTGAATGTGTGGATGAGGAGGGGGTGGTGAATGTAATGTACCTCAACTTGTAGCAAGGCTTTTAATGCCATGGCTTGCAACGTTGGTGTAGCCGGGTTATAATGACCTGGATGATGGGTGGAGGCTTAAGTGAGTAGAAGTCATAGGCTGGTTGGGTGCAGGAGGTTGTGTGCTGTACCCCAAGTATAGCTGTAGGTGCTGTGGGAGTGCATTCTGGGACCTTTCCTCTCTAACATCTTTATCGATGACCTGGAGGGGGTGACAGAGTGGACAAACTGAAGTGTACAAATCAAAGACTGCTAATTTCTCTAGTTGTCTACTCTAGTCTGAATAAGCTTGAAGCTTATTGATCTGATAAATCAGTGTGCTTGAGTGATGAAGGGTGCTTATTAAACCAAGTCAGAACACTTGCTTTGTGTTTGTGTGTGTTACACGTGTGAGATGTCCTTACCAGGTATTCAAATGTACGTGTGCACTGCAGTGTCGTGCACATCTGGATCACTGTGCTGCACCTGCATCGTAGAGGGTGTAAATCCAACCTTGCCCCTCCCTTAGCTTTTCATTCTTTGAGCTCTTGAAGCATTTTGCCATTCATGTGGCTAAAAGGCAATTTAAACTTTGCAAGTGAGCCAGAGTCAAACTGATGGCATTGAAAACCAGAAGAGTTTACTGTTCATAAAGTTATTATGGCCATATTGCATGTTTAGCAAGCGTTGTCATATAACTGGTTATCTTCACAGGTAGAGCTGCCTTTGTTCATAATATAATGTACTCTCTTCCATCCTGTAGGCAACTGATCTTGCTTCTAGACCTGTACAGTGCCAGAGACATTTATGACTACTTGCGGCCCATTGCTTTCAGCCTCTGTGCAGACAAAGTGTCTTCTGTCCGTTGGATCTCTTACAAGCTGGTAAAGCAGTTTAAGTAAACACAGGATTTCAGACTTTCTGAGGGTTGGTGGTCAGAAATAATCTTTGTATTTATTTATTTCTCGTTTCTTCAAGGTTAGTGAAATGGTAAAAAAGCTGTACTTGGCTTCAACACCAACCTTTGTGATAGACCTCATGAATGAACTTGTTGAAAAGTTCTGTCGGTGCCGCAAATGGTCGGGTCGGCAAACTTTTGTCTTTATTTGCCAGGTAAAGTGGCTTTTTGTTCACCTTTTTTGTTTCGGGTGATGATGGTAGGAATGGAGAAGAGGTTAGCAGCTGGGACTCTTTAGCTGTATATTAACACTATTTTAATGACTATTTAGGAAATTTGTTTCCGAGGGAATAGGTTTCACGGTTGCGTTCTTCAGTGTTGCTCCATAGATGAGCATGAATGCGTATTTAGCTTGGCATATTAACATCAGTTTGTCAAATCTGAAATAAACACACAGCAAAAGAATCCCTGAGTCAGGAAGCTGCTTTGTTACACAGCATGAAGTGAGGGTTTTTTTTTATAGTATCTTGCAGCAGTCAGCCACTTCTTTGGGCTACCCTTTAGAAATCAAATGTCTGGAATTGCCTGTACCTCCTTAGCCAGGTGGTGCAGCTTGGTCAAAAACAATGTGTTCTCAGCAAAATAAGCAGAAGAGTTGCACCAAGCTGGGGTCCCAAGGAAACAGGAGTCTGTAGCAGAGGTGCAGACTGGGAACCAACGTGGCTGCTGCCCAAGTGGGACAGTTCTTTGAAGCATTTGGAGAAATGTGAGCTTTGAGCTTATAAGACTAAAGCCATTTTAAAAGGGATTGGGAAGGTCTTGTAGTTTTCTTCCCTGATTCCAAATGATACAGTGACTAAAAAAAAACCCCAACAAACATGAGGAAGTTGCAAGACCTCGACAAAATAAAGCAGGTTTCAAACCTGAATTTCATCAACCCTGACTTGCTTCGTTGTGTACAACTTTGTGCTAGAAAGAATTGTACCAAGTTTTAGAACTTTGTGGCTGCTACCCCGCTGTATTTGTGCTATGGAGGTAATAAGATCTGTCAGCTCTGGATTATGTGTTGGAATCTTGTCCTCCCTGTGCTGAAATGTAATGAAATTGCTTCTGTCTCCTTGCCAGACTATCAGTGAAGATGACTGCCTGCCCATGGACCAGTTTGCTGTGCATCTGTTGCCACACTTGTTACACTTGGCCTCTGACAGGGTTCCAAATGTTCGAGTCCTGCTTGCAAAAACCTTGAAGCAAACTCTTCTAGAGAAAGGTTAGTGCTCAGACAAGAGTTGCAGTGGGCTCATTGTGTTTCCCCACCACCACCCCCCTACCTTTCCTAGAGTCAGCAGGGAAAGGAGCAACAACACTAGATACAGGTAGCTCTTGCTTTTACAATCCCCTTGGTATCAAACATTAACCTTGGCTGAGACAAAACCATGGTTTCAGAGTTACTGGTGTGTAACACTGGGGAAATAAGAGTTCTTGCTCATATGCCAGCCTGTTCCTTTTGTACCATTTTCCTTGAATGAACTGGTTTATAGAGGTGTCACCAGGGCTCAGAAATCACAGATGCACAACTAGCAACTGGGGAGTTGTTGAGCAGTGCCTTTCATTTGGTTAAAAAAAACAAATAGTTTCTGCTGGTGTTCTGGGGAATACAGATAAAAAAAGAAAAATACTTCCACACAAATTCCCCATCTGTTTTCTCACTGGGGGAGAAGAGATGGCTGCTGTTTTGGTTTTGTGTTTTGTGGTAGCAATGGGAGGAAAATTCCTGCGGAGTCTCTTCAGGGATGTGAGACATGCAACTTTCAAATTGCAGACTTTGCTTAGGAGAGCATCCCCAGTGCCCAGCAGATGCCAGAGGAGTCACCAGAGCTCAGATTCCAAAGTGCTGTAAAAAGAAAACAGCGTTAGAAATATCATCCTATTTTGTAAACCAGCAGAGTGTCCACACTTGGAATACTTCATCCAGTTATGGTCACTTTCTCTCTCAAAGCCACACACTTGCCTGAGGGCTGTTTTTTCTAGCATAGAAAGTGGGAAGAAAAATGCAAAATGGTCAAAGCATTGGGCAACACAAGTGAGGAGTAGGCTATTGCTAGTCTCCTGCATGCTGGAGACTCTGAGGAAGCATATGGAGACAGTTAATATGGATCAGCTGCTGCACAAGAATTTATTCTCCATTAACTGTGCCAAGGCTGCTGCTCTTCTTCCTGGTGTCATGTAGTTGTTCTCAGTATTTTTGTGTTCCCCCTCTGGATATTGGACTTTCACTCTGCATTGCCACCGTGTGACTTTATAATCCAGGTAGTGCCTGCCTCAGATGTTCTGTGTGTGTGTGTGTGTGTGTGTGTGTGTGTGTGTGACTGGGGGTGGTGGGGAGATTATGAAAGGCAGATTTGAAAAATAAGTTCAGAATTTCTTAAACTTCAGATCTAAATTGCTCTCCCTGGGAGCTGTTTGTAGTTGCACTGCTTTAATGCAACTTGTGGGGTTCGTGAAAAGTGTCAGATATTGGAGTGTCTTCCTCTCTTACTTCATGTTACCTTAGTTTTGTTTGGTAATTACTTGGCAGCTCTGCCAGTGCCATGGAGTGGTGTGGCCATGGGTTTGTGATCCCTTCCCTCCATCACAAATACAAGCACACTCCTTCTGAGTCTCTTGCAGTTGGTTTTCTCCTCTTTGGTCACAGGGTTGTCACACTTAACATTTATGCTTAAGGACTGTAGAAATCCTGTGCTCCAGCAGAACTGGTAGAACAACTGTGCTCTCAAATAGGGAATGATTGTAATTTTTTTCTTTTTTAAGGTGAATTTATAGATTTATTCAGAATTGTATCGTGTGCCTGCTCAGAGACTCCAGTTTGACTATGCAAGTGCACTGGTCTCCTGAGATTTTGGACCTCGTGATAGTGTGCTGAGGTGTGTGTTGCTGTCTCTGCTGTCTTTGCCTTCTGTAAAGTCTTGTGCATTTTCTCTTACAGAGTATTTTCTAAATTCTGCCAACTCTCACCAAGAAGCTGTGGAGCAGACAATTATGGCGCTTCAAATGGATGAGGACAGTGATGTCAAATACTTTGCAAGCATACACCCTGCCAGTACCAAAATTGCAGATGATGCCATGAGCACTGCTTCATCAACTTATTAAAAGTTAAAAAGTTCTGAATGTTGCTATAATTAAAAAAAAAATATAATTAAACGAACTATCCTCAAATGCTTCTAAAATGGTTGATGTAGGACAACCTCTTTGGAAGGAGAGATTTCTTGCCAGACTAAACAGGTGGATGTTATCTAAACCTGGGACCAGGGATTGTCAAGTCCCTATAACCTGTGTCAGCTTGACTTTAGAAAAACACTGCTCAGAGGATTATTTTTGCCACCGAAGCCTTAAATCTTCTGTCTTCCTAAACAAATAAAACTTGAATTGGCAGATCATTTTCATTGTAGAAAGGATGTGATTTCCAGAGACCTGCATTGTTTCTCCTGAGGAGTTAACCTAGCAAGTATTTTCTGTAGCAACTGATAGATGAAATGGCCAGAAAGGTAAATTCATACCGGGATGCAAGACCTCCAGTATTAGCGCTAAAAGCTTTTATCATTCAAGGACTTGATTTTTGTGCAGCTGGGCACACCCTTAAGTGGGAATAGATTTGGTGTTTGTAAATGGGGAAAAGTAGAAATTGGGATTTCTCTTAAGGGCTCAGTGCTAACACTAAACTAGAATTTGATTTTAATCCTTAAATGCAGCATATTGCTGTACTCATTAGCAGAAGACTTTGCTGAGTACCTGTGTCCTAATTATTTTCATGCTGGTCATGACCTAAAGGAAATTTATTAGCACATGTACTTGAAGTCAGGTATTTTTAACTTGATCATGATCAGCTCTGAGGTGCAACTTTTTTCTTCGTATACTGTACATATCTGTGAGCCTCCTCGGAGTGCTGCAGTCCTTAATCATGTTGTTTAAAGCTGTTGTGATACAAGTTGTTCTCTACTTGTCCAAATAAAATTTATTAATAAGATTGAAAGCAATCTTGTGACCTTTTTAAGACATTAAAAGAATAAGTTTGAAATTTAAGTGGCCTTTCTTTTTTTTCCTCCCTCGTTCTTTGCGCTTCTGACAGCTCTTGCAGGGGGAAGGGGTTTGCTTGAAGGTTGTGAAGACTTTTGTGTTTGGGGATGGAATGTTACTACAGCACAGATATGCTTGGGCTGTGCAACTAAGGTTTTGTTAGGTTCTCTTTGAAGCATCCCTGTTGTGCTTGGGAACCTGTCTTTGTTGAAGTGAGTGGAATATCCACCTCAGCCCAGATTTACTGAGCTCAAATTGCCCTTTATCTACCTTCAGTGTGTTGACTGCTTTCATTTCCTCTCATTTAAAATGACTGATACAATATCTCCTCCTATGTCTTCCAGGGGCAACTTGCTTAAATCACCTTCCCTCCAGCCTCCCAAATCTGAAGTGTGTGAAGCTTATTTTCCTTGTGGAGGTAGAAATGGCTGTGGCAGTGCATCTTTGATGTCTTTTAGCACAACATTTTCACTTATCAGTCAGGTGCCTGAAACCCCAGTTCAGCCTCAGGCAGGTGTCTTTTGTATTTTTTTCCTTTTTTTTCCCCTCTCCTGTTTTCTTGGGAAAACAAATTCTTCTGCACTTTCTTCTCTGCTGAACAGAAAGTTGCTATTTACTCCCCAAAGGCCTGTTTTTTCTACCACTCAGCATGCCCATGGAGGTGGTTAAGGTACAGAGTCATCTCTGTCTGCCTTGAAGCTTGTGGTTTGGGGAGTTTTGGGCGCAATTAATTTATAATTTTTTTTTTTGATTGGCTTGTTTTGCTTTTGGGTTTCATTTTTTTTTGAGTGGTTATTGTTATTTGGGGTTTTTTTTAGGTTTTTCCTTTGCTTTTCCCTCTCAAAATTGGCTTAAAATTTGAAAAAGCAACCATATAGCCAGGTTTCTGTAGTGTAGGTAATAATTCTCATCGGGTTTTCTGTTCTGCAGTAACAGTTCAGAAACGATGTGCAGATTCTAGGCAGTGTGACAGCACAGTGTGTGGGTAACAGCAGATTATTAGCAAGTAATGAGCCCTTCAGGCAACTGGATTTCTGAGCTCTCCCTGCTGCCCTACAGAAAACAACTAGAACTAACCAGTTCTCTCCCAGGCCCGGTGATTCCCACTTTAGAAATAACCCAGTTGATTTCTGTATTTTATTCTGTAATTTCCTTTGGGTTTGGTTTGTTTTTTTTGCCTCAATGTAATCACAGTTGAGTTATTGTTAGGTCATATGTGTGATTTCTGAGGTGAATGGGATCAGTGCTGTGTTCAGACCAGAGCGTGCTTCGGGTCATCCTCTGACTCTGAATGGAATGCAGTATCCACTGGGTTTTGGAGTTCAGAATGAACATGTCCCAACCTAATTCCATCACTGCTCTTCCACCAGTCCAGTAACACTGAAGCATTATATCTCATGCCTTTAGGTGTTTTCCAGTCATTTAAGGATAAGACACCAGGTTGAAAAATGAGACAGATCTTCTGGATGCTTTATTTCTCTCTGTTGTGTATTTCTTCAGGGCTGGTGCAGGCTTGGGAATTTGAGGGAGAGTTTGGGCCTTTTCCTAAGAAAGACTGAGTGTTTTCAGTTGCAGAGTGCCTGAATTCCCCTGGCACATAACAAATAAAGATCAGCTTCAGGGAAGAGGAGACATAGCTGTCTTTCTCCTCTCCACCCGACATGTCATGGATCTGCCCACCTCTTTTCTGCTTCATTTGGTGATTCCCAAGAAGTGAAGGGGAAGGAAAGACTTTCTTTCTTCTTAGTATTGCCCGAGAGCATTTGATCTGTAGCCTGAGGGATGCTGCCTCTATTGCTCAGCCCTGATAGGGAATTTTCTCATGCTGGCACTCTTGGCCCTGTCAGTAATTCAAGCTTCAGATCTTCCCTAAGGACATGGGGTTTGGGGAAATGTGCATCTCAGTGGTGCAAAAAAGGAGCTATTTGTTCCTGTGGGGCAGTGTCTGGGAGCGCTGCCAAAGGTCCTGGTGAGTTCCCTCACGGGTGTCTCCCCCGAAGAAAGGGTTAAGCTTTTGTATCTCAATTCCTTTCTCTCTTGGTCAGGATTTCTGGAGCACAAAGTGCAAGTGGCTCCAGAATTGTCATCCCCTTGGTCCACAGTTTCCCAAAAGCACTATCATTGCTCTACCCCCCACGTTTTTGGTAGAATACTGAACCAGTCCTTCACATGTGTTTTCCATTTAATCTCTTGGCTCACTCACCTTGGAATTTCTTCATGGGAAATCCCTTTTTTTTTCCTCTCCATGTCCTCGTTACAGCTCTGTCTGCCTTTCACTTGCTGGTGTTCACACAGAGTTCTCTGTCTTTTGGTTGTTCCTCCCCAGAGACCTGTCAGGATTTGGTTGGGGCTGTTCCCTCACCGTGCTTTTCATGCAGGATTCATGCAAATAAAGCTGGCAAATGTGTGGAACCCTTCAGAGGGACTCTGTTTTTAACCGAGGCAATGGCTGATGCTTGGAAAGCAGTTTCTGCTGCTTTGAATGTCCCAGGTGGCTGTTGCACAAGTTCCTGGCCCTGTGGACAAGAGACCCCATGTTCATTAGCAGTTCAGCCCGACTGGAAGAAGTGTTTGCACGGGCTCAGGGCCCGTCTTTGCAGGTGGAGACCTCACCGTGACGGCTTTCGTGTTCGGTGGATGGATTGTGCTCCCTCAGTTACTTGTTACATCCTTGTTAGTGCTTTCCCCCTTTTTTCCTACACAGGTTGGGGTTCAGAACTGGTACTGGGTGGGCAGAGAGGGGAGAACAGCAAAGCTCAGGCAGCCTCATCCTTTCATTGGGTTCCTTCCCGGTGGCAAGGTCTCCTTTTGTCCCCTGACCCTGTGGTGTGGAAAGTTGTGTGCAGCGCTTCTCACCTCATCTCAGCCCAGGGACCTCTGCCGTGGTGGGATGGGAAGGAGTTGGAGGCCAATCAGATGGACAGGAGCTGGTTCTGTGTTCCACTTGTTCTCCCCTCTCTGATACGGGTGGGAGGAGCTCATCCTCCCTTCGGTGCTGGCGTTTGGGCAACGTGGAAGGTACATTTAAAGCAATTAATGTTTTCTTTGTGTGCAGAGTTAGGGCGTGCTGATAGACTGCCTTAAAAATACAGAGCTGGGACAGGAAAGCTGTGACATTTAAAATGTGTGTCACCATCTCCCTCCCCACCCCCAACCTTTTCTTTTTACTTAACTTTTCCTTAACTCAGAAGAATAAACCCAGAGCCCAAGGGAACGGTGATGCTGTGGGGTTGAGTTGCTGTGAGTGAAGGCCAGGCTGCATCTGGCTGGTTAAAATGTGCTGTGACTTGGCAGGGGCAGGTGAATAGATACTGGA